>QXTE01000110.1:4778187-4800021 GCA_003942145.1 Platysternon megacephalum | reverse complement strand
CCCCCCCGACCACCATCCACACCCCTGCTCCCTGACCACCACCCTGAACTCCCCTGCCCTCTATCCAGCCCCCGCCCCCCCGTTCCCTACCTCCTTATCGCACTGCCTGGAGCACTGGTGGCTGGCGGCGCTGGAGCCGGGCCACGCTGCCGCCGCCACCACCACCACGTAGCACAGAGCACTTGGTCAGGCTGGGCTCTGCAGTTGCGCTGCCCCAGGAGCTCACAGCCCCACCACTCAGAGCATTGCGGCGGAGCGAGCAAGCTGAGGCTGTGGGGGAGGTGGCCGCAGGCGAGCCTCCCTGGCCAGGAGCTCGGGGACCGGGCAGGACAGTCCCATGGGCCGGATGTGGCCCGTGGGCTGTAGTTTGCCCACCCCTGATTTAAGTGGTGCATAGCTCTCATTCACCCCTTGCTAAGGGTCAGCATTTCAACCAGGAATATCTGAATATATCTGTCCCCTCCATCCCATCCTCAGAGTTTGGGGCCATTATTCCCTCTTTCTGGACATAAACACTGTGTAGAGATGAAAATCCCTATGGTTTTGAGTGGAAATAGTCTTCTAAAGAGTTACTAATTGCCATTTAGTGGAAAGGACTATCAAGTGGTGGCTTATATTTCTGCACAAGTCGCTCCTGAATGGAATTACAGAAACAGAAAGCCACGATGAGTGTCATACCATTATTCCTTCTCTCACCACCCTACTTCATCCTATTATGTAGCACTGAGTTTATATTTAATAGTGTAATACCACGTTGCCATTCTCCTCATACTACAAACTATCATCAAGTGGTACCTATGAGAATTTGACACTTACCTTTAAAAACCTATATATAGAATACTTTTCTCACTGTAATGAGGAGAATGTAATATCTGAGCACCTGGCAATAATGCATTAAGCAACATGAGTAACAGCTGTTACATTCAGTTCATGCTCTCCTCTCCCGGAGGAAGAATTGTGTATGGAGTGGTTTGTTTGTTGGGGGGGGGAGGAAGGGGGGGAGAGGAGAGGAGGAGATTCCTTTGGCACACAAGGGCAGAAGATGGTGAAGGTTTCCTTAGTTCCTACTGGATTTCATTCCACAGCAGACAAGCTTTAAACCTTGTGGTAGAAAGTTCCACTGTGCCTGAGGAGCAGAGTTGTGGACCATGCTCTTAATCCCGGAGCTTTAGGTGGTCTTTTAGATATGCTCATCCCAGGCTGCTGGAGTATCTTGAAGATAAAGTTGAGACCTTAAACTTGATTCTTGAAAATGAACTTGATGTTATGTAACTAGGTCTCATTGTGCCATGAGGTCAACTGGAGCAAGACTGTAAGGGAAAATTACTTCATGTGTTAAATAAATCAGACTATTCCACAAAAGCAAAACATTTTTAAAGTTTTAGCATCAGAATCCATATTAAGCAGTATTAATCTTTTTATGTGAGTAATAGATTTTAAGCTACCACTGTTGTCGCATCTCTACTGGTGAAATTCCCAGCAGGAATCAATGTGAATTTCCTTTGCACAGACATAGCATGTTAACTTTGTCTTACTGAGGGAATGGATTTGCTCACAAGATTAGTAAAGAGAAATTACATCTCTCACTTATAAGTTATTCGTTCAAATTTGACCCAGTAAATAATTATTGCTATCTGATAGTTGGCTAAAGGCACATATGAAGTGAGCTGGTTGTTTTAGACTCTATCTACATTAGGAATTTGATCCAGTGCTAACAATGTTTTTCAGCAACTGGTCCTCCGGCCTTCAAACAGCTGGTGTTGAAAATGGTTTTACTGCTAGCATAAAATGGATTTGTCCCTTCTACCACTGCCATAAGACTATATTCAACAAGGTCTCAACTATACTTTATGTAATAGTGATGACTATCATCTTGCACCATCTCCATTACAAGCTAAACAGCTGGAATCCCTGGTAAAAATATGATGAGAGATGCCAAAGAATGAACACAAATGCCCAATTCCTAGGGGTGATCACTTCAGAACACAACTGAGGCACAGTGGAAAGTAGTTTGGAAAAGCTTGCACTGCTACTGCCTGCCCATGCTTTTTCAACAAAAAAGCTCAATTTCCAGTGGTGCCATTGTGGCACTTTTCACAATTAGCATTTACTTAAAAAAAAAAAAAATCAAATCCTATTATCCAGGCATTGCAATTCATATGGTCCTCTGCTACAAGGACTCAGCACTGGGTGACTGCCTATCTTGGGTAGCTCTTTACTAATAGATCACGTTTTACACTGAAGCCACACCATGGTCTATGACTAGAGCTTCTAGGTGCTACTGCAACAAAAATAATGAAAAACAAATCACCTCTTACGGTCTTAGGCCCTGATCCTGCGGTGTGATGCATGCACATGGACTTCTGTGCCTATGCAAAGCTTTGCTGATTTCAAGAGGACAATGCAGGGGTGTAAGAGTCCACCCATATAGATCAGTTTTCAGGTTAGTTCTGGTTAACTGGTGATCTCTAAGGGTTGTCTCTGGGAATCAAGTTTGCACGGCAGTTCTGTAACATCTTGTCAAATATGAACTCAATCCCGCAATCTGGAATAAAATTTACCACCTCACTTCTCTCTGTGCAGCAGGATCCAATTCCAGCGTTTCCCCCAGTACTGTATCTTTTCACTAAGACCATCAACACAACACCATTATAGGGGAGTCCGGCAACAATGCAATTAAACTGTAAGTCTCATGTGAGCAGTGTGTATCACATACTGGTTTTAATTAGATTTTGTATCTAGAAGTAACTTGATTTACTCAACTGAAATTTATATATAAGTACTATAGTAAAAGCTGCACATATTAAGACCTTGATACCCACGCAGAGTCAGTTAAAAAAACAAAAACAAATCAAGGCCCCAATCTTGTATTCCCCACCCCCCAATCTACATACTTATCCCACATTGGTGAAACAGTACTCTCAGTTAAGGAATTTTCTAACAGAAGGCTATATCCTTTGAGAAGGCTAGACAACACATTTTTTTATAATCTTATGATTATACTCAAGATCTATATCCCAATTAATAAAATGAGGAATAGGTATATCGGGATTAAAATGAATGAAAAGTAAACTACATCACAAGCTGCTTAGAATTAATTCACGGAGCAAAGCTTGGTTCATCCTTCATACAACTATACTCTAAATGTTCAGATACTGGAGAATTTTACCCTGGGAAGGAAGACTGAGGAAACAAGAGAGGACAGGGTAGCCAAAGAGAACTGGAAACATTCTCTCTACAGCTCAAGTAATAGAGCTGAACTATAGAGCTTTGGTCTGCACAGCTCCGTTCAGTTTAAGTGGAGTTTACTACTCACGCTCCTTAGCTATTTTTCCAAATGTAAATATTTTCTTTCCTGGATATATAGTCAAAGGCACAAACACTCAGTCTCTGATTTTTTTAAATTAGGTCTTTCCCCTTTTTTCAGATACAGCCTGGCAAAAATGAAAAGGATTTTTCCCTTTCATGCCAGAATTATTTGCTGACACACCCATATCTATGTTGTATGAAGTGTTGTGCTGGTCCCAGATATTAGAAAGACAAGGTGGGTGAGGTAATATCTTATTGGACCAACTTCTGTTAATGAGGCAAACTTTTGAGCTTAGGCAGACCTGCATAAGAGCTCTGTGTAAGCTTGAACGCTTGTCTCTCTCACCAATAAAAGTTGGTCCAATAAAAGATATTACCTCACCCACCTTGTCTCACTCATACCTATAGCATTTAGCGCTTCTTTCCATTAACTTACAAACAATCAGTCAAACTGTAATCAGTGTATAAAATTCATACTCTGATGTAATAGAATTTCATAAAGTTGACCCTAAATAATTCAAAAGTCTCATTGGTTCTAGGTTTGTCGAACATCTACCCTTCTTGTATTGTTACACAAAACAATTGCTAATTACACCATCAACAAATATAAAAAGCCTAATGCAATTTTCTCTTCAGATTTATTATTCCAGAGGCACTTAAATGTCTTACATTTATATAGCGCCTTTCTTCTCACAGCGCTTTACAAACTACAGTATGTACACATACAGGAATATCTCCCAACACCTAGGAAATGCAACCATCTCTGACTACCACTAGTGCAATTTTGAAATGTCACCAGCTTGAGACTCCGTAGTTGAGGATATGGAGATGCTTTTATCAATACTTTCATTCTCACTATGACTGATTATTTTCAAACTTCCAGCTTGAGCAATTAAAAAAAAGACTACAACCAATATATACCACAGCTCCATTTTATAACTGAACTAAGATTCAATCATTTTCACCGGATTAAAAATCTTTTCATTGACAATAAAAGTTTATACTTTAAGGTATTTTTATGTAATCTTTTAAAGAACAGTGGTCTAGAATATCTTTCCAAATTGTTTTTACTATATGTTCTTCGTTGCTCACCAGGTTATTCTTTGATATATCCACAATATAAACTAGAGCTTTTAGGAATTAAATGAGGAGATGACCCTTGATTCTCAAACGGACTTCAGTACACAACAGGAGCAGGCCCATTTCTCCTTGTTTATGAAGCTGGATCTGTTTTCGTTTTTAAGGCAAAATTGAAAAAGATTATGCTCAGTGCTGTTACTAATCCAAGGGTGCTTTACAATTCAACACTGACTTGCTGCAGAGGAGGATATATAAATGCGCTTTGAGTGGTTTCTGCTTGTTAGTGTCAAAACTACATAAATACATTAAAAAAAAAAATCCCAAATCCACTACTTTACATTACCACAAACTTCTCTCTAGCCAAAAGAATAAAAACAGATATTTGAATTTAGAGAAATATTGTTTGCTTTGTCTCTCTAAAAAGCTACTAAAACATTTATTTTAAAAAAAAAAAAGTTGCAATTGGGTGACAACTTTCACAAAACAGCCATTATGGTAAACCCTGAAAATATAGGGTTATCATGAAAACACTAAAATCTCACGTATAGCAGCACCACTTGCTTCACTATAAATTAGTCTGATATCGGTGTTTAAGAATTTGAATTAAAAACTGGTAAAAAAGCTAACTTTGCCATCTTGCGGAATGAAACAGTTTATTTCAGTGTCAGATGATCCATGGATGCAGTTAAGCTTCAAACACATGCCTTTTGGAGTTTCACTGATGCTATTTAACATGTTGAATTTATTGCCTATGTCAATGGGTACCTGTACTAAGACATGAGATCACTGGCATTTCTTCTGCTATGTAAGAATATTTTAATATTGTGAGTGGTATGGGCAAGAAGTGTAATAACCTCAAGTTTTCAAGTTTCAAGATAAAAGGGGAAAATAATAAGTAACAATCTTAATACGAAAGATGGTATTCAGTATTCACAGAGCTGAATTAGTCACTAATAGGAAGATATACACCCAAGTGTATATTGATTATAAAAAAAGAAAACCTTGATAAAAGATGTACAGAGATCACATTTATTGTGTATTTAGTGCATGTCTTCATGTAGTGCATTCCTATGTTACATCATGTGTGCAACATTACAGAGCCACCAGAAGAACATCAGTGTATGGCAGGGATTTGGCAGGGATTTTTAAATGTTTTCATAGTGTACAGTCTCATGGACCACCAGCCTCCCATTCCTGATCTCACAAACCATCTCTTTTTGCATTTGTGATCACTTAAAATCATGTGGCAACTACAGTAATTGTTTACATGGAAAAGTAATATTAGGAAAGTATTTAATGTATTTTTAGCTGTCTTTTAATGAGATTTGGCAGTTGTAATAAAAGAACCAGCACTCCATGGACTAGTGGTCCACGGACCACTGTTTGAGGACCATTGTCGTATGATTTACTAATTTACATTAAAATTGCCTAAAAACTCCTCAGGATATGGAGTCAAATTTTGATGAATTTTGAGATGTGGCATCCCAGACATCACATAAAAAAAGTGGATAGCAAAACAGAGGCTACCATCATCATCACTCCCTCTTAAAACCCAAACCTATACAGCAGCTGGACGGGGTACATCCTATTTTAACAAGAGGGACAAAGAAGGACTCTGATGGAAGACCACCACCACACATCCCAGGAATGGGAGCAAAGAGGACAATTGAAAGTCTGCTACTGAGCAACAAAATGTTGCTTTCAAGGACGGATGCTAAGTGTTTTAAAAGGATACACTTTGGGCCCAATTCTTAATCCCATTAATGTTAGTGACAAAACTCCTATGACTTCAATAGGCAGATTGGTCCTTTAATAATTCTCCCTCCTCCACCATTGCTGTGGGAACTAAAATCATACTCCTCAACTTCCCAGAGCTGTCATGTGTGTCTACGCAACTCCAAATGAAAAATATTCAAGGACCCTGCCCCCTGAAATACAGAATACCATTTTCACTATTATTTTTTCTTTCAGTTCCCTTCCATCTCAATTTCTTCCCAACTCTCCCCATTTGCTTCCACTCCCTTTTCTGGGGGGGGGGGGGGGGGGGGGGGGGGGAGAGAGGAGAACACAGTTCAGCATTGCTTTTGTTGAATGGGGGAAGAATGGGAGACAGTGAGAAGCACAGGAGAGCTGTGGACAGACAGGCTGAAAAGGCCTAGGGATCCACAGTGAATCAGGTCTAATCTCTTTAATAGCAGAGGGAATTAGGCTCCTGCCATCTTGGATTCAGTCCATCCTGCACCATAAATGGTGCACATACAACACCCATCACAAAGCTTGGCCTCTACCCAGGTCTGGCACTGTACAGGATAGCAGGATATAGCTATGAAAAGGGGAGGACATCATGTGAGATAATTCAGAAGTATGCATAGACTAGATAGCGAAAATCCAGAATTGTTGCCAGAAACAGGAGAGGTAGTAACCCTAATTTTAACAGAGTTCTTCACTGAAGGAAAGGAAGGTCCATAAAAGTCAAATCAGCTGACTTCAAATGGTTTACATCCCAGGATGAATCAGGTTATATTGATTTAAGCCCAATTTAATTTAGGCAGGTTTTTAACCACAAGAATAAGGACATTCTTAGTACATATTAATAATTAAACCAACATATACACAATTAGCAATATCCTACATAATAATAAATGCTTAATAGCTTGCTTTCGATTATCCTATACCTAGTTAATTTGTTTAAAAACAAGCCAAGTAGTTTTATCTTGCTATGTACTTTTCCTTTCTACATGTTCTCTGTAATTATCAGTCTTTGTAGTAGTTGCAGCTTTATGGATTTTAAGATCCAAATTCAACTGTGTCTTCAGTTATCTTCTTGAACTCGTAATTTCCTCTACCATCCATGTGCAGGTAAAACTGTGGAATGAAAAATTTACATCGTCAACCAAAAGACAAAAAATATTTTTATATTAGCTTTGTTTATCATAATAAATTGTATAAGCAAATAATTTGCTAAAGAACAAAAACTAAAACCCTAAATCAACTGGTCAGAGGATGATCTCCTACTGCAATGCTTAGCCAATTCAATTGCCTTTGAGGAATAAAATTGTATGATTTTTTGGATATGTTCTGTCTCTATCTTCTGCTAGTTGGTCATATTGCTCATCACTGGGATTTGGTTTGTTGTGGCAGATGCCTAATTTGCATGCATAAATTATAATTCTGTGTACAAATCTGGTATTTTTACACATAGTGAGCCACTTACACCAATACCTGAATTGCAGAAATGTGTGCATAAATTAGGTGTGAAATGGTGTACATCAGGGTAGTTAATAGGCGCACCGTGGGCCAAACCTGGACCACCAGACAGTTTTGAATGGACCCCAACATCTTTTTATTTACTTATCACCATCATCATTATTATTGGGTTTTTTTATTATTTTCTCTGGAGTCTGGACCTTGACTATACCTTGACCAAGAAATGTCGACTTAGACAATTGACTACATTTTTGCATACACAAACTAGGCATGTGCTTTTTGAAAATCAGGCCCTTGTTAAATGAATATTGATTTAAGATTTGGCTGGTGCTGCGGGACAGAAATTAGCGAAGGAGTATCCCCACAGAGCTTCAAATTTTATATATTTTCTAAAATTAAAATTATTTCTTCAATTATTATTTATTACAATCCTTATTTTATCCACTTCAGGACTATGATAACAGATGAAATTATGAGAAAGAATTTAGGGGAGAAAAGGAATACCTTGTATCACAGTTTTACATGTTTGGAATGTTTGACATTCCTTTTCCCAAATATCTTCATGAACACTGAATTCCCCAATCCCTACCTGAACAAAATATCCACAGATTTTACGCTCCACCACCTTCACCCCCACTTCTAGGGGATAATCATATCTTATTGTAACTGGAAGGGGAAACATTTGCCAAAACTATTTTATAGGATTATAAAAGCCATGTATATTTCAACTATATCAGATTTATTTTTTATACTTATAGAAGTGTTCTCTTCATTATACCTCAGCGCACACACAAAATTTAAATTCCCACCAATAACAAAATGTACTTAGTTATAGAGTAAACAAGGAGTAGCCCCACAATTAAAAATACATCTTGCATTGCACAAAGGCCCTTTATAAACATGTGCATTAGCAGCTTCGTAAGAAAAGTTTTACAGGATTGTTTAGCTACAAGCTCTTTTAATCAGTGTCCACAGATGAAGAAACACTAACTTTGAATATTTTATATGGATAACCCTTCAGAACAGATAAATTTAGAACTGTCAATTTCTTAGATTTTCATAACAGCTTTTCAAATACTGCTGCTGGACTATCAAAAAATAGTATCATAGATTATATTTTCAAAGAGTGTGTCTGGTTGGAAGGCAAGACATCTGAATGCAACTGAACTCAAAGTTCATTTAAATACCCACAAAAAGGCTAAATACATAATCATCAACAAAAATAAAAATGACATACATCGTGGTGTTTCCAGAGGGACTTTCTGTGAGAGACAGTGAAGAGAGTGATGCCAACCTAAAGTAAGAAGAGAATACAAACATTAAGTAAAACTTCACCCATAAGACAAATTCAACTAATTTTCTCAATCCCTCACACTTGGTAACATTTTAAAAGATGAAACTAAAAGCTCATACTAATAAATAGAAAAGCTTTAGGCCTTAAATCATTTATACTATGTGTGTGTGGCCTCAATATTGCACATTTTAGAGGAAAAACAAAAGAGGTTTTAGGTTTGGTTTTTTAAACCTACTGATTTAAATGTTCTGTTTTTCCTGCAGGAGCTGAAAATGTCCGGCTAAAAAGTTCACTCCCTGTGCATAGATGTTAGCAATATCATAGGCTCTTACAGAAAAGACAAATTCCTGAACTTGAGCCCTAGCAGGTAAGTAAAAGAGGAAATTATTTCCAAATATTTTGTTTTTAAATGTATTTGATTGCTAACTGAAGTGTATGATGTTAATGATTTAAGAACTTAAAGTGCTTCTTAAATGCAACGAAAAATTCACCTTTAAAATCACCTGTAAGCAACAGTTGCAACTGTACTGAATGGTTAAGTTGTAAATGGTTAATGATTAAAACAGAAATGAAAGTGATAATAATCATACTATTTGTTTTTTAATCTTCTGTAAGAGACAGCTGACAAGGGGTTTGATTTTCCAGAGGGATGCATTATCAGCCACTTTGCAACGGTAAATCCTCAAAATACAAAGCAGTACAACCTGGCATCCAAATGGTAAATGTACTTAAACAATGAAATAGAGGAATCATAGAATATCAGGGTTGGAAGGGACCTCAGGAGGTCATCTAGTCCAACCCCCTGCTCAAAGCAGGACCCATCCCCAGACAGATTTTTGCCCCAGATCCCTAAATGGCCCCCTCAACGATTGAACTCACAACCCTGGGTTTAGCAGGCCAATGCTCAAACCACTGGGCTATCCCTCCCCGCTATAACTGATGCTCTTTCACACAGAGCCCATCCAGCGTCAAAATTACTACTATAAAAGGATCTTAGGGCCTGCTCCTGCTCCCAGAGAGATTTGGATAAAGGTTTCAGTACCTGTAGAGTTTCTGTTTCCTTTCCAAGGACATCACTGCTCCATAGTTAAATTTAAAGCAAGTTTCCCATTATAATCTCTATTTTCAAACCCTTCTCCTTCCCCAAAAAGAAAATCAACCCCCTTGATATTTCTCCTACCACATCTCATATGAGGGTAGAATTTTTTTTTTTGAGAATTCTGGGGGAGGATGGGGAATAGAAAAGAAGTTAAAACGTCATGCTTTTTAAAATAGTCCCTTTTCATTGACTTTTTGAAAGTTCTCCTAGCGTTGCTGGCTCCTATCTCCAAAACAGGTTCACTTACAAGTCCTTTTGTTTTGTCAGCCTTGCTGAGAAGGGTTATTTTCCATAAGGAAAGTATAAGATTGTTTTGGGTGTTATCTGGATTCCATTTCACATTTTAATCAAGTTTTTGGAAATTTAATATTATGTCTAATATTGTTGCTGAAGTCCAATTTTACCAATCCATCAAGTTGACATTTTCCAAATTAGAAATTACATTCACAAAGAACAATTTAAATGCATCTCAGCCTTTTCTTTATCTAGAAAAAACAGAAACAAAACAAACTTACTTTCCGGCAATGACTGTAAATGTAGCCTTCTACATCAACGCTAACAGCACTTGTACATTCATCCAGAATTGCAAACTGAGGTTTATGATAAAATAACCTTGCCATCTGTAATGCAAAACAATACAACATTTGTGAATAGAGAGAACGAGGACAATGCAAGTTTCTTCATCTTTATAATAGCATAACCTATTGTCTAAATGAACATTTAAGAGATGAAACTACTGTAATCTATTGGAAATATAACAAACATTGTAACAAATGGTTTGAAATATTTACACAATTGCTCAAAAACTTCAGTTTTTGTGCTGCCATTACCTCTCTCCCCCAAAAGGAATAAATGAAAACTATGAAGCTATTTAAGTTTACAACTAAAAATGGAGATAAAACATTTGAAATTTAAAGACATTTTAGTCTGATTTCATCCCATTACTCCTAAGTGTACAGCAGATACAGTAATATGTACTTTACCATGCAATAATCAGAGACTTGAGTAATACTGAAGCACAGTGAGTTACAGCCAGTGTTCAATGAAAATTTCCTTTGCTGTCTTGTCAGTTTGTCTTCTAGCAGACAATTAGGCAGGTCACAGTCAATATGAATACTTAATTTAAAAAATGGTAATAGTTTATCATACAATATAATCTTAGGTGTATGTGTAACATATAAGCAGCTTTCCACAATTATGTGATTACTTATTAACCCAGAAATGTTGTGTATGTACTGCCATACCATCATTCTGTCTTGATTTTTTCTAGAGGAAAAAGGATGAATGCCAAAATATTTACATATATAATGATCAATGCTGTTAGCAGAAAAACAAGTTTTCTCAACAATCATAACTAATACTGTAGTCTTAGAAGTTTTAACCAGAAATTATTGACTGAAAATTAAAAGGGGAAAGAATTTTTTTTAACCATCATTTACTGAACCTCACTGAAATTTGAACATTGTATAGTATTCTTTGTATACTTTCCAAGGGTAAGAAATCAATATTTTACATCATCTGCTTACATAATAGAAGAGAATATGTTGATCTGATAAGAAAGCATTCAGAAATCTATATTACAATGTGAAAATAATAATGCCTACCTGTAGTAATTTAAGTTATCTTCATGCGCACTAAGATTATAAAAACCTTAAATTATTTCTTTAAAGAATAATGCAGTAGGAAAATTTACTGACTAGATATCATCAACATTTCAGATTAGTTATACTAATTTACAGTATTTTTCAAGTACGTATAAGATAGAGACGCACTGCCATCCTCTGTTTTTCTCCTCCGCTGAGCACATCCATCCAGTCTTGAACACTATCCCAGCCACCTTCACGTTCCAGGATTTGACCCAACTGGACATTATCCAAGTACTCCTTCAGCACCTTTTAGCAAAACAATAATGCTTACAGATACACCTAAACATACTTCATGTTGCAATAACTTCTCAGATTAGTATAGTCAGAGCCGGCTCTAGCATTTTTGCCGCCCCAAGCAGGGGAAAAAAAAAAAAAAAAAGCCGCAATCGGAGACAGCTCTACCGCCGCTTCATTCTACGGCGGCAATTCAGCGGCAGGTCCTTCACTCCAAGAGGGAGTGAAGGCCCTGCCGCCGAATTGCCGCTGAACGGACAGACGTGCCACCCCGATCTTCATTGGCCGCCCCAGGCACCTGCTTGCTATGCTGGTGCCTGGAGCCGGCCCTGAGTATAGTATACTATAATACTATAAAATATTAAAATCACTCTATCACCCAAGATATTGGTACCAAAATAACATTTCAAAACGTAAACAAATCTCATGTTCTTACTTGCTATACCAATACAGTTAAAAAATGAATGATACTTCAGAACAAGTTTAAATGAACAGTGAAACTGTCATTAACAGACAGATGTCATCCTTGACATCTGCTGGCAGGTAATATTACAGACTATGTGATAAATGGCGGAAGTAGCAGCCCATTAGTGTGGCACATTTAAAGCCACAACTGATGACCTTTGGTTTGGTGAACCTTTATTTTACAGCCAATCAGGTTCAAGAATGGAAAGGGTGAATTAAGAGAAAAACCAAAATGCCATGAAGTCTCCCAAAGCAAAGAGTTGTAGGGAAGCCATGGTTCCATCAACATTTCCTGTTTGGATCTACATGGGGAGAAACAGACTTGGGTTTCTCTATCATTTAACAAATTTAAAGTACAAATAATCCCACACTACAAAGAATCAGGAAAAGTAATGGCTGCAAATAATGGTTATTGAGGAGAATGTCTTTTTTACCTGGTCAGATATCCCCTTCTTCCTCTGGTCTTCTACGGTATCTGGATATATTACTTGGTCTCTGAGGGTTCCTAGCGTCATATATGGTCTCTGGGATTAAATTGCAAATGATTAGTACAGCATTACAGACATGTGTAACAGTCATCAAATAAAGAGGTAACAAAAAATACAAATATCAATTACTATGGTACTTTGCTTTACCTGAGGAACATAGAAAAGCTTTCCTCTCTCAGGCTTGGTTAGACATCCACCAAACAGAGGCCACAACTGCAACAAGAAAACAAAAGTCATAAAGAGAAAATTTCTCTTAAGAAATTTGGGTGAGGGGTTTTGTGTTTTTTAAAATGATAAATTTCATTTTAGTATTTCTTTACCTCGCCAAGAACACGGAAAAGTGAACTCTTCCCACATCCGTTTGGCCCACAAATCAGAACATTTGCACCAGACCGAACCTAAAATATATGTCAACACATTAAACAATAGGAAAATAACTGGAAAATCTGTAGTGCTATAGAGATGCCAGTATCCCCATAATTAGATTGGAAGCCATCCTTTGCACAGTAAGTCCAATTTTGACACACATCCACCAATATTAAATTTAGCCTAAACTAAATCAGTCTGTCTGAAGTTTTCCACATGTGATCTGATGATACAGTAAAATTATTGCATAGTTTTTTTTAAAAAGGAAAACTGAATAAAAATCAGTTTGGAAATACTAGTGTTAAAAAATCAGATTTTAATTATTGGAACGTTTTCTGATTTTTCAAGGTGGGGGGGGGGGGGCNGGAAATACTAGTGTTAAAAAATCAGATTTTAATTATTGGAACGTTTTCTGATTTTTCAAGGGGGGGGGGGCGTTAATCAACCTCGAAGAAGCTTAGTTTTGATTGGCCTCAATGAGTGCTGGTAAGTGACTACTTGATGAGTTTCCTGAATTAATAGCAGAGCTGGTTTGAAAATTGATGAAAACAACACTGATATAAAATGGAAATGAATTTTTTTTTTATGAATTTGTCTTTTCTGTTCTGACCACCTCTAGTTAATAGTCTAATTACATACCATTTTTGCACTATTTGTTAAACTTGCATAGGTCACCACGTGAAGATTATAATCCCTGCACAGCCCCATAAAATCCAGACCATGACTTCCCAAGACCTCAAAACTGGAGTAAGCCTCTTCATGTGCCATGATGGAGGGGTGGGGGGATTGCATGCAGTTTGGTCTGGTACTGGGGGAGGTGAGTGAGAAAGCCACATTGGAGGAAGAGTGGTAAGCAGAAAACATTGCTGAAAAGTTTTGTGTTTGATTGGAAGGAGTAAATTGGCAAGACAGTGAAGGAGGAGGGAGAGAAGGAAAGTAGAAGCCATTGTTACTCTTGAATAAATCCACATCAGAGAGCAATTATTTGATTAAAATAGTTAAGAAGCCTAAAGAAATTCTAACACAAAAACCTTTGTTAAATTTTAGTTAATATTAGAAACATGGGGGTTTGTCTACATAAGGGGACTACACCGGCAGAGCTATGGTGCCAAAACTATCCCACCATAACCCCATAGTGTAGACGCAGCCTACACCGATGGAAGGGGTTTTCCCACCAGTGAAGGAACGCACCTCTATGACAATCATGGTCCAGACACCCCAAAAGGAGAATAGGGGGTCTGAACCCCAAAGAATAAGCAACTGATTGTACACAATATAACTCTACTATAAAAGTGTATTGAGTAAGATCTTTTTTGTAAGCCTGTCACACACTGGTGATTAATATCACTGTAAAATGCATGTATTAACTATATGAGGAATTATGGTTACTCACTGTTTCAAAATTTGCAACCAAAGTGAAAAACAGGTTTTCTCCCAGATTGGAGACAGGTAGATAGCTACCTTCCCTCCTATGTAAATTAAACATTATGGAACCAAAACAATGGAAGTCCCATTTACATATGAATCAGCAGGAAAATAGGAAGTCAACAGGAAGGGAAGAACAGTAGGAAGTCATCCTGACTCTGGGGACAAAACAATGAGTTTTGGGAAATATAAGCAGAAACTAAAAGCCATTTTGGCATCCATCACTTAGGGGACATAGGGAACAGCACCCTGTGAAAGCTGGATCCCATACTCTGGTGGGCTAATGATGCTGGTAACTTGATGCAAGTAAGAAAGCTGCTTAGGCAAAGATTGTAACTTGTTAAAATTAAGTTTTAAGTCACTAGAAAGCCTGTTTTGTTCTATTTGTAACCATACCTCTCTCTTTTATTCTTAGTTAGTATCACTTACATCTCCTTTCTTTGCTAATAAACTAATTCTCGTTTTATTAAAAATCATCTCAGTGCTGTGTATTTAAGTGAAGCATGAGTCTTCAGCTAACCTACCAGACTGATGTGTGCCCTGTCTCTTGCCCCGTCACTGCCTATTAGGGAAGTGACGGTAATAATTTCTGAGAGTGTCCAGCCAGAGGGACTGGACACTGCAGAGAGATGTCTCTGGGGAACACTGATTGTTACGTGAAAGGCAAGGTTTAGACTGAGACAGTTTTGAAGACTTTGCTGGCAAGGCAGACAGGCTAGTGAGCCAGGGAAGTGACACACAGCTTAGCACGAGTATGACAGAGTGTTAGGAATCAGCAACTGAGACAGCACCCTGGTCACTGTTTAACCAATTAGGCCCCCCAGGGATGATCAGATTACCAGATCCCACTGCAGCTGGGTAGCTAAGAAGCTAATTAGCCCATTAACAAGGAGACTGGATGAAAGAGTACAAGAAGGAAGGGGGGATGGGGGAGCTAGTGGGGCCTGACTAAAGGGAGTGTTCTAGGAAGAGACACCTTCCCTCCCGCCAACCCCCTTTTTAGAAGGGACAGTAAAACTGCATAACACTAAATACTGTGATGGCACAAAGTGTGTAGAAAGGGGAGGAGTGAAATGCTGTAAATAAACTGCATGGTGGTATCTACATGAGAGAAGGTCTCTAAGCAGTCTGTGTGAGGCAAAGGAGACAGGAGCAGTGGGGTCCCATCACCAGCAGCAAAGCTCTCATTCTTGCTAAGGCAAAATGGTAACAATGGCTTACAGTCCTGGGTATCCTGAGCACAACATCATAACCTCGCCAAGTGAGGGTAGCTAAGTTGACAGAAACATTCTTCTATCGACCTGGCAGCATCTACACCAGAGGTTACGTCATATAGCTACATCACTCAGAGGTGGGATTTTACCACACCCCTGAGCAACTTAGTTAGGTTGACCTAATTTTTAAGTGTAAAACAGAGATAACTAACTTCTGAGATAAATCTCTTGAAAGAACGCTGTTTAAAACAAACTATCAGCCACTAAAGTCAACAAATTCAAAGTTACGATTACACTTACAATTTGGGAGCATGGAAATTCAAAATTAAGGTCTCCCTTTAACTGTACCTCTACCTCCATTTCTCTACCTGTATACACCACAGAAAACACAGAATCTACCTTATTCCTAAGCACTGTACATAGGCCACAAAATTCCTCAACCTCCATTTACAAAATAGAAAAACTGGCTTGCTACAAGTTATTCCACTGCCAAAGAAATGAGCAAAGCCTCTTCTACAGTAATAGGTAACTACCATTAAACTTGAGATATAGAAATTTCAGCACCTCAGTGGCTTTTCAGATACTCAAGAATAATATCAGAATTTAAACAGTTTTTTTCTCATGAAATACACGTTATGTTTTTAAACCATCATGACATGACCTTAAAGAACCTGCAGGCACTTGTTCTATCCATCTTTACGTCTGTCCACATGCAAACACACAAAAAATAGTAATTGGGGATTTATAAACTTAAAGAAACAGATTCTTATGCTCTCCTTTAGCCTGTATCCTTCCTTGGCCAGTCTATCACACCCTCCACACTTCCTCCTCATAACATACTTCTTCCAAGAGCCCTAACAACCTTAACGCTCCCCTCAAAGAAGTGTCTATTCAATAACACCTGACCTGTCCCATCTCCTTGCAAAGAACCAGAAATGTGCCAAACAACTGCATTTATCATCTTGCTTTTGTTAAATCCCTTCCCTACTTTTGTCTGCAGGTTGTCTGCTTGGAAGACTAGCCCTTAAGGGCTGGGACCATATTGCCTTGACTGCCTTTAGCACACGTAACAAAGGTAGGCACTATATAATAATGTCAAGATTCAGGGCAAATCACTAAAGTTTAAAATTTAAATGGTCAAGCCTGTTATGACACTTGTGAGATTAAGCATAGATAATCCTTGTTTATGAAGGATTATCAACCAGTCTAACAAGCATCCTTAATTTAAACATCAAATGTACCCCAAGTGGAATTATGCCAAGATTTAACAATCTTAAGAACTTAAAACACTAGATCCCACAGGGAAAGTTAAGGATACCCTGTAAAAATACAATGTGAAATTCAATTTCCTAGCTTTATGATTTTTTTAAACAAAATTTTAAGGCATATCCACTGAAGTTACAGATTCTTATTTTTAACCGTAATTCAAACTTTTTTTTTTTGGTCTTGAACTTACCTACCGTGTTGATGGGCAATTTAAAAGAAACTTATAAAACTAAAAAGTTTTATTTTTATTCAAAATTTTTACTTAAATATTTTTCAAAATTACAAGATGCCATAACAACATTCTAGAAAGCAAAAGAATATAATAAAGTCTTCAGGAATAGAATATATAAAACTAGTATAATTGTTATAATGGGATTTTACTATTCCTGCTTTATGTCATAACTGGAACAAAAGCATCAGATGAAACTGAATACTGACTATTCTACTTAACTAACTCTGCACACCTATGGCATTGCAATTTTGTTTTCTAGAATGACAATGAATTTTTTACTGTAAATCGATCATTACAATCTAACACAGGAAAAACCTTCCAGTGCCACCTACTGGACATGCTGTATAAAAACAGCAAGAGGAAAACTGCAAACTGTGATACGTCTGAGCTGACACAATCACCACATGAAATAACAGAGTGTGAGTTAATTGTTGGCACAAACAGGTTTTTATCATAAAGAACACTTCACTGATAATGTCTGTTAACATTTTAATTAGGCAGACTAATATCCAGTAACACTTTCTTTTCATATTCGTTCTCCCTCTACCACTCAATAAATTGTTTTCTCATTTGTTTACATCTTAGGTTAAATTATTCATGCTATTGTGTGTAAACTTCTGCTATATATTTGTAGATGCAGAAATGCTATGATAAGGAAAAGATCAGTAATTTCTACTCATAGTTACATAAGTGGAATGCTTTCAACTAGTTTAGACCCCAAATGCGTGTTTGGGTAGAAAAGAGGGGGAAGTTTTTAAATATAATGAAAACATTTCTATTTACAATAGATTTACAAACATTTACTCCTTTCTACTCATGTAGATTTTTTCAAAACATTACTGTATGTATTCATAATTTTTATACTTTTTGTGTCATATACAGTGGTGTAGCACTGGTATTTGAACGAGTCCCATATAAATTCCCAAAGATAGGTAAAATTGCTGGTTTCCTAAAACTGTAAGTTGAAATACACACAGACACTTCAAGACAAGTTTTGTGAGTGTGTAGTACCACAGCATCGTGCTAGTGCAGGAGAGCCCAAAGTGAAATAGTTTTTAAGTTTTAGTGACATTGCCAAGCAAAATGTTAAAAAGTGGTATACATATAAAGCAAGCATTAACTGTGAAAAGGGAATAAAATTTTGAAAAAAATCCATTTTAATAGCCCAATATGTTATCATAGTTAATTAAAAAAAATATGACCACCACACTGACAGTATCCCTATCCTACACACATTGTGTTCTTATTCTTGATTGTTCATAACACAGAATAAGTTTGTGGGAAATAGTCACCTTCATTTTTGAAGTGTTACATGAAGATTTATGTCATAGAACTTACCTCAAAATTAAGATCTCGAATCAAAATGTCTCCATTAGGTGTTGCTAATGGAACATGATCAAACCTATGGGTAAAATTGACACATTACTACCACTACTATGTACAGTTCTTTACCAACTGGTCAACTCTGTGGAAGAACAGGATACTAGAACACAAGCAGGTGCTATGAAGCTATAGAGTTGCATGTGGCCAGAACTGGACTGTTTCTTGGATTTTAAAAAAATAATAATTTTTTTAAAATTTAATTTAAAGAAGAGTAGGAGGTATCTTGACAAACATTAACTGAAAGCTTCTTCCTGGCATATATAGCAAGACTTGGCTAAAAGGGTTGTAAAAGTCTAAAAGGGTTCTAAAAGTCACTAAAAGGGTTGTAAAAAAAGACAAGGACAACTATATAGGCAAGCCATAGCTGTCAAGTGCCTCAAAGATGAAGTGGCTTGAAATGTATATGGAGAACGTTGGAAAGCCAATGCAGAAATTCTAGTAAGAGATGGGGTCTAACTAATGGAAAATATAATGATCTGGGTAGTCATGTTCCAGGGGACAGCAGGACAGGTCAGAAGGAAGATTGATTCTGGAGAACAGGTAGTATCAGTAGTCCACAGTAGAGAGTACTAAGGTTGTAGAACGCCTTATGCAGTGAGGATTGAGAAAGAAATTCTGAAGACATTGTACAGAAGGAAGTGGATATAAAGTATCGTTATATATAACAAACTGTATTAAAAATAGTGATATAAGGCAAGACTAAAAAGCAGGTTTACATTTTCTATACATTACACTTTCTATACATACTTGATAAGATTATCAGTGTTGATAATTTCTCCAGTCCCAGGTATCAAGGGAATAGTTTGGGTTCTATCTCCATCTTAAATTTAAAAAAAAGAAATAAGTATTAGAGACTAGATTTATGTCTGCCAAGGTGTGAGTATTGTGCATTAAACTTCCGTCATAATTACCTTTTTCATGTTGCGATATCATAGTACGCTGATATCTGCCCCTGTTCAAGTCCTTTAGTACTTGCATTAATTCTGTAATTCGAGCTGTGAAGCTAAAATAAGGATGCATTAAGAATTAATCTTCAGAAACATTTTAAGGATTTTATTGTTACGCAGAAAAATAAACTTTTAATAAGTACCCTAAATTGTCAAAATTAAAATCATAATAAGGAAGAACTGGAATCACATTTTTGTAGTGTGACTGGGATACAGTACTTTCTGAATGCAAGCTGTTTCAAAACATGTGTGTTTATTTTTTGTTGTATGTCTTGGGCTGGTTACCTCAAGCACTAGATACTGCAAAACTCTGGAATATAATCAATTTTGCTCCAGAACGGCATTAAAAGCTTCCTAATTCCAATAAATTAATCTCCTAACCTCTGCAGTTTAGAAAACTGGCCCGTAAAATGGTGAAATATTTAACACTTTAGAAACACTTTAAGGTAAAACTTTCATATTAAAATATTCCCCAACAATATTACATTAAGATGGAAAATGGTTTACTTCCATACTGCCCATCACTGCTGATCTCACATTCAAAACATCTGCAACTACTAATAGGCTCAGAAATTACCAATGTAATTGAAAACATTAATTTTCCCTAATATTCTCACAGTTTTTAATATTAATGTCTATATTTTTGCTGCACTGTGCAAAATGAGTGCACATTTGTTTTGTTTTAATCTATAGTCCATTTATAAACAACAACTATGGAGGATAGGAACTACATATATCGAAAATAAAATAGTTTTAAGCAGCTGTGAATACCAGTTATCAATCTTACCCAGCCAATCTGGTCATTTCACGGCCTGCCAGGACTATTCTGCCCAGAGCTTGAGACATTCTCAACAACATTCTTCCGCTTTGGTAGTAATCCTTAAATAGCAAAATACAACTATGTTTACTTATGTGAACTAACAGAATTCAAGCAATTACTATATTTTACTTGTGTCTATTATGCATTACTTACCTCCAGGAGTTCTGAATGGGTACTCTTTTGATGGCGAGGATGAGCTAGGTTCAGAAACGGACGACTAACGACCAGGTAACCAACCACAGTAGCTAGGTCTGCAATATTTGAAAGTAAATGTTTTCTAGCAAGAAAAGTTAAATCAGAACATAAAATGAACACATTAAAATATTTGTAACACCACTTGTACTATAAATAGCAGTCCACTAGCATTGGGAAAACACTTACATTTGGCAATGATAGTATCTATGAATCCCATAGAAAACCGAAACAAGATGAAATTATGCAAATGTTCCACCTGGAAAAAAAAAACAATAAATGTGAAAAAAATGTAGCATACACAAATATTTGCCATGCACCCTGCAATTACAATAGAGAAGCAAATTTAATTCTAAAAAAGGAATTTATTTTGCAGTAAATCACGAAGGCCCCAATAAAGATTGTGACCTAACTGTGTTAGGCACTGAGCAAATCCAGATAGACAAAGTCCCTACCAACAAGTGCTTACAATGTAATCTAAAAGAACACACAAACAACTGAACAGTAAATGAGAGGAAAGTTTGCAAGTGATGGAAAGAAAGGACCTGGGTAGTGAAATAAAGGTCATTGTTAGATAGGTTAGCTATAGTTTCAAATAATCAGGAAATGAAAAAATATTAAATAAAATAAGCTAACCCTAACTGCTAAAATATCTAGCTATAACTGGTTCACCTTTTTGGAGGTGTCAACAGAAGTGGATCTGGAGGAGGCATTCGATGAAAAGGCAAATAGTTTCACAGACTAATTCAAGGAGGATGTACCACTTACAAGGAAGTATGGAAAAAAGTGTGGAGATGTTTATAGGAGAAGTGGACAGAGAGATTAAAATCTCACGTCACTGGCAGAACGAAGATGGCGAAGGCAGCAAAAAACAAAAGTGGATAGGTAATGGAATAAGAGTTGAAAAACCTTCAAGGTGAGGACATGAATTCTGAATTTTGGTGTTATGGGAAAGAAAATTAGTGAATAGATTCAAAGACTGGGGGGCTGTTCCCACAGTCAGAACGACAGGCTAGGAAGAGTCGTAGTGGCAGTTTTTTGAATGGTCCCAAGTGAGGTAAGATGGGTGTCAAAAAGGTCCAAAGGGGGTGTGCGTGTGTGTGTCACAGTAATCAAGATGGGAGATGAGGGCCTAATCAAGAATTTTAGGGAAACAATTAAATTATA
>QXTE01000110.1:4716272-4777787 GCA_003942145.1 Platysternon megacephalum | reverse complement strand
TATGGCCAATTAAAGTCCATAGCTTTCATTTCTTCCTTCATATTTCCCACTTGATCCTATTCCTTTGCTGAATACACCACCTATAATTCTTTATGGAATAGGAGATACATGCTCTCTCTCAAGACTGGCATTGCAGTCACTCAATTAACTAACAGAGGCTACTACAGAGGTTAGTACATGTCATCTTTTCATTAGGGTCCTAATAGCACATTCCTCAAGAATGCTCCAAAATCTGCCATCTTCTGTATGACACTAGTGAGACTGCAGTGTAATTGTAACTATGTCGGTCCCAAGATATCAGAGAGACAAAGTGGGTGAGGTAATATCTTTTACAGGACCTGAAGAGCTCTGTGTTGCTTTAAAGTTTGTCTCTTTCTCACCAACAGAAGTTGGTCCAATAAAAAAACATTACCTCACCCACCTTGTGTAAAGTGCTGGCACATATCAGTAGTTTCAATGAACACTACCTTTCAAGAAGTTTAGAGTTTAATAAAACATTAGAAATCCAGGAAATTTAGAGTTAAATTTCTATGGGTACGTCTACACCGGGATTAAAAACATCAAGAGGACTGTACAATGCAAACTTAGAGAAATGTAAAACTCATGGCTGAGCAACAAGGCAGATGAGATTTAATCCTATGCAGACACAAATGATATGAAAACTTCTATGATACTCTGAGGACAATCTATGGGCCGAGGTCACCAGGAACCTCTCCGAGTGCCGATGGCACCACACTGCTCATTGTCAAAGAAAAGATACTGAAAAGGTGTGCGAAACATTTTAACAATATCCTCAATCAACAATCATCTATTAGTGAGGAGGCAATTGACTATTTTCTGCCATGCTTACAGATGCCTTTCATGACTGTGACACCGGGATTGGCATCAGATACCAGACTGATGGCAAGCTTTTCAATCTGAGGAGACTACAGGCAAAGACCAGTGTACAGGAAGTGACTGTTCGTGACCTTCTGTTTGCTGATGATTGTTCCCTGAATGCCAAATCTGAGTCTGACATGCAACAGGGTATGGACTATTTCTCTTCAGCTTGTGACAATTTTGGTGTAACAATCAATATCAAGAAGACAGAAGTGATGTACCAGCCTGCATCATGAAAGCATTACGTAGAGCNAAAATGTATTACCGGCACGCAAAACCTTAAATTAGAGTGAATAAATGAAGATTCGGCACGCCACTTCTGAAAGGTTGCCGACCCCTGACGTAGAGCCTATTATCACAGTGAATGGTCAAATCCTCCAGGCAGTGGACAAGTTCATCTACCTCAGCTGTACACGGTCACGTGCAGTTCACATCAATGATGAAACCAATACCAGAATTGCCAAAGCAAGTGTCACCTTTGGCAGACTACATACAAATGTGTGGGAGCGCAGAGGCATTAGTCAACAAACAAAACTGAAGGTCTACAAAGCCATTGTGTTGCCAAGTTTGATGTATGCATGAGAAACCTGGGTGGTGTTGTGACGTTATGAGTGTAATATAATATTTCATTGGAAGGTAACAGAGCCAGAAAAAGTTAATTAACTCACAGACTAACCTGACCCATGGGTGAACCTTAAGGACTGGTTAGGAAGATCTGTAAAGTAATAGAGCTTTGAAATGCAAGTCTGCATTGTTAGAGATCTCAAGGGTAGATGTTTGCTCAGGTCTTGTAATGTAAGCAAACAAGTCTTGTCTATTGCTATAACTTTAATTCAAAGATCAAAAAAGGAGTATTAACATTTATAATGATACTTGAGTGAAATAGTACTATTGTCTATGTGTCTCTTTGAAGGTTATAGTAAGCTGTAGCTGAACTGTTTAATGGATAAATTACCCTGTGCTAATTGCCATGATGTTTAAAGGAAGAAGAATTAAGCCTATTGTTTTCTCAGGCCAAAAGGCTGCTGAAAATGTATAAAAACCCTGGGACATGATCATACATCATCTCAGATCTGCTTTGGGTTTCAAGAGGGGGGAACCTTAAGCCATAAGAATTAAGATCCCCAGTCTTTGACTGGAGTCACCCTGAATATGGACATTGGACTATAACCTATGGACTATTTCTAAAAGGACTTTTGGCAACTACAAGCTCACCTCTGCTATGTATCTGAACCTCAAGAATTGAATTCAAGTCTGTATGTATATTGATCTTTTAACCAACACACTCTCTCTTTTCTTTTTTAATAAATTTTAGCTTAGTTAATAAGAATTGACTATAGCGTGTATTTTGGGTAAGATCTAAGTTATAATTAAACCTGGGTATGTGGCTGATCCTTTGGGATTGGAAGAACTTTTTCTTTTATATGATGAAATAAAATTCTCAGTAATCATCATCATGTCTGACAGGTGTGTCTGGACGGAGGCCTGAGGCTGGGTACTTTAAGGAAACTGCGTTGTTTAAACTTCTAAGTAACCTGTATGGTAATATAAAAGTTGTTTTGTGCTGGCTTGGAAAATCTAAGTATTGAAATATCCACCAGCGTTTGGGGTTTGTCTGCCTCGTTTTGTTTGCAGTTCACCCTAATTAAGTGACCTGAGCTGGCTCCCACGGGCAGCACCATCACAGCTGTATAGACGCCAATCTCTGAAGCCGAATCACTTTCACGTGGGTTGTCTGAGGAAACTAATGAGGATAAGATGGCAAGGAAAGGTTCCAGATACTGAGGTTCACATGTGGGCAGACATTCCAAGCATCCATACTCTGTTGATGAAGTCACAGGTAAGATGGGCAGGCCAAGTCACCAGAATGTCAGATGAGTGACTGCCAAAAATGATCTTTTATGGTGAGCTAAAGGGGAGAAAGCACTCTCAGGGAGGCCAGAAGAAATGTTTCAAAGACTCCCTCTAGTTATCCTTGAGGTGTTTCAACACTGACCCAGAGTTATGGGAAGATCTTGCTAATGGATCGTTCTACCTGGCAAAGTGTCATCCATACTGGAGCTACAGTGTATAAGCAGAGGAGAACTACTGAGGCAGAGCAGAAGCACCAGCAGTGTAAATCTCACAACAGCGGCATGTGCGTTGTTAATCAAGTAACCCATAGCGGCATCTCTTGTTCAGTGTGCCACAGACTGTTCAATGCTCAAATAGGCCTGATCAATCACTCATGTGTTCACAGAAACTAAATCAATCAGTGATGTATTGGTTATCTTCAAAATTGAAGGATGAGCAACACCACCACCTTTTAAGAAGTTCAGAGTTTAACAAAACTCATTAGAAATCCAAGAAATTTAGAGTTAAATTTCTAAGGGTATGTCTACACAGGAATTCAAAACCAACAGCTGGCCTGGGTCAGATGATTTGGGCTCTGGGATTGAAAAATCACTGTGTGCATTGAGCTTGGGCGTTAGCCTCCACCCTCACAGGGTCCCAGAACTCGGGCTCCAGCCTAAGCTCGAATGTCTACACAGCAATATTTAGCCCCGCAGCCCGGTCTTTTACCCCTGTGTAGACATACCTTAAGAAGCTACGATCAATTTGGTGCATGTGTGCTAGACTGTTTGCAGTAAGATTTCTCCCCCTCATAATACAGTTTTGAACTGAAGGAAGGATTGAGGCAAAAACAAAAGACTAGCACAAATTCAGCATTATGAACCACCATAACAATATTCCTTAGAATTTGGTTAAGTGAAAATTTAGCATTTAAGCTATAATCAAGTATTTTATGCTCTCTTACCAGTTTATGAAAGGTTTTGTGAATCGTCTGTTTTTCCCTTAAATTCCCATTGTAAAAAGCAATTTCTTCACTAAAAAAAAAAAAAAAAAAAAAAGACAATTCATTTAATTTTTAATATAGACAATCCTTGCAGAGCGACCAGCCTGAAAAAGTTAGCTATAAAAATGAAGCTCTAAAAAAAGACATTATTTTAATTACCTTCTCACCAAAGATGAGTTCATAATATTACCACAAGACAACTGTAGGACAGAGGTTTATAGTATCTCAACTACAGTTTGCCTTTTAAAATGAGTAAATAATGGATATGGGAGTTATTAAATAATTAGTCAACATAGAAATATAAACATTTTCCTCAAAATTAATTCACTAAGTTTTAGAATTTACTTGAATAAGTACCTTGCAATACTACAAAGATTTCATTTACAGTTAGTCAACAAATAAATCCATACCTGTTTGTAATGAGCCGTGAATTGACAAATCTGTACTCCCCTTCATATTTTTGTTCAGCAATCGTCATCTTGCCAATGGGCCTCCTTAGACGCGTAAGGAAAAAGCCTGAAACTATCAAGTAGGCCATCATGGTAGCTGGACCCTGTGAATATTAAAGAAAAAGATATGACTATAAAAACTCTAGAACTAAGGGGCTGCACACTTGTAATTTCTGTAGGTCAAGCACATTGGACCCACCAGAGGCTCCTTGCATCCCTCTATTCCTCCTGCCACCAAGCTCCCTGTGTGCCACCCTCCCCGGCCCCTCTATTTCAGGAACTCCTGTCCCCTTTACCCACTATACCACTGTCTCCCACTCCTCCTCCATGGCAGGAGCTCTGTGTGTCCCCCGCCCCCATTCCTGGTGCTCTTTTCCTCCCCCCCCTTCCTCCCTACTTTCCCCTCTCCAGATCCCTGCTTCTATGCCCACCACACACACCATGTGTTACGGGGAGCACTTCCCCCTATGATCACCAAGTCCACTGCCCTCCAGGTGCCAGCTTCCCCCACTACCACCATCACCCCACTCCTCTTTGAGTCCCTGCTTCCTCCTCCTCCACCACCACTGCTCTATCCCTCCAGTCCCTGCTGCTTCCCCCCTACCCTCACATTCTTGCCCCTGTCCACACTGGATCCCCATTCCATCTCCCTGCTTGCACACCCCCCCCGTTATTCCCCTACCCATCCTCAGGTCTCTGATTCCCACCCTATAATCCCTTCCCTGTAAAGGTCTCTTATTTCTGGTGCAATCCAAACTTCACACACTGTTCCCACACAGCAAGTTAAGCTGCTGCTGCTCTGATGTATGTAGGCAGCAGCCACGGGTGGCAGAGAGATTAGTCTGGGGGCCTAATATTCCTGAAAATCAAGGAATAGTATTCCAATTTGCACCAATTCCAATTTGTGCCACAGATTTCTAGAACATTCCCTGGAATTTTGTAATTGATCGACACAGCATTCCAAAGTTATGGCATTGCAGATAAATTCCATCAAGTGTTGGACCTTACTTCACTCAGCCAAAAAGGATAAGCATTTCTTTTAGCAATAATTTTTCAACTTCAAAATCTTTGAAAAAATAGTATAAGTCATGGCATCACAGTGATGAAGGATTAAAATCTGATTTCAATTCAAAGCTAGAACCAGGACATTTTAATAGGTGCTTATGTAACATGTTAAACTTTCAGAGTGCCATACCATATACATGGAAGTTTTAGGTTTTTTTATTTTAAAAACAAATCTATTTTCTTGTAGTTACTTTATAGTTAATGCTGCATTAACACAGACTTACTAAATTATGTAACCATCTGAAAACAGCAAGAATTAATTTGGTTTATTTGAAAATAAATTTTATGTTAACACTGGCCACAGTTTTGCCACGATTAGTCAAAAGATTTGCCACTTAACTAGCTTGCTTACCCTTACTCCAAAACCTGACAATGCACACACTGGTTACTTACTGCTGGAAACTGAACTTTTTTGTTAATGTATAAAGTTTGTAAGATTTGGCTTTTAGACCAGTAACAGGATTGGAAAATACTTACTAATTTTACTATTTTGACAGATTTTTATTTTTAGGTTTACTACAACTTTAGCACCACTAAAACAGTTACCCTAAACAAAGAAAAAAACTTTCATTTCCTTCCTATAGCAAAAGTACAGTACACAGCATTCCCTGTTAACAAGGCAACATTGAAAACAGTTGCATAGTGGAATCCAAGATGATATCATTTGCTATTCCAAATACAGAGAAATAAATGTGCTCTCTCAGATGTAACTGAGAAGAAACTCTTTTACTAGAAACTTGAGACTATCACATGTTCTACAATTCTGAAGTTTAATAATTATGCAGGTCACCTGTAGTTTTTAAGATAACCCTATACATTCCTCCCTCTTGAGGCACATAGACAGAGACCCTACTTTGAATTCTCTGGTGCAGTCTTCAATGTGAAATTATGGGAAATCAGTAAGCAACATTTATCCAGGGGAAAATAAAGCGTGATGTGTGCTGAAGGAGTACTCCTTGAAAGAAAATTAGGCTCCCACTGTAAAGTATAACTTCTTTTATCTTTCTACAACTCATGAACAGAAGTAAGATTAGCAAATAGTAATGAAGCAATATTAGACAGAAAACAACTGGTCTGTATGAGGACTTTTTTCCCCCGAGAAGATAAAGCAAATAATTTAAAAAGAGCTTGTACTGATTCTTTTAAATTTTATATTAAGTCTAAGATGTTGCTTCACACATTTCTGTCTTCTGTCCCAAATCTGTGCAACAAACAGCTCCCCTTTGGTGTAGTAAATTTTCTAGAGATAGGAAATATGTTTTTGCAGAGTGTAAACAACCATGGTACAAAGCATAATCCAGCTAGAAAAGGTACTGCACAAAATGAGCCTTTTGTGCAACTGATGAAAGGAAACTAAGAACCTGCAGGTCTTTCTAGAAGTCAGCTGTTCTCCTGAAAGTCTCCAAATTCTCACATATCAGTTTTTTTATTTTGTTTGCTTCAAAATAGTGAGCTTTTACGGCACTTCATAACTAGTATGAAAACAGATGCCCATTTTTTGAAAGAATACAGTATATTTAAAAGTAACTGAGTCTATGATTTTCATCAATATCCAAATGGATGAAATAGCCAAGACACTGAAGGGTTTATTTATTTATTTCAAGCATAGTAAACTTTTTTTTTAAATAGATTTTTTACCTGAGCTCCTATTGCATTTGTCAGCTTGAAGATATACAAAACTATATCCAAAAATGGCTGCAACAGAAAAAAGTTGGTATTAGAAGACACAGAAGAAAACATGGATATAAACAGTCAAATAATCAGATTTTGTAGCATATTAATCTGGTACATACTACAGTTAACACAAATTTATAAAAATATACATTCCATAATTAAACAAAATGCTGAAACAAAAAGCAACATTCCAGACAGTCTGATAATTTAGGCTATAAATTTTGCTCAGCAATTGAAAATGGCATCACATGTGCTTAATACTAATTTTCAAACAGCCTGAAGAGTACATTAAAAAAATTATACTTCCCAATTTTGTTTAAGCTTGTTAAACCGAACAACACAGGGCTAAATCCTACCCTTTCTAAAAACAATCATGCAGAGTGGGGATGGACTGGAAGGAGAAGTGACAGCATATAACTGGCCATGCATATGGCACAAGGGACATTCAACTTTGAAGGGCAGGATGACACCAGATTGTCATGACACTGCCTGATACAGTTTATCACTTCTCTGAGCTGCAGCAACTCAACTGCAACTTTGGATGCTAGTTACTACATACTAGACTGGCCCTTAACCTGAAAACCCTCCCTTTTGGAGATGTAGTTCACATCCCCAGCATACTAGCTACGTGTATCGCCTAACACATTTGTGCTCTCTGAAGTAATCCTGGCTGGCTGCTTGAACAAGCATAAAATGGTCTCCCTGGCACAATAATATACCAGACAGAAGGATTTCACCCTTGTGAGTTGTGTCCGAATGGTTGTCAGACAATTGTTATGGGAGATAGAAGCCAAACTGAAAGGGGTTATTTGTTGATCTAAATATGTAAAAAAAACCAAAAAAACTAACTTATGGCAATTTAAAACATTACAAATATTATAAATTGATGTAACTGATATGGGTAGCTTTTTTTAAAATGGACCACAGGTGTCTGACTTGTGAAAAACAAGACCTTAAAAAATTTAACTTCCGACAGGCTTCCAATGTACGTTAGAATACTATTGGGGAAAAGTCACTGTTTTCTCATAATAATGTTCTAATTTATTTTATCAATATTCATCTTTAACACTTAAATGAAAGCTATATAGCTTTTCTAATCTCAGAAGTCTGAAGGATCATACCAGGAAAAGCATTTCTTATTCCAATGCATGTTGTTTTCAAAGTGCTGTATATTGCATCAGAGATTGAATATGTATACAATGTAAAATTGCTCATACAGGGTTACAGTAATTTGTGTATTCCTCAGAATGCTCTTACCCACCTGTATCTACTTAAAGAAATAGAGGAGTACACATTATGCTATAAACACAAATATCTTAAAAGCAGGAACCATAGAAACATACTTCATGGTAACTACATTTTCAGAAGAGATGTATCAATTGTGTGACTCTCCTTCTTTCTTACAAAAGAAAACATATCTAATACTTTTTTGGTTTTGTTACCAATACCAGTCTTGAAACAATTTTCAAAATGTTTTCAACATCATTTGTTTACTTTGTATATCTCACTCAGTTTGGTCAAGCAAGTAAATGTCATTGGACAAAGGCTGTGTTTGTATTTGCCTATAAACAAGTAGAGTGCAATGAACACTTACTGCAGTGGTCACCAACCCGTCGATCCTAGAGACTCTCCCAGTTGATCGCGATCTCCTGTGGTGCAGCGGGGCTGCCGCTATGGCAGGGCCTGCCTTCCCCAGCCTCACGCCACTCCCGGAAGCGGACAGCGTGGCTCTGCGGCCCCATTGCAGGACAGGGGGGTCTCGGCAAGCTGCTCCTGCCTGCAAGCACCGTTCCCACAGCTCCCATTGGCCAGGAATGGGGAGCTGTGGCCAATGGGAGCTGCGGGGGCGGTGCCTGCAGAGAGGGGCAGCGCGCGGAGCCACGTGCACCTCCCCCTACTCCCCCAGGGGGTGCAGGGGCGTGCTGGCCGCTTCCGGGAGCGGTGTGGGGCTGGGGCAGGCAGGAAGTCTGCCTTAGCCTCACTGCGCCGCCAACTGGGAGCTGCCCATGGTAAGTGCCACCCGGCGGGAGGCTGTACCCCAATCCCCAGCCCTGAGCTCCCTCCCGGAGCCAGCACCCCAAACCCCCTCCTGCACCTCAACCCTCTGCCCCAGCCCTGCCCCCCCTCCCAGAGCCAGCACCCCACATCTCCTCCTGCACCCCAACACTCTGCCAAAGCCCAGAGCCTCCTCCTGCACCCAAACTCCCTCCCAGAGCTTGCACACCTGCCCCAGGCTCAGCCCAGAGCACCCTCCCTCACTGCAAACCCCTTGGTCCCAGCCCAGAGCCTGCACTCCTTCCTGAACCACAACCCCCAGTCCAGTGAAAGTGAATGAGGGTAGGGGAGAGCAAGTGACAGAGAGAGGGGGGATGGAGTGAGCGGGGCAGATCCTGGGTTACCCTTAAATTCAAAAAGTGATCTTGGGTGTAAAAAGGTTGGAGACCACTGACCTATTGTATGACTCCAGATACATGAATATTTCATTTTAATCTATAGTCAATTTCTAATATTTGGACAAATACTGCAAGGGAATATTCTTCTAAAAATTAAACTGGTTCCTTTAAAGAAAAATATCTGTTTCATAGACATTTTTCTGTTGATGTTCGATTTTGTGAAAGTCTTTTGATTCATCCAACCAGGTCCTAATGAAACATGCCAGACTAGATGCCAATCTTATTAAATTGCGAAGCATTAGATTTATATTCACAACAAATCTAGCGTTGTCCAACCAAACTTCCATGCAGGAGTAATTTCAAGGACAGAAAGTCATCCTAATAAGCATTTTTAAACCTGCTAGCTCTGCTCACTTACCCACCCAATTACTTCTGCACATAGAACCAACTTCTAGCCACTTCGACAACAAAAACTCCTCCACTAAATTACAAAACTGCCTTCAGGATAGGCACTTTTGCTTCCCTGCTGCAAAGTTAGGAAACACACCTAAAACCATTAAGTAAAGAGGGCATTTCCTTATTCATCCCACCCCTCCCCACCCCTGAAACACAAACCATTCACATATTAAAATCAAAGAGCAAAGACAAATAAGAATGAGAATTTTCTTTCCCTTGAAAACTAAATAATTGACAAAAGACTGTGCTCTCGCAACCTTCTCAAATGGTGAATATTAAAAGAAAACCAAAGGAAAAATTACTGTTTGTGGAAGGCGCATGGAAGGGAAAAAAAAAAGGCACAAATAAAGAAAAAGACAACCGTGTAAGGAAAAAATATTTCCCCTCACATAACTCTGACTGAAATGAACTCACTAAATATAAAGTGGACTCAATACTATACAATAATTCATAAATGAAAGTGATCTTCCTAAACTCTGACAAGATTTATCACCCATACATTTATTCAATGCTATTTGTATTCCTTGACTCTTGTAAATGTTTGCACAGTATTTAATGATTGCGAATGACCACTATTAATAAAAGATTAAAGTTTTATTAAAGGAACTCACTTTACTAAGGTTTGAGTAGAGGTCCACTACACTGTTACAGAATTTTTCCACATCCTGTGTGAGCAGTTGATCTGGATTAGCTATTCTGTTGTCCAGATTTCCCATTTTGTAATACGTATAAGCCCTAAAACATCAACAACAAAACAATGATTGAAAAACTTGTTACGTTTTACCTAAAATGAATCAACGATTCAAGTAGTATTAAATGAGTAGCTGAAAGCCACTTCAGAACATTTATAAAATCCACAAACAATCCCATCTCTTATTTTATATTTACTTGGATTTATTTTACAGTTGATACATTACACCGCACTTTTAACATTTTAAGCATTAAAAAAGTTATGACTTACTGTAGATATTCCTCATAGAGGTATTTGGTGAGTCTTACTCGGAAACAAAGTTTAAGTTCATTTAGCCCATACTTCAAAAAGTTATTTACCAGGGAGATCTAGGAATAAATAATAGTAATACAAGTTAATACAAACAAACCAAAAACAGCTGGATTAAATATATCATGCAAATTGCTTGCTTAAATTGGTGAAAGTACAAAACACAATTTTACCTAGTCAGACTTTCTACACAAATTGATTTAAATTAACTAAGACCCAGATCTTGCAAATGTTTAAAACATCAGAGTAGTCTCATTTAAGTCAGTGACACTATTCACATACTTAAAGTCAAGCAAGTGCATAGTTATTTGCAGGTATCATGGCCTAATATTTCTATTTCAATTTTAAAAATCTTTGGATCATCAAATGAGTACTAACAGTACATACTATAGTACTGATAAAAGTTAAAACTGGTCTTACTGTGTCAATAGATTTAGCTCAGAACTCTGTTACAACCAAACATTTAACTCTCATAATCAGTTTTAGAATGTATTTACCATCTCAGCCCCCATGCCCCACCTTTAAAATGATATCATTTCTGGCCTATTATATATTTCTGACCTATTTTAAAATTTGGTTGCATTTTTCTTTAATTGGTGAGAATCATTCCCCTTAATGTGCTGGGTTTATTTCCAGAACACTTTGTTTCAGCATTCCTATATGAACAGGGTGTAAGTCACTTGAGAAAAAAACCTGAATGTTAAAAACACTGTATGTGTTTTGAAAGATGGTTAATGTGAAAAATCTTACCTTTATTTTGAGCCTGCTTGAAAAACAAAACTAACTACACTTCTACCTCGATATAACGCTGTCCTTGGAAGCCAAAAAATCTTACCGCGTTATAGGTGAAACTGTGTTATATTGAACTTGCTTTGATCCACCGGAGTGCGCAGCCCCGCCCCCCCGGAGCACTGCTTTACCGTGTTATATCCGAATACATGTTATATCGGGTGGCGTTATATCGAGGTAGCGGTGTATTTAAGTAGTTATCTCATCACAAGCCTTGACAGCTTACTGTAGTCCAGGGATCGGCAACCTTTCAGAAGTGGTGTGCCGAATCTTCATTTATTCACTCTAATGTAAGGTTTTGCGTGCCAGTAATACATTTTAATGTTTTTAGAAGGTCTCTTTCTATAAGTCTATAATATATAACTAAACTATTGTTGTATGTAAAGTAAATAAGGTTTTTAAAATGTTTAAGAAGCTTCATTTAAAATTAAATTAAAATGTAGAGCCCCCTGGACCGGTGGCCAGGACCTGAGCAGTGAGAGTGCCCCTGAAAATCAGCTTGCGTGCCGCCTTTGGCACGCGTGCCATAGGTTGCCTACCCCTGCTGTAGTCAATTGGCAACAGGGATTTTAAATTATTCATCAGTGCTAACAGACAAACCTAGCAGTCTAAAAGAGTAAGTCAATTCTGCTGAATCAATAGGCAGCCAATCAGGGCCGGCTCCAGGGTTTTTGCCGCCCCAAGCAGCAAAAAGAAAAAAAGAAAAGAAAAAAAGCCACGATCGCGATCTGCGGCAGCTACACCGCCACCGCTTCAGTCTTCGGGGGCAATTCGGCAGCTGGTCTTTCACTCCAAGAGGGAACTAGGGACCTGCCGCCGAATTGCTGCTGAAGAGCCGGACGTGCCGCCCCCCTCCGTTGGCCGCCCCAAACACCTGCTTGCTGGGCTGGTGCTTGGAGCCGGCCCTGCAGCCAATAGTGAAACCTGCACTCAAATATTGCCCTACTTCTTACGGCCAGAAAGTGAAATCAAACCACCCATTTTAAGAACAGTTTACTTCTAAAAGCTCTGAGAAATTCATTTGGAATCTCTTCATGATTTCTGAATTTATATTTTAAATCGCTTTTAACAAAAAGATGGCAAGAAAAAAAAAGCACTTACAGCAGGCATGGCAGCGATGAAGTTGAACAAGTACTTCTTGAAATCTTTTCTGCTGCGACCAATGATAGCACTGCAAACCACCACATGCTACGTGTTAGTTGTGAGAGAAAGCAATTACTACACGCACCAGTGTTTCCCAAGGGGAGGGCAGGTGGGTGGCCCTGACTAGTTCAGGAGGGCAGGGGTAACAGGGTATAAGAAAGGATCACTGTGGAAAACTGCAGTATCAACTCTTGTGTCAACTTCATCTTCAGGTAAAGTGGAAGGTGGCTCACTGAAAGCCACCTGCCTTCTCTCTCCTTGTTCTTGTTGTGGCCCCTAACATATGAGGCTACAGGAGGAGCTCACATATACTCTTCTCTGCTCCCATGGCACTTAGTAACCTTGGGTAACAAATGGACACTACTCACCCCAGCAGCATACAGCCTTCGGGGGTGGGGGGAAGGGAGAAAGGAAGGTGCAAGGTGGAAAAGTTAAGTTAGCAAAAAGTATGTAGAAGAAAAAGAGGAATAAGAAAGGGGAGGGGGGGAGATGAGAAGAGAGAAAACAAATGGACAGGAAAAGAGAATGAGTACTTGCAACCATATCAGAACATGGTGTAAGGAGACCGAGTAGGGCCATCTGCCAATCCATTGCAATGGGGGGGGGGAGGGAGGGGGGGAAGAAGAGGAAGAGAGGGATTGGAACCACAGCTCCAAGCTGTTTATGGTCTGGAGTAGAGATTACCCAAGACAAAAATAATTCTTTAAGCTTATATACATACCAAGTAACAAAGCGTTCCAGATTTCATAAAAAATTAATGGCATTTTATAACCATATTTAGCACCTAAAAAATCTGTATGATGTCTCAGCTAGAAATTACTCAGTGTATAAAGTCTCTTATACATAAAAGATAACTGTGAAGCAAAAAAACAAAAATATAAGAGGACTACTTTTTCCCTTTAATATTTGCTTATAAGGTCTCATCTCCCCCCCNGAAGCAAAAAAACAAAAATATAAGAGGACTACTTTTTCCCTTTAATATTTGCTTATAAGGTGTTATCAGCTTCAAGCTTTTTTTTTTTTTTTTTTAATGTTCCTCTTCAAAACACTTGAAATATCCAGAATACTAAGTCCTCACTTACCTTGGTTTGCTGGGGGTCCTTGGCAAAACCTTAGGACAGTGGTTCCCAAACTTGTTCCACCGCTTCTGCAGGGAAAGCCCCTGGTGGGCCAGGCCGGTTTGCGTACCTGCCGCATCCGCAGGTTCGGCCGATCGCGGCTCCCAGTGGCGGTTCCCTACTCCAGGCCAATGGGAGCTGCTGGAAGCGGCACAGGCCGAGCCGCCGCTTCCAGCAGCTCCCAATGGCCTGGAGCAGCCGCTTCCAGCAGCTCCCATTGGCCTGAAGCAGCGAACCGCAGCCACTGGGCTGCGGACGCGGCAGGTACACAAACCGGCCCGGCCCGCCGTGGGCTTTCCCTGCAGAAGCGGCGGAACAAGTTTGGGAACCACTGCCTTAGGAAAACCTCAATATAATGATAGCTTACAACGCTACAACCTGAGCTGTAGCTCTCCTTCACATAAATGCGAAGGGAATACTGAGGGCTTTTCTACACAGAAATGTTTTAGTGGTATAAGTTAATTTGTGAATATAAACCACTATAGTTATACTGGTATAACTGCCAGCGTGGAGGCACTTATTCCAGTATGAGTGCCTTTGTTGTTGTTTTTTTGTTTTAGCTTAGGTCGCTTTGCAAGTGGTTTAAGCTAAACCAAAATAAAGCCACTCTTATTCCAGACTGAGCATCCACACATGGAGTTATACTTGTATAACTATCAGTTTAATATGATCAATACAAGGCGATCAGTGGAAGGAGAGCTGTAGCTCAGCTTACAGCTTCATGTGGGATCACCATTAAGGTCCACTTTTTCCATGCTGCCCCCTATTTTTCAAGCTGCAACCAACTTCATTTAAATCTCTCCTTAAGATTCAGCTGATCCATAAAGCACCACCAGGTAATAATAAGAACTATAAAAAATCCTTAATACCAACTAGATGTGTACATCCTTAAACAAAACGCAAGTTATTGTATTGAGAGAGGCAACGTGGGTGAGGTAGTATCTTTTATTGGACCAACTCACCCACCTTCTCTCGCTCCTTGGGACAAACATGGCTACAACACTGCAAACATGTTGTAGACCCATGTCCTTCCTCACCCTACCGTTTCTTAAGAACATAAGAATGGCCGTACTGGGTCAGACCAATGATCCATCCAGCCCAGCATCCTGTCTGCCGACAGTGGCCAATGCCAGGTGCCCCAGAGGGAGTGAACCTAACAGGCAATGATCAAGTGATCTGTCTCCTGCCATCCATCTCCACCCTCTGACAAACAGAGACTAGGGACACCATTCCTTACCCACCCTGGCTAATAGCCATTAATGGACTTAACCTCCATGAATTTATCTAGTTCTCTTTTAAACCCTGTTATATTCCTAGCCTTCACAACCTCCTCAGGCAAGGAGATCCACAGGTTGACTGTGCGCTGTGTGAAGACGAACTTCCTTTTATTTGTTTTAAACCTGCTGCCCATTAATTTCATTAGGTGGCCCCTAGTTCTTATATTATGGGAACAAGTAAATAACTTTTCCTTATTCACTTTCTCCACACCACTCAAGATTTTATATACCTCTATCACAGGGGACTCAAACATGCGGCCCGCGGAGCTCTTGCGTGTGGCCCGCCAAGCTCCCCGCACGTGCGCCCCCCCCCGCCCCTCTGCCTACCCGCGGGATTGCCCCCTGTGGTGCTGCGAGTCCCACACTGCTCTCTAAAGCAGCCGGCAGCACAGCCCCTTCGGGCCGGGGGGGAGGGGGAAGGAGGCAGAAGGCTCCTGCATTGCCTCCTTCCAGGCACCGCCCCCCGCAGCTCCCATTGGCCAGGAACAGGGAACCGCGGCTAATGGGAGCTTTGTGGGAGCTACCTGGAGGAGCGGCAAGAGCAGCACATGCACGCAACCCTGAGCCCCTCCCCCAGGGGCTGCAGGGACACGGTTCCAGCTGCTTCCTGGAACGGAGCAGCGCGGGGGGGACAGGGCAGGAAAGGAGCCTGCCCTGGCCCCGGTGTGCGCCGCTGCCACCCCGGAGCCGCTCTAGGTAAACGGCGCCGGGCTGGAGCTTGCTCCCTGAACCCCTCCTGCACCCCAACTCCCTGCCCTGAGTCCCCTGCTGCATCCCACACCTCTCCTGCACCCCAACTCCTTGCCCTGAGCCCCCGTCGCACCCTGCACCCCTCCTGGACCCCAACCCCCTGCCCTGAGCCCCCTGCCACATCCCGCACCCCTCCTGCACTCCCTACCCTGAGCCACCTGCTGCACCCTGCACCCTGACCCCCTTCCGCACCCCTCACCCTCTTGCACCCCACATACCAACTCCCTGCCGAGCCCCCGTCGCACCCTGCACCCGACCCCCTGCCGCACCCTGCACCCCGACCCCCCTGCTGTACCCTGCACACCTCCTGCACCCCAACTCCCTTCCCTGAGCCCCTGTCGCACCCTGCACACCTCCTGCACCCCCTGGGGGCAGCGTTGGGGGTGGGGACTTCGGGGAAGGGGTTGGAATGGGGCGGGGACGGGCTGGGAAGAGGTGGGGCAGGGCCTAATGGAAGGGGTGGGGTGGGGCCGGGGCCAGAGGCAGCGAGGGGGGTGTCAGTGATGCGGCTCTCGGGTCAATGCACTAGTCCTCATGTGGCCCTTGTGGTCATTTGAGTTTGAGACCCCTGCTCTATCATATCCCCCCTTAGTCTCCTCTTTTCCAAGCTGAAAAGTCCTAGCATCTTTAATCTCTCTTCATATGGAACCTGTTCCAAACCCTTAATCATTTTAGTTGCCCTTCTCTGAACCTTTTCTAATGCCAGTATATCTTTTTTGAGATGAGGAGACCACATCTGTACGCAGTACTCAAGATGTGGGAGTACCATGGATTTATATAAGGGCAATAAGATATTCTCCATCTTATTCTCTAGCCCTTTTTTAATGATTCCTAACATTCGGTTTGCTTTTTTGACTGCTGCTGCACACTGCGTGGACGTCTTCAGAGAACTATCCACGATAACTCCAAGATCTCTTTCCTGATTAGTTGTAGATAAATTAGCCCCCATCACATTGTATGTAGCCCCCATCATATTGTATGTATAGTTGGGGTTATTTTTTCCAATGTGCATTACTTTACATTTATCCACATAAAATTTCATTTGCCATTGTGTTGCCCAATCACTTAGTCTGCTTTGGTCTTAACTATCTTGAGCAGTTTAGTATCGTCTGCGAACTTTGCCACCTCACTGTTTACCCCTTTCTCCAGATCATTTATGAATAAGTTGAATAGGATTGGTCCTAGGACTAACCCTTGGGGACCACCACTAGTTACCCCCTCCATTCTGAAAATTTACCATTGATTCCTACCCTTTGTTCCCTGTCTTTTAACCAGTTCTCAATCCATGAAAGGATCTTCCCTCTTATCCCATGACAACTTACTTTACGTAAGAACCTTTGGTGAGGGACCTTGTCAAAGGCTTTCTGGAAATCTAAGTACACTATGTCCACTGGATCCCCCTTGTCCACATGTTTGTTGACCCCTTCAAAGAACTCTAATAGATTAGTAAGCCACGATTTCCCTTTACAGAAACAATGTTGACTTTTGCCCAACAATTTATGTTCTTCTACGTGTCTGACAATTTTATTCTTAACTATTGTTTCAACTAATTTGCCCGGTACTGATGTTAGACTTACTGGTCTGTAATTGCCCGGATCACCTCTAGAGCCCTTTTTAAATATTGGTGTTACATTAGCTATCTTCCAGTCACTGGGTACAGAAGCTGATTTAAAGGACAGGTTACAAACCATAGTTAATAGTTCTGCAATTTCACATTTGAGTTCTTTCAGAACTCTTGGGTGAACGCCATCTGGTCCCAGTGACTTGTTACTGTTAAGTTTATCAATTAATTCCAAAACCTCCTCTAGTGACACTTCAATCTGTGACAATTCCTCATATTTGTCACCTACAAAGGATGGCTCAGGTTTGGGAATCTCCCTAACATCCTCAGCCATGAAGACTGAAGCAAAGAATTCATTTAGTTTCTCCGCAATGACTTTATCATCTCTAAGTACTCTTTTTGTATCTCAATCGTCCGGGGGCCCCACTGGTAGTTTAGTTGGCTTCCTGTTTCTGATGTACTTCAAAAACATTTTATTACCTTTTGAGTTTTTGGCTTAAGTACAGATTTTCATTTTCAGAGAGATGGCAGGCAAGAAGGTAGAATCAACCCCATTTAATTTAGATACCACAGTAAACACAGATTTTGAAGCAAAAACAAATAGGAAAACATAGGAGCAATGGAGATTTATTTTTTTTAAATTAGCTGAAATTGTTCAAAATAAATCTATTATGGCAAAAACATCTTTGAGATAAAAGCAAATTGCTTCAGAACTGCATCAGTTATGAAACATTTAGCATCAGTAGAGCATGTGCATGCTACTATTTTCAACAACTGTTTACCAAGTGGGATTGAAGCTATAAATGTAAAAAAAGAATTTCTTACTTACGATTGCACTGCAAGAAAAATAAAATTGTACATAATTCAACAACTATGTATATTTCTGATTATAGAACCATAGAAATGTAAGACTGGAAGGGACCTCAAGAAGTCATCAAGGCTAGCCTCCTGCGCTGAGGCAGGACCAAGTAAACCTAGACCATCTCTGACAGGTGTTTGTCTAACCTTTTCTTAAGAACCTCCAATGATGGGGATTCCACACCTCCCTTGGAAGCCTATTTCAGAGCTTAACTACCCTTATAGTTAGACAGTTTTTCCTAATACCTAACCTAAATCTCCCTTGCTGCATGTTAAGCCCATTACTTCTTGTCTCGCCTTCAGTGGATGTAGATAACATAGAAAATAATGTTGCTTTAATGACTGCATAACTACACAGCTCAAAAGCACTGTAAAATACATTACTGCAGAAGTGCAACAGGAAAATTGACTTTTTCCATCTACTATACGGAACACTACAGCAGTATTACATTATGGATTGCTCTCTGTAGGAACAGTTGATTTCTATCTCATGAGCCGATAGTGCCCTCAAAGACCCCACTATCCATGAAACAAGAGTGATTGATAATATCTACAGTATGAAAGAGCTAACTTCAATTTTAAAAAATGAATCCCGCTTTAGAATCATGTAACTCAGATTTAAAAAAAAAAAAATCAAATCTTCTTTCCACCCCACAAGTTAAACTGGGGGGACATATACAGTGGGGGTCTGTGCTGGGTCTAGTACTATTCAATATTTTTATCAATTTCTTGGATAATGGAGTGGAGAGTACTCTTATAAAATTTGCGGCTGACACCAAGCTGGGAGGGCTTCCTGGACCTTTAGAGGACTAGATTGGATTAGAAATCAAAACAACCTTGACAAATTGGAGAATTGGTCTGAAACCAACAAGACGAAATTCAATAAAGACAAGTGCCAAGTACTACACCTAGGAAGAAAAAAAATAAAAAACACAACTACAAAATTAGGAATAACAAACTAGGTGATAGTATTGCTGAAAAGGATCTGGGGGCTATAGTAGATCACAAGTTGAATGAGTGTGAACAATGTGCAGTTGCAGAAAAGGCTAATATTCTGGGATGTATTAGCAGGAGTGTTGTATGTAAGACACATCAGGTAATTGTCCCATTCTATTCAGTGCTGGTGAGGCCTCAACTGGAGTACTGAGTCCAACTCTGGGTACCATCCTTAAGGAAAGTGAGTGTGTGTCCCCAGAGGAGAGCAATACAAACGATAAGAGGTTTAGAAAACCTGACTTATGAGGAAAGGTTAAAAAAAAAGGGACATGTTTACTCTTGAAAAAAGAAGACCGGGGGGAACCTAACAGTCTTCAAATATGTTAAGACCTGTTATAAAGATGATGGTGATCAATTACTCTCCACATCCACTGAAGGTAGGACAAGAAGTACTCAGCTTAATTTGCAGCAAGGGAGATTTAGGCCATGTCTACACTAGCAAACTTACAGCAGCACAGCTATACCGATGCAGCTGCGCCGGTGTAAGATTGCTCATGTAGCCACTCTGCCGATGGGAGAGAGCACTCCCGTCGACATCATAAACCCACCTAAATGAGCGGAGGTAGCTATGACACACCCCTGAGCGACATAAGTTTTGCTGACATAAGTGGTAGTGTAGACATGGCCTTAGGTTAGATATTAGGAAAATCTTTCTAACTGTAATGATAGTTAAGCATTGGACTAGGCTTCCAAGACAGATTGTAGAATCACCCTTGCTGGAGGCTCTTCAGGACAGATTAGACAAACACCTGTCTAGGTGTCCTTGCCCTGCCTCAGCACAGGGGACTGGACTAGATGACCTCTCAAGGTCCATTCCAGTCCTACATTTGTAGGATTCTGTACATGTAGTTTTATGTTTTTCTTTTTAAAATATTACCATTTAATCAGAGTTGCAGATATTCATATATCATGGCATTTCATATTATTTGGCTTAGACAGTTCATATTTATCACAGAACCTGTCTTCCACGATCATCATCATATCATTGTATAGAAGAAACAAGACAATATTTAAAAGTAGCTACTTTAATAATTTACAGGTACCTTTCAATAACTGTTCCATTTTGAATCATCCAAATATCACAATATGTGCGCACTATCAGCATAACGGCAATAAGTATCAAATAACCTGTCTAATACAAAACAAGCAAAGCAATTAATCAATGTTTAGTAATGACAACACAAAAATTAAAATAACCTAATGGAAAATTATCAGGAAGGTAGAAATCTTCCACTCCTTTTTAAGGGAAACACTTTGCTTACTTTATAGGTCAGATTCTAATATATAATGTTTTCTATAACAAAAGTCCGTTACTACACTTGTTATCAGAAAGATCTCTTTTGTAGAAGAGGTTACTTTTCTGCATTCTAAATGCTAATATGGTTTATTACATATACATAAGGCTACATTTTAGTCACAGGTATTTTTAGTAAAAGTCACGGATAGTAAACAAAAATTCATGGCCCGTGACCTGTCCGTGACTTTTACTGTATACCCCTGACTAAAACTGGGGGAGAAGGGGAGGTTCGGGGGATAGGGGGACGGCCCGGGGGATGCTGCGGGTGGTGATCCAGGGGGGCAGCGCGGGGCGCAGCCCAGGGAAGCAACACGGGTGCTGGGGAGGGGGACGCAGCCCGGGGGGCGCGTATAATTGCTCGGGGGGGGCATGTGGGTGCTGGGGAGGGGGACACAGGCCGGTGGGGGCTCCACGGATGCTGGGAAGGGGGGCGTGGCCTGGGGAGGGGGGAGACAGCCCAGGGAGGGGACACAGGTGCTCAGGCAGCGTGGCGGGTGCTTGGGAGGGGGGGTTGGTGGGGCTGGGGCAGGTTCCCTACCTAGCTCCTGGGAAGCGGCGACCCCAGCTCCTAGCTCCACGTGCTGCCACCGCTCTGCCCCAAGCCCCGGTTCTGCAGCTCCCATTGGCTGGGAACCACGGCCAATGGGAGCTGCAGGGGTGGTGCCTGCGGGCAGAGGCAGCATGTGGAGCTAGGAGCTGAGGGAGGGGAATTCTTGTCGCCCTTCTGGGGAGCCCCCACAGGTAAGCACTGCCCTGCACCCCAATCCTCAGCCCTGAGCCCCCCCATCCAAACTCCTGCTGCTAAGGGGCAGGGAGGGCCCGAGACTGCCCCAGCAGCAGCCAGTGCACCTGGCCCAGAGGCTGCCCGAACTGCTCAGGTGGCTCCTGGGCCAGACGCACCAGGCTGCTGCAGAAGTCATGGAGGTCACGGAATCTGTGACTTCTGTGACAAACACGGACCCTTACGTATAACCCACTGAAAACTGTACACCACACATGACACAAGTATTCTAACAAATGGAGAGAAAGTGTAGACCTGTCAAGTAACAAGCTTATGTACCAAATTTAAGCATTTAGGAGCAACTTTTCAGCCTAGAAAGCCAAACAATGCAATCCGTAATGAGCCTCTAATGCCTGTACATCAGAACTTTCGTTCAGAGTTCAACTGATTCTCTCATTCCAAAAATATCTTCAGATGCTTACAGAATATACAAGTTTGGGGTATGGTGACCCACAGTTGGTGCATACAGCAGAGAATTTTATCTTGCAAATTCTAGTCTGAGCAGTTTTCCTACGAAGACATTCATTGATTTTGCCCAAATTGGCTCTCTAGTAGGCGGAACTTGGACCACCAAAAGCTAAATCACGATTCACAATGAAGGTTATTAACCTCTGGAAGAAATGGCCAAGAAAGGTAATCAATTCTCCATCATATATAGTAAATCAACACTAGCTGTCCTTCTACAGCTCAACCACAAGTTACTGGGCTCGATGCAGGAATTACTAAGTGAAATTCTATGGCAGTGACTCTCGAACTTTTTTACTGGTGACCCCTTTCACATAGCAAGCCTCTGAGTGCGATCCCCCTTATAAATTAATTTTTTTTAAAATATATTTAACACCATTATAAATGCTGGAGGCAAAGCGGAGTTTGGGGTGGAGGTTGACAGCTTGCGACCCCCCATGTAATAACCTCGCAACGCCCTGAGGGGTCCCAACCCCCAGTTTGAGAACCCCTGTTCTATGGCCTATATTATAACTATCAGACTAGAAACTATTTAATTTTAAAATTATCTACTTGTGAACTTGAATTTCTAAAATTTAATAAAAAACCATGATTTTTTTTAATGTGCCACTAATTTCATGCTATTTTTCTAGTCCAGTACAAGTAAGAGAGCAATCAATGTATTTATGTTTTCAGACCTATGATTACAACCAAAAGCTACATGACTAAGAAGTTTGATCATTTTTATTTGTAACTGGATGGCAATGCTTACCTCTTTACAAAATGTTCTAGGGACCATTATTTTCAGGATTCGACATATTCTTGCAACGAACACTCTGTCCACGACTGCTCGCTCTTTCTTTCCTTCTTTCTGCATAGCATGGACAACATGAGACAAGAAAATTTTGTATTAAGTTAAATGGTTACAACAAACAGATATGACCTTTTCCCTATCCAGATTATGAACAAGTTGCCTTGTGCGGTATCTTGACATTTCTCTGTAATTAAGGTATGTTACAACATACCTTAATTACATGCCAAGATTTATAAAATTGTAGTTCAATACTTAGATACAAGCAATGCAGACCATAAGCCATAACAATAACTGGTTACAGTATCTATGAGTGCTATTGCAATATTAATAAAAGTAGCTCCGTCAGATAATGTAGACCTTAAATTTGTCATCTCAAAATTGCTAGACTCTAGAAGACATTACCCTTTTGATCATGCAGTATTTTTTTTAAATATATTCCCTCTCGTCAAGGAGTTAGAGAAAAAACAATAGTTCATGTTAATACTAATCCTTCACACTGGGCTCCGTTAGCATCAGATCAGCTTACCTATTTAAAAAAAAAAAAAAAAGAGTCCTTGTGGCACCTTAGAGACTAACAAATTTATTTGGGCATAAGCTTTCGTGGGCTAGAACCCACTTCATCAGCGGCATGGAGTGGAAAATACAGTAGCAGGTAAACCCTGCAACAAACCCCGGTGCCAACTTTGTCCACATATCTATTCAAGGGACACCATCATAGGACCTAACCACATCAGCTACACCATCAGGGGCTCGTTCAACTGCACATCTACCAATGTGATATATGCCATCATGTGCCAGCAGTGCCCCTCTGCCATGTACATTGGCCAAACTGGACAGTCTGTACGTAAAAGAATAAATGGACACAAATCTGACATCAGGAATGATAACATTCAAAAACCAGTAGGAGAACACTTCAATCTCCCTGGTCACTCAATAACAGACCTAAAAATGGCAATTCTTCAACAAAAAAACTTCAAAACAGACTCCAATGTGAAACTGCAGAACTGGAATTAATTTGCAAACTGGACACCATCAAATTATTAGGCCTGAATAAAGACTGGGAGTGGTTGGGTCATTACAAAACCTAAATCTAATTTCCCCCATATTAATTTCCCTCTACTGTTACTCACACCTTCTTGTCAATTGTTTGAAATGGGCCCCTCTCATTACCACTACAAAAGTGATTTTTCCTCCCTTGGTATCCTACTATTAATTGAATTGTCTCGTTAGACAGAGGTCTCAAACACGCGGCCCGCAGAGCTCTTCCCTGCGGCCCACCAAGCTCCCCCAGTTACTTCCTGTCGCTGCCAAACTCCCCTCACCCCCACCCCGAGTTATTTTCTGTGCCTGCTAAGCTCCCCCGCGCGCTGCTCCCCAATGTTTGGGGCCGGGTCTCTCCCCCAGCCCCGCCTGCCGCCCCCACGCGCCTCCCCCGAGTGTCTCCCGGCCCCCACTTGCTGCCCCCTCACCGCCCGGGAGCCTGCAGCTCATGCTGACTCTGCTCCGCTCTGCCGGCTTCCGGCATCACCTGCTGCCGCAGGGTCCTAGTGCCCCCCTCCACTAGGGCCAGGGCAGGCTGCCCTTCCGCCCTAGTCCTGAGCCTCTCCAATGCCCCCAAGCCCCTCATCTCCAGCCCTACAGCCCTCACCCCTGCACCCCCTCCTATCCCCAAACTCCGCCCCAGAGCCTGCACCCCCACCCCCTGCCCCAGCCTGGAGCCTGCACCGAGCACCCAAACTCCANAAATCCGAGAGGAAAAAGTTCAGCAACTTAAAGCAGCATTTGCCAAGCAAAGAAATTTATTTTCGGGGATTAACAAGTCTAGCGAAGATTCAGTAAGAGCAAGTTTTGTGATAAGCGAAATGATAGCTAAATCATCGCGACCTTTTACAGAAGGCTTATTCGTAAAAGAATGTCTTATGAAGGCCAGTGAAATTTTATGTCCTGATAGGAAGAAAGTTTTTGAAGGCATAAGCTTGTCTGCCAATACAGTTGCCTGCAGGATAACGGATTTAGCTGATAATGTGCAAAAACAATTGATTCAAATGGCAAAAGACTTTGAAGTATTTTCAATTGCTCTTGATGAGAGTACAGATGTATCCGATACCGCACAGTGTACAGTGTTCATTAGAGGTGTGGATTGCAATTTGAATATAACTGAAGAATTGCTAGACTTAATGCCACTGAAGGGTACCACAACAGGACGTGACATATTTCAAGGATTGGAAGAGTGCATTGAAAAAGCTGCGCTGCCATGGAACAAACTCGTATCTTTGGCTACGGACGGTGCGCCATCAATGTGCTCTGAAAACGTTGGTGTGGTTGGATTATTGAAGACCAAACTGAACAGCCTCAATATACCAGGAATTAGCTTCACCAGTATACATTGTATTTTGCACCAAGAAGCCCTGTGTAGTAAAAGTCTACAAATGAAGGAAGTTATGGATGTAGTTGTTAAAACTGTTAATTTTATACGTGCACGAGGGCTGAATCACAGACAGTTCACTTCTTTTCTAGCAAGTATGGACAGTGAATATGGGGAACTTCTGTATCACACTCAAGTTAGATGGCTGAGTCGTGGAAATGTTTTGAAGCGTTTTTTTGCACTTAAAGAGGAGATTGATTCCTTCATGAAAATGAAAAACAAGGAGGTTCCACAGCTTGCTGATTCCACTTTTATCTGCAACCTTGCTTTTCTAACAGATGTAACTGATCACCTGAATGCACTGAACTTGAAACTTCAGGGTAGAAAACAGGTGATAACACAGATGTATGACAGTATTAAGTCATTCAAAGTCAAGCTTACTTTATGGGGGAAACAGCTGACTGCTGGCAATTTGGTCCATTTCTCAACTCTGAATTCCTTAGGAAAAGTTGAACCCAAATCCTTGAAAGAATATGCAGAGATCATTTCTAACTTACACAAACAGTTTGATGTGCGGTTTAAAGATTTCAAGGCACTTGAACCACATTTTCAACTTTTTTCCACACCATTTGCTGTTGAAATTGACAATGTTGCAGAGGAAATGCAGATGGAGTTAGTGGAGCTTCAGTGTGACACGATTTTGAAGCAGAAGTATACAGATGTTGGAATTCCAGAATTCTACAGGTTTCTTTCACAAGAAAGATTTCCCATGTTATTCTCTGCTTCTGCAAGGATAATGGCAATGTTTGGAAGTACATATATATGTGAACAGTTTTTCTCTTCCATGAAGATTAACAAATCTGTGTTAAGGTCAAGGCTCACTGATGAACATTTGCAAGCAACACTGAGATTGGTTTCGTCTCAAGATATCAAACCTAATATTGATGCTCTGGTTGATGCAAAACGCTGCCAGCTAAGTGGCCAAAAATGAAATGACTGTCAAAATTAGCACTGACTTTTCACATTACAGTTAAAGAAGTTAATAAAAAAGTGAATAAATTGACTTTTAATAGCATACTATATTTTAATACTATACTACTATATTACTCTATTTTTTTTCTGCCTACCTCCAGGCGCTTCCCGCCGCCAAGCCGCCAAACAGCTGTTGGTGGTGCTTAGCACTTTCCAGGAGGGAGCGGGGAGGAGCGGGGAGCCGCGCGCTTAGGGGAGGAGGTGGAGAAGAGACAGGGCAGGGGCGGGGCCTCATGGAAGGGGTGGAGTGGGGGTGGGGTCAGGGGCAGCAAGGGGGCGTGTCAGTGATGCGGCCCTCGGGCCAATGCACTAGTCCTCATGTGGCCCTCAGGGTCATTTGAGTTTGAGACCCCTGCGTTAAACTGACCTCCCACTTGGTAAGGCAACTCCCATCCTTTCATGTGCTGTGTATTTATACCTGCTACTGTATTTTCCACTCCATGCATCTGATGAAGTGGGTTCTAGCCCACGAAAGCTTATCCCTAAAGAAATTTGTTAGTCTCTAAAGTGCCACAAGGACTCATCGTTGTTTTTGCTAATACAGACTAACATGGCTACCACTCTGAAACTAATTTTTTAAGTTACCTTAAGACAGATGATATAGAAGAAAGATACTGACAAAAGGCTCATTTTAAGACTCATCAGAACTGAGTAAAAATTAGGTCTGTCAACTGTAAATTAACAGCCATTTGGAAAATAAACAATTTTCAACCTTTTAAGAGGGTATGACAGAAAATTGCAATTAAAGTTTAAGTCTACATATAAAAAAAACACCTCACCCAGGCTTATTTAAATCACAAAGAAAAAATATTATAAGGATGGGATCAATTTTAGTCATGTTAACAAAATATTTTAATCTAAATTAGCAACAAATCTAAAAATCAAGCAAATATAGTACAGTAACTCCTCACTTAATGTTCTCCCGCTTAACGCTGTTTCAAAGTTACATCGTTGCTCAATTAGGGAACATGCTTGTTTAAAGTTGTGCAAAGCTCCTTTATAACGTTGTTTAGCTGCCTACTCTGTCCACTGCTTGTAAGATTCTGTGGAAGAGCAGTGACTTTACAAGGGAGTGTTGCACAAGTTCTCTTCTCCGCCTCCTCCCCCTCCCTCCCAGCGCGCTTCCCCCACTGCATCTCCGCTCCTCCCTCTCCCTTCCAGAAAGTCCTAAGCGCCGCCAAACAGCTGTTTGGCAGCAGGGAAGCACTGGGAAGGAGCGGGATGAGCAGGGAAGCACCGCATCTCCGCTCTTCCCCCTCCCTCCCAGAAAGTCCTAAACGCCTGTAGCATCCCTGGCAAAGTCAGCACCTGTTCTTCTCCAGGGAAGCTGCCGCTGAGAAGGTGCTTCCTAGCGTCCTTGCCTGCAGCGGGCTGTGCCTGTGTGGGGTAAGCCAGGGGCACTTCCCAACCACAGTACAGTATTGTACAGTATATAATGCCTTTTGTCTGCCCCCAAAAAATTTCCTTGGAACTTAACCCCCCCGCATTTACATTAAATCTGATGGGAAAATTGGATCCGTTTAACATCGTTTCACTTAAAGTTGCATTTTTCAGGAACATAACTACAATGTTAAGTGAGGAGTTACTGTAACAGTAAGGCCCCGATTCTGCACACTCTTATATNTTTTTTAAGTTACCTTAAGACAGATGATATAGAAGAAAGATACTGACAAAAGGCTCATTTTAAGACTCATCAGAACTGAGTAAAAATTAGGTCTGTCAACTGTAAATTAACAGCCATTTGGAAAATAAACAATTTTCAACCTTTTAAGAGGGTATGACAGAAAATTGCAATTAAAGTTTAAGTCTACATATAAAAAAAACACCTCACCCAGGCTTATTTAAATCACAAAGAAAAAATATTATAAGGATGGGATCAATTTTAGTCATGTTAACAAAATATTTTAATCTAAATTAGCAACAAATCTAAAAATCAAGCAAATATAGTACAGTAACTCCTCACTTAATGTTCTCCCGCTTAACGCTGTTTCAAAGTTACATCGTTGCTCAATTAGGGAACATGCTTGTTTAAAGTTGTGCAAAGCTCCTTTATAACGTTGTTTAGCTGCCTACTCTGTCCACTGCTTGTAAGATTCTGTGGAAGAGCAGTGACTTTACAAGGGAGTGTTGCACAAGTTCTCTTCTCCGCCTCCTCCCCCTCCCTCCCAGCGCGCTTCCCCCACTGCATCTCCGCTCCTCCCTCTCCCTTCCAGAAAGTCCTAAGCGCCGCCAAACAGCTGTTTGGCAGCAGGGAAGCACTGGGAAGGAGCGGGATGAGCAGGGAAGCGCCGCATCTCCGCTCTTCCCCCTCCCTCCCAGAAAGTCCTAAACGCCTGTAGCATCCCTGGCAAAGTCAGCACCTGTTCTTCTTCAGGGAAGCTGCCGCTGAGAAGGTGCTTCCTAGCGTCCTTGCCTGCAGTGGGCTGCGCCTGTGTGGGGTAAGCCAGGGGCACTTCCCAACCACAGTACAGTATTGTACAGTATATAATGCCTTTTGTCTGCCCCCAAAAAATTTCCTTGGAACTTAACCCCCCGCATTTACATTAAATCTGATGGGAAAATTGGATCCGTTTAACATCGTTTCACTTAAAGTTACATTTTTCAGAAACATAACTACAATGTTAAGTGAGGAGTTACTGTAACAGTAAGGCCCCGATTCTGCACACTCTTATATGCAAGATATCCCACTGAAGTCAATGGGGGTACTGCGGTGCATAAATTTAAACATGCACACAAATGTTTGCAGGATCAGGCTTACAAATACAGTGAACAGACAACAGATTAGGCAACAAGAAATTCTAGCAATGAACATTTATCTTGGACCACTGGCTTGACCAAACTCTTGGGTCTTCTCTACTCTCTAGAATTCAACAGTTTGTAACTGAACTGATGGCATCACATACAAACAATTCATTGTGTCCATACTAGCCATGCACTATCATGTTAACAGCTCTTGCAGGTTTGCATCACATCCGCACTAGCACTGATCTAAACTGTTCCACTTGCAACCTGCTCTGGATACCCATCTCACAGTTCCCAACACAGTTTCCAGGAACAGGACATTCTGGAGATTTCAAAAAGATAGCAGTGCACTAAAGCATTAAGAGGGTTACTTGAACTTCAGGTAGCCTGTATCCACACCATCACTTACAATAGTTCACGCATTGTATTCAGCCCAAACAAGTACAGTCCAAATGGTATTTAGCACATTTATTCAACTGTTTGAGAGTATTACATGTGGAGGCAGAACACATTACAAACATGTCACAGCAAACAAACACTTTTTAGCATGATAAATTTCTCTACTGTACACAGGCCTAGAACTATGTTGCAGAAATTATACGTGAAAATTGCTTTTTGTGCAATGCTGCTTAATTGTTCTGGAAACTATTACAACCTAAGTTCCTGTAAGCTGCGCCAGCCTATTAAGCGCCACACAGGCACTCAGAGAACCCGTCCGGGGACCGGCTGGGGGAGGGGCGCCCTCCTCCCCCAGCCCCAACCTGCCACAGCCCCAGGCGTGGCCTAGGTACCTCTCCCCCACCCCTCCCCCGGCGCCAATCCTGCAGCCCCAGAGCTGCCACGATGGGGAGAGGTGCCTCTCCCCGCCAGCCCAGGTGCTACTGCTGCAGGGAGAGAGAGCTTGGGGGGGGGGGGGGAAGTCCTCTCTCTCTGCCATAGCCCCGGAGCACCCTCCTGCACCCCAAACCCCTCATCCCAGGCCCCACCCCAGAGCCTGCACCCTCAGCCGGAGCCCGCACACCCCTGCACCCAACCCTCTGCCCCAGCCCTGAGCCCCTCATCCCTAGCCCATCCCAGAGCACGCACCCCTAGCCAGAGCCCTCACACCCCTGCACTCCAACCCTCTGCCCCAGCCCTGAGCCCCCTCCCACACTCCACAACCCTCAGCCCCACCTCCACCACATGAATTTTGTTATGTGCAGCAATATGAAGGTGATGTCCATATTGGTGCACATAACAAAATTCATTCTGCACAAGGGTGGGAAAAATTAGAGGGAACACTGATTACAACGCATTAAAAAAAATTAAAGGTGACCTGCAAAGAATTGCTTTTAAAATTGGGCTTGTGCACTTTTTTGCTTCTTTATAATGTAGGAAAGGGACACCAAAGTTGCTTTTTATTTTGTTTTGTTTATTGTGTGCTTACTTTTCAGTTTAGAACTATCAGAAAAGTCAAGCCCCGTCTCCTCTGGTTTTGGTGGAGGATGTGCTAGATCATGTTTATCATGAGCTCTCACATACTAATTGAAAAAGGGGTGGAATAAAATCTTGAAGACGTACATTCTCACTAAAGTGTTAGTCACTGAAATTAAATACATTGTTAATAAAAAAGCCAATCCAACAGTGACTAAAATATCACTTCCTTGCCCTAACTTTCACTTGCTTTGTTCATAAAATGTCAATTTCACTAGGTCTCCAGTCACAGAGTGTCTTTCCGGACTAGAAAGGACATGAATTTCTAATATTAAAAACAAACAGAAAACACAACATTTCAGGGCTTTTTTATGCATCATAAAGCAGCCTAGTTCTGACATTTACTCAGTAAGCCTTACGCTACTTTTAGCAATTCTTGAAAACTCATCTTATTTTATATTGTACTTTAAGATCAAACGCACACAAATTTTGGCTTAAAAAGGTGCATTTTATTTTTAAAAAAGGAAACCCGAAAACTTTTAAAAGGCTTTTGTTTTTAAAAAAGGATTATAATTATGTCAGATTCTACACTAATTTCCACACTGAAAATTGAAAAAAAATTAGTGATGATCCCTGGAATAGTTCATTTGATATTTAAAGTGGTCCTCAAACTGGGGGTTGGGACCCCTCAGGGGGTCGTGAGGTTATTACATGGGGGGGTCGCGAGCTGTCAGCCTCCAGCCCAAACCCCGCTTTACCTCCAGCATTTATAATGGTGTTAAATATATTTAAAAGTGTTTTTAATGTATAAGGGGGGGGTCGCACTCAGAGGCTTGCTGTGTGAAAGGGGTCACCAGTACAAAAGTCTGAGAACCCCTGAACTATTCCAATCAACTAATGCCAGTGTACTAAGTTTATAGGCAGTGGTTGTTACAAGAAATGTGGCCAAACTTGTAACACTGGTTAACTTAATGTTTGTAAAGTACTTTGATACAAAAAGGTCATTTTACAATCTGCTTCTACCCCACAAAATGGTCCTGATTCTTCTCTTGGTTACTGTGATATGATATTGCAGTAACTTCATCAAAGCCAATGGCACTACACTAGATTTACACTAATGTAAACAAGACTAAGATCTGTCCCTAGCTATCAAGAGCAAAGGCATTTTCTCACGTCATAAGATTTATTCACAGGAACAAAGAGGCTGGACCTTGCTCCCATCGTAGTCAATTCAGCAGGGCTGGGGCCCTGAGTCTTTCTAGCCATTCCTTTGCTATAGCTAAATTATCTGTTACACAATGAAAAAATACTGAAATAAAAAAGTTTAAAAAATTATCTTGTCTTAGGGTACAGGATGATCTTGGAACTAAACAATGCATGTCTCTCAGCCTCTACAGATAAAGGTCCCAAATATACAGACCTTATATTTGTTAAAGACTATCTAAAATGTGCCTTTTGTGTGTGTGTGGGGGGGGGGGGGGGGGGGGGGGGGGGGGGGGAGAGAAGGACTATTGCTCCTGCTGCTGAATACTGCATTAACAGCCTGAAGAGGGGTTCCCCCCTTAAAAAACACCTTTTAAAAAAAAAATCAAGAATGCCAAATCTGGTATTCCACAGTTTTACTTGTGTACTTTCTTTACATATCAGGGCTGATCTACATTTGAAAAAGTACTGATCTAGCAACTTAAGATAAATTTATTTAAACAGGATTTAAAACAATTTATATGCTTTTACATTAAGGCTTTGCACTGCTGTAGGTTGACTGATTTAAAATTCATTTAGTTATTCCATGCAACATCTCTAGTCTAGGCCAGAATTCAGAGCACTTTACCAAAAACTGTCACTAATTAGACTCTCTTTCCCATATTTCTAGAACAGACTACTTTGGCATATTATTAAGGGGTAGGCATGCTGAATCTGTTAGATGTCCTTCCTCCAAATGTTAACAAAGCACAAAAATTTAATAGATGTTAAAATTCTAGCGTGGCTAAAAATCTCCTTCCTCTCTCAGTTTTCCTTTTATTATGATAATTTCACTACTTCTTCAGTGATCATGGAGTATTCCCAGGCACACAAGACCTGAACATCTAAAGAAAGACCACAGACAAACAAAAAACAAACAAACAAACCCTTTCAGGCCTTGATTATACACCATGACAAAAGCAAAAAGGCACAAGGCTTTTTTTTTTCCCTTTGGAAAGTAACCTTTAAAGAATTTGAAGACATTGAAGCCTGGTACTTTCAAAATGTACCCACTTTATTTACTACATTTATAAAATGCTTTGTGTTTTTCCCTTACAAAAGGAAGCTTCAGTACTTTCTTTAAAAAAAAAATAAAAAAATATAAAAAAATCACAATCCAGTACTCCAAATCTAGAAACCAACCACCACAAACCTATGCATCCTTCTTAGCTGCATTAGTTCTACAACTACTATAGCTCAGATTTGGAAAGAATACAAGAAACTCAATTTTGGGAAGAAGAGGATTAATTCAATCTAAACCACATTTTATTGGTATATTTAAAATAAAAAAATAAGACAAGAAATAATTACCTCATTATTCTGCAATGTTGGTTTTTCATTTTTCTTACTGTGGAGGAAAAAAGGATTTTACTTAGCTTTTGTCCAACATTTTTTGGTACTTAATTTTGCAATATCTTGGCCTCTTTAGAAAGTTCTAACAGAGCAAAGGGATTCTCAGGAAAGACATTGCATCTATACGGTACAATACATACACTATACAGTAAAACATCTTATGAAATCTGAGAATTGTAAGTGCAGTTCAGGCACCTGTACCAAATCTAGTTCAGAATTTCTGGTCATTTTGTTTATATTTAGGCATATAGTAGAACTAAACAATCAGTCAGAATTCTCACCTGATATTATCATCTTTAAAAAGATTAAGAGGATTATGTTTTTGCCTATGTTACACAAGCCTGATTAATCACTTCAAAGAACACTAGATCTTAATCCTTTAATTTCTTGCACATAATTAACAAAAACCATGGACTGATTTGCTGAATCTATTAGTCCAGATTTCAAAGATTCTAAGCACGTTTCCATTAGTTTTCCATATTCATACCTGTACATCTTAAAGTATTTACCAACTGTATTATTGGAGAACATCGATCTAGGCATTTACCTGGGACTCCCATCACTACTGTATTTGAGTACCCTACACATATAAATGGATGTCATGTTATGAACACCCTTAAGGGATGGGAAGCATTATCATCCCCCATTTTATAGAGAGGGAATTGAGGCACAGAAAGCTTAAGTGGCTTACACACAGGAAGTCCCTGGCAGAGCTGGGAACTGAACTCCTATTTTCTTAGTTCTAAACCACTGCCTTAGCCACAAGACCACTCTTCTTCTCAAAACTATGTATTTAACAGAAACATTACAACTTTTTTCAGTCTAGGTGATAGTAAGATACTTACTATCCTGGGACTTTATGCTATATGTTGTTTTCTATACTATACATTGCTGGGATTTTCATCTAACAAATGAAGACTCTCCAAGCATATCTGCAGTTGCTCCATTGACTAAGACAGAGATCTATGCCCAGGTACAAGTTAAAAAATCAGTAATTTTAGCTTTGATGTTTCACCTCATATACAGAAGCTGAACTAATATGTTTTGTATGGCATTTGACATGAAACTACAAATAATTTATTATAATAGAGATTATTATTTTAGATAAACCTTTTACAGTAGAAATTAGACTTCTTGAAACCAGATTTCTGAGAGAACTTTTTTCCCTCCTGTATTTCTCAAAACAGTTAAAGAAAAACTCATTTACTAACAACTGTCATTAATTAGGAATTCAAAGTACAAAGCCACTCCCTCTCCCATATTTCTAGAACAGACTACTTTTGCATATGAGAACATTGAATCACTGGAAAGGAAGAAAGATGGTAAGCATTCAGAAACCACACAGAATAAATGGAACATTTAAACATGCACAAAGTTTAGAGCATACCCAAATTAAGTTATCTCAACAAATGCATTAGTTCCAAAATACGTTTTTAACAGAAGCCCTGAGGCTGTAACAGCTTGCAGATGGCACCTCAGGAACCCAAGATGGCGTATCAGAAGTAGCAGGCAAAAAGAGGAAGGAAGGCAGGTACAAGCAGCAGCACCAATGTCTGTGCTGGGTGGCTACTAAAGTGCCTATAATGTGTCCAACCATCCTGCCACAGCAACAGCAGCATCCTCCAACACTTGCACCTGAAAGCTCTGTTCTGACAGCACTGAAAAAGGGCCCAGAACTGAGGCTACGTCTACACTACCCGCCGAAATCGGCGGGTAGCCATCGAACTATCGGGGATCGAATTATCGCGTCTTGTCTGGACGCGATAAATCGATCCCCGAACGCGCTACTTCGAACTCCGGTACTCCTGCAGGGCGAGTGGAGCTACCGGAGTCGACGTGGGAGCCGCGAACGTCGATCGCGCGCCGCGCGGACGCGAGGTAAGCGCGCCAAATTCGAACTAAGATACTTCGACTTCAGCTACGCGAATAGCGTAGCTGAAGTCGAAGTATCTTAGTTCGATCCCTGCCCCTAGTGTGGACCAGCCCTAAGTGTAAGTTGTAACAAATCCCTACTGGAAGGATCCATGTGTGTCATGGCCCAACCAGAAGAAAGAAGAGAACTGAACTACATAAAAGGGGAGGAGGTAGGAGGAAAGGGAGGGAAAGAAAGAACAAAGGTGATGGAAGAGGAGACCTGAAAAGCGGAGCAGGGAGAGCGAGGAGAGGTCTACACTTGGAAGGCTTTGCTGGTATAACTATACCAGTACACCGGTCCAGTGACACAGTAGCACAATTAGGAGAGATGCAGCAATGGTAATTTAAGGTTCAGTGTTTCACAAGTCATGCACGCCATGAACATTACAGCAATGACGAGGAAATGCTGGTTTTATAATCAACCTCTACAACGAAAAAAAACCCAGAAAAACGTAAATTTCATTACATAACACAAAGAAACTAACAACTGTCAGAAACTAACAAGTGAATCCACTGTCATTTTAACTAGTAAAAGTTGTATGTCTTCGCTATAAGAGTATTCTGTTGATGATAAAAAGCTGTGTCACAGAATGTTTGTTACAAACTTACTTCTAAAGGCTGATTGCTGTAGGGTTTGCTTTGTTTCTTTGTTTTCCCCTCCTTAAGAGCCTCATTTCTTCAGCTTGGTACACACTGGCACTAATCCAGATTCTATTATCCTATTGTAAAGCTTTCTGTGGTTACATGTTCAGTGGATTCAAAGGCCAAAGAACACCCTCAAAATCAGTTAGCAAGACTGGTGGCTGTGAGCAATATTGCATTATATTGTAACCAAGTATATTTGGGTTTAGAAAAAGATTCAGTTCTCCACTATTCCAGGCCTCTCTCTTCCATACAAAGAGGGTCACACACTTAGTTGCTCACGTAAACCAAGCATCGTGTGTTATCCAGTGTAAGTGAAAATGACTGTTCAGGTGTAAGGGCCATCTAAGGCAGGGGTCCCCAACGCGGTGCCCGCGGGCGCCATTGCGCCCGCCGGGGGGTTTAAGTGCACCCGCCTAGCAGTTGTAATTTTTTTTTTTTGTTGTTGCTCCGCTGGCAGCGCTCGGTGTTTTGGGTTTTTTTTGCTCCGCAAGCAGCGCTCGGGTTTTTTTTTTCTCCGCCGGCAGCACTCGGGTTTTGTGGGGTTTTTTGGCGCCCGCCGGCAGCGCTCGGGGTTTTTTCTTTTGTTTTGTTTTTGGCGCCCGCCAGACGAAAGAGGTTGGGGACCACTGATCTAAGGGGTACCCAGAGGACAGAATATTAGTTCAGCTGCCCCCAGCACTGAGGCTGGAAGCATCGTAACAGTGAAATCGGGCAGGGAGCAGAAAATTCCCCAAAGATTTGGATGGAGTAAAATCGTGATGGTGATGTAAAAAGTGTCCTAATGGAAGAACATGAACATGTTGTAGCTTCTGTAGGCCAAGCGAATTGCACACCAGTGGCTTCTTGCATTCCTTCATTCCCCACCACAAGCTCCCCAGGTGCCACCCTCCCATCCACTTTTATTTCATGGATGCACTCTGATCCACTCCTACCCGCTCCATGCCAAATGCTCGGTGTGCCCCTTCTCATCTCTCCCCCCCGCATGCCAAGGGCTTTGTGTACCCCCACATTCCCCACTCATGCCGGGGCTCTGTCTCTCCCCCGCACCATTATCAGCCATTTCCCTCCCATGCCAGGGGCTCTGCATGCTTCCCTGTTCCCCCTCTTCCCCCACCACAGGTTCAGTGTGTCCCCCGCATTTCCCCTTTCCTCCCACCATTTTCGTTTCTTTCTGTATGGGAGACAAGTCTTTTGGGGTGTCAACATTTTAAACTGTACTAGGAGGCTGTGCAGAGTTTCCATGGGGGGGGGGTACTTTTATGCTGGAATGTGTTAATGGCTGTCATCAACATGTTCTTTGCTCTATAGCAGGGGTTCCCAAACTTGGTTCGTGGCTTGTTCAGGGTAAGCCCCGGCGTGAGACGCTTTGTTTACCTGAGCATCCGCAGGTACAGCTGCTCGCAGCTCCCAATGGCCTCGGTTCGCCGTTTGGGAACCCCTGCTCTATAGACAATTACAGAGGTGCCTGAAGATGCTGGTGCTGCCAACCAGATGCAAGGGGCTCTGTGTGTCCCCCATTTCCTCCTTTCAGTTTCTCTAGTTTTCACTAAAATCAACAGGATTCTGGCCATTGATTTCTGGAATTCCGTGAAATTTTGGAATCACAGAACCATAGGGATAGAAGGGACTGTAAGGGTCATCTACGGCAGGCCTACACTACGGGGCTAAGTCGACCTAAGTTACGCAACTCCAGCTATGTGAATAATGTATGTCGACTCTAGCTACCTTAGCTCGACTTATTGCAGCGTCTACACCGTGCTGGGTTGACGAGAGAAACTCTCCCGTTGACTTACCTTATGCTTTTCGTTCCGGTGGAGTACCAGAGTCGACAGGAGAGCGATCGGCAGTCGATTTAGCGGGTCTTTCCCCCGGTGAATCGATCACCGCAGCATTGATCCACGGTAAGTGGAGACAAGCCCCTAGTCTAACCCTCCGAAAAGATGCAGGATTTGTTGTGTTTAATTCCAAGGTACAGCTGCTCATTAACCAGAGGCAGCATTCAAAAGTTAATACATTACAAACAGACAAACAGAAAGACAAGTGCCATCACACTGAATTTAGGACCTTGCTTTGCTCAGCCAAAGAGTTATACTGAAAGAATGTTAAGATTGCAAGGACAAGAAAAAAAGTATGTGAACATGCAAATGAAGATTGTACCATAAGGCATATATGCCAGGAGACTCAATTGTGGCCTTTCCTAACTTTTTAATGCTTGACTTTGCAATCCTAATGCTCACTTACTTTAGTATTTTTCTATGAAAATTTCCTAGTTTGTTTTTTTTAACTTAACCCCAATGACCCAGAACAGTTACAGAGATAACCTTGAAATGGTGACCTGATTGTAAATTTTTATAGTGACATCTGCCTCAGGGCCAGTCTACACAGAAAAGTTAGGTCAACCCAGCTGTGTTGCTCAGGGGTGTGAAAAATCCACACCCTAGCAATATAGTTAAGATGACCTAACTCCACCATGTAGACAGCACTAGGTCAATAGAAGAATTCTTCCATTGACCCAGTAACAGGCTCTCGGGAAGGTAGATTAACTGCAGTGAAAGGAGAACCCCTCCTATTGCTGTAGTGAGTGTCTACACTGAAGCACTGCAGCTGTGCTGTTGTAGCATTTAAGTGTAGACACAGACCATGTCTACACTAGCACTTAGGTCTGCAAAACTTTTGTCACTCAGTGATTTTTTTTCACACCCATGAGCGACAAAAGTTTTGCTGACATAAGTACTCATGTGCACAGTGCTATGTTTCATTATGTCGATGGGAGACCTCTCTCCTGTCAGCATAACGCAGTTACAAAAGCGATCTTAAGGCGGCATAGCTGTATCAGTACAGCTGTGCCGCTGTAAGCTAGTAAGTGTAGATATGGCCATAACGTCATTCTACACAGAAACTCATGTAGCTCTGAAAGGTATGAAATGCCCCATTCATCTCAATCGGGCCCTATGGACACTGTCTGGAATTTGGTATTTTCCAAGATGCCACAGAATTCAGTATTTTTGTAGTATTTGACATTTTGCTATAGCCAAGAAAACAAATTGTTGGTTGCCATCTACTTGTCTTGCCTCAATTTGCTTGCAGCTGCTTCTTGTCCTACAGTTTTCCCCATGGGAGGGTGCTATTACAGGGCATGCTCCCTGCACAGTTCAATTGAGCCAGCCAGGTAGCAATATGTCAGGGAGCCAAAGATTGAGTTCAATTTGCAGCCAGGTAGTAGCGGAAGAGTAGGATGTCCAGGTGGGCTGCCTGAATACCAATACAGCAGCCAAAGCACGCAGAGAGATGAAGCCTACTACAAACTTCCCCACTTCCCAGGGAGAGGATGGAAGAGAAGGAGGTTTGAGTAGGGTTACACGTACAACACTTTGACAGCTAAGGCCAACTTACATGAGCCATCTGAAGAACATAATGAAAAAAGTCCATTATTGAAAATCATTGACTAATTTTTCAATCAATGAGTATTTTCAACTGTGAGCAATAATTGTGAGTTTTTTGTAAGGGAGGGAACAAAGTGTATTCTGGGGAGAAAGAATTCTTAAGAACCACAACAATATTATTCATTCTTTCTACAGAATTTGGTCCCATCATGTCATCGTGTACATGGGACACTGTTCAGAGAGAAGTGTTAGGTTTATCACTGTGCACTTTACGTGTCAGTAACAAGTACTACCCTACAGCTCAAGTCCCTCCCAGTCACCTTCCGATTCTAGTTTAAGACACTGATCCTAATTTTCAAAATAATAAGTGGACCAAGCCCCAGCTACATCAAAGACTTAATTTTGATCTAAGAACCACATTAATGCCTACACTACTCTGGGACAATGCAGATCAAAAAGCCCAGGATGAAGCACAAATGCTAGGACAGCATTCTTGATGGAGGGGACCCAATTATTGAACAAGTTTCTACAGGAGATCATACAAATCTGACAGTCTTTAGGAAATCCTACAAAACTTTCCTCTTTGAAAAATGTTTCCACCAGAAGAGCCACCTGGATATTAATAACTTCCAATTAATAGCAACACTTTGCCCAGAACCAATCCTGTCCCATTGACTTTAACATCAATGGGATTTGGATATTGGCAATAGAATGTTACTTATTAACATTTTTTTGGAACAAACGCCCCACCTGCAGGCAGGTTTGCAAGGCTCCAGCCAGAGAAGGAAGCACTGGGACATGCCAAGCATGCAGGTTTGCAGGGCTGCAGCCTGGGAATGAAGTGTTGGGATGCACCTTCCCTGGCCATCACCCTGCAAACTTGCCTGCGGCCAGTGCTCAACCCATTCCAGCACTTCCTTCTGGGGCTGCAGCGCTGGAAATCAGCCTGCACACACAGAGACTGCATGGGAGATAAAGGGCTGCAGCCCAGAAGCTGGAGCTGTGTGGCACCTCTCTCTGCACAGCCTGGGCTGCATACCGCTGGGGGACTGTACCTAGAGAAGGAATTGCTGGGACCAGGGCCGGCTCCAGGCACCAGCGGAGGAAGCACGTGCCTGGGGCGGCACATGCTAAGGGGCGGCATTCCTTCCGTTCTTGGGGCGGCACACTCCAGGCGCCTTTTTTTACTTTGGCAACCCGAGCGGCTTTTTTTTTTTTTTTTTGCGTGGGGCAGCAAATATGGTAGAGCCGGCCCTGGCTGGGACATGCTGAGTCCCGATTCCTGGAGAGTGCAGAGGAAGTATGGTGCAGCCCCCCCAAACATCCCGCACTTCCACTCCTGTAGAAAGCCTCTACATCAGGGGTCGGCAACCTTTCAGAAGTTGTGCGCCGAGTCTTCATTTATTCACTCTAATTTAAGGTTTTGCGTGCCAGTAATACATTTTAACGTTTTTAGAAGGTCTCTTTCTGTAAGTCTATAATATATAACTAAACTATTGTTGTATGTAAAGTAAATAAGGTTTTTAAAATGTTTAAGAAGCTTCATTTAAAATTAAATTAAAATGCAGAGCCCCCTGGACCGGTGGCCAGGACCCAGGCAGTGTGAGTGCCACTGAAAATCAGCTCGCGTGCCACCTTTGGCACACGTGCCATAGGTTGCCTACCCCTGCTCTACATCCAGGCTGCAGCCCCACTCCCTGCTGCTGCCCTGCCACAAGCAGGTTTGCAGGACTGCAGCCAAGGAAGGCACATCCCAGTGCTTCCTTCCCTATCTGGTGCCTTGCAAACTGGCCTTCCATTTATTAGTAACTGCTGGATAATAGCAACTTTTTGCTGGCAACAGAGGAGTTGCTAATAAGCGGAATTTACAGTATGTCTTGTGGCAGTGGCAGAGAGAAGGGTATTCTCAATGAAGAGTCTATAATTATGGAACAAACTTGCACGCAAGTCAAGCCACAATCTCACCATTTGCAAAGCAAGGTGCAACATACACATATAAACAAAAAGACTTCCCTCAACAATTATGCAGTAGTTATACCTACACAAAAGAATTCACCCTCACTCTACTCTGTAGAGAAATGTCAAACGGATAAGGAAGAATATCTTCTTGACATAATTTGGATGTAAACAATTATTGTGAGGTGTTCAGGTATTTTGGTGATGAGTGCCACATAAATGTCTATAATTAAATAAATGTTGGTAACAGACAAAAGCATCAAAGTCATTAAGTACAGTACAATTACAGTTGCTTAGGGCAAATAACACCCACTTCAAAACCACAAAAATCAGGAAGTATGGAATAAAGCCATACTCAACTACTCAAATCACCTTCCCAAATGGACACACCCAGACAGTCTTTACCGCAAAAAAAGTCAACAGTTATTGCAATACTCGGTGTTGCAGCCATCTAGACAACTTTAACTCTGTCCTCTGTAGGATGATGCTGTATTTCCTAGTTCATGTGGTTTGATTTGGGTGATGTTTATTCTTTAAAACTTTAACCATTTAAGGACTGTTTGACATATTGGATTTGTGAACTACTATACTACGTTGCTATTAATCAGAAGTGTTCACAGGGAGAGGTACAGTGCATGGTGTGTAGAGTAATTGTTATTGACTGTGGGCCAAGGAATAGGGATACAGTATTATGGCAGGAGTCACCAGATGGTGCTATTAGTCTTACAAGTTCTTTTTCTTAGATGCGAACAGTGCACACACTGGGGGGGGGGGGGGGGGGGGGGNTTGTGATGCAAGTTATTTTGGAGGCCTGTTGCAATCAGTGAGAGTGTTTGCTCTATTCTCAATATTTCAGTTGCTTCCTGGAAACCAGGCATCAGTTTTTGGATTGAGATTTCTGAAAGGGGATTGCCTTCACACTGTTTGTGACAACCTCTGCTCAAGGACTGGTGTATACAGCATAAATAAATAAGTTACATTTAGAAAGTAACCTGACTCCATGAAATTGATTTCCTTTTCAATGAGAAACCAACTCGCAAAGCTCTGAAATGAGTGCTGAAAGGTTTCCAATGTCCCTGAAAAACCATATTCACTTCCAAACTATGCAAGTAGATCAAACGCTTAAGTACTGTATTGTGCAAACAGTGGTTCTGAAATATTTACAGGAGGAAAAGCCACTTCCTGAATTTGTAAGTGTGTTTTGGAACTTGCCTTTGTTTCTGCATTGGAATATACATAAAACTTAGGTATGGTCCCACCGTTTACTTTGAGTATCAGGCTTGAAAGTGTACAGCTGTACATCCAGCTGTTAACCATGGGGAGGGGAAGAAGAAGAAAAATGGATTGCAAGAATTGCAGTTTCCTTTGTGGGTGGTAGAAGTAGCACATTGTGGCACTCCTTTTAGCTTGTGTCTGTGGCTTTGTACTTTTGTATGCAAAAATTAAATTTTTACTCCTGGGGGAATTCTACGTCAAATAATTAAAAATTCTGTGCACATTTTAAAATTCTACAAAATTCTGCAAATTATATTTGTCAAAATAACTCTATAACACACACCAGTTTCAGTTATCTTGGTAATTTATTCCAAAATATCTGTCAGCAAATGTCTGTAACAATACAGATACAGACAAAAATACCCCCAGGAGTAAAGAGTTAAAGAAACCCTTGTGACAGCCCAGCCGGGGGGCCAGACACTCTCATCCCCTCCCACCCAGAGCCCAGCTGTGCCCCCCCACCGCGACCCAGACATTCACATCCCCTACTCCCCAGAGCCCAGCTGTGCCCCCCCCCCACCCCAACCCAGACATTCAAATCCCCTACTCCCAGAGGCCAGCTGTGGCCCCCCACCCACAGCCCAGATGCTCACACCCTCTACCCCCCAAGAGCCCAAGGATCCAGAGGGAGAAACAGTCTGATGCTGGGTCCCGGGCTTGCAGAGTTTCTTGCACAGTGCCACCACCTCCTTCCTTTAGCGCGTGCCGGGAACTGCAGCTTCTAGGAACACTTCAGTTCCCTCCCCCACCCCCTGGCCTTATCTTCTATTTGTGAGCTGCGCTCCTCAAGCGGACCCTAGTGGCAGCCAACATCTCTGCATCCCATTTTGGGAGGGTGGGGGGGTGGAGGGGGATTTTGCACTCACAACATTCATTTCTGCATTGCACAGAGGCACAAAATTCCCCCAGCAGTAATTTTGTGTGTGTGCCAAGTGTCTCAGTTTCAGGGCAATTGCACCTGTATTCCCCCTCTGTAGTCCACTAAGGGCACCTGCCTTAGGCTTCCATCTCCCAGCCTTCTCCTGTGTGGAGATCTATGTTTCACTCCCTTCTGACTGGAAATTTTAATGCTGCACAGCTCCCTGATTTACACTGTGATATCCCTAGCAAGCCAGTGCCTGAGCTTGGCTTTTTCTCCAAAGACTATGACCAACTATATCCACAGTTAAAGTTAAACACACAGATCCTTCTAAGCAGGCACATTTATTCTCAAGGTAAAAGCATTAAACATATTAAAACAACATCTTGTTTTAGTATATATAATGTATACGATATGTTAAACAATATTAAAACAATCTACACACATGCTAAAAAGCTTATCAGAGGTCACTTTAACTTCAACCTAGGGCTCTGGTAGGTTTTTAGTCCTCCAAAACCCACAAGTGAGGTTTCCCTGTGGTTACAAGTTCATCTCTCTTCGATTGAGAACTAGGATCTGGGCTGGGCAGATTGCCATTTCTTCATATAGCTTGGGCCTTTGACCTTGGCCCTCTGTAACAGGTAATCAGCACAATCACCCTCTTCTCAGGGCACATCTTCAAAAGACTAGGTTTCTGCATAACCAGAACTGGGTAATTTGCATTAACCTCTGCCTAGAGATTCCCCAGGAAATCCTCTTAACACTTATTGTCTCAAAAGTCTTTACTTGTCTGGCACATTTTCAATATAGTATTTTGAACTCCTGGGTCTTACATCTATCACATCTCCCTTCTAAAGAGGTTACATACAATCCTAGCCCACAATAATACATAAACTTAACACAATATGGTCTTTCAAGCTTATCACAGGAAATTGCTCTGTTGCACCATGCACTGCAGATTCTTTGTGAATGAATTTCTAACAGTTTTTATTAAACAATTTATTATACATAAATCAAAAATAAACCTGATTAGAACAACAAAGAAACATCTTAAAGTTAAACAGTGTAGTGGATGGTGAGGGTGCGGGGGGGAGAGGAGTGTCTCCATTTCATAGGCAACTATACTTCTTGCCTCTGCCTCTTCTCATTCTTCTCCCTTCCGGTGTTGCTATTAGCCAGATGGGCAGGGATGGTGTCCCTAGCCTTTGTTTGCCAGAAGCTGTGAATGGGCGACAGCGGATGGATCATTTGATCACTGTTCTGTTCATTCCCTCTGGGGCACTTGACACTAGTCACTGTCGGAAGACAGGATACTGGGCTAGATGGACCTTTGGAATGGGTTACCATGGGAGGTGGTGGAATCTCCATCCTTAGAGGTTTTTAAGGCCTGGTTTGACAAAACCTTGGCTGGGATGATTTAGCTGGTGTTGGTCCTGCTTTGAGCAGGGGATTGGACTAGANTGCGCTCCAGCAGAGCATTCTGCTTCCGTACTGCCTCCAGGAGTTGCCTCTGCTTGTCCATCTTTAATTAGTGCAGCGAGCTGATTTTCAGTGTCACTCTCACTGCCCGGGTCCTGGCCACCGGTCCAGGGGGCTCTGCATTTTAATTTAATTTTAAATGAAGCTTCTTAGACATTTTAAAAACCTTATTTACTTTACATACAACAATAGTTTATTATCAGAAGGGTAGCCATGTTAGTNCTCTTTAATTAGTGCAGCGAGCTGATTTTCAGTGGCACTCTCACTGCCCGGGTCCTGGCCACCGGTCCGGGGGGCTCTGCATTTTAATTTAATTTTAAATGAAGCTTCTTAGACATTTTAAAAACCTTATTTACTTTACATACAACAATAGTTTATTATCAGAAGGGTAGCCATGTTAGTCTGGATCTGTAAAAAGCGACAGAGTCCTGTGGCACCTTATAGACTAACAGACGTTTTGGAGCATAAGCTTTCATGGGTGAATACTCACTTTGTCAGATGCATGTCGTGAGTATTCACCCACGAAAGCTTATGCTCCAAAACGTCTGTTAGTCTATAAGGTGACACAGGACTCTTTGTAGCTTTTAACAATAGTTTAGTTATATATTATAGACTTAGAGAAAGAGACCTTCTAAAAACGTTAAAATGTATTACTGGCACGCGAAGCCCTGAATTAGTGTCTTTGGCCAGTGCAATGCTGTCTCTGGCCACTACAACTCTCTCTGGATAGTTGCTTTTCTTTTTCCCCTCTCTGACCTCAAAAACAATCTCCAGCTCTCCATTGCTTTCATTTGGGTGAATGGGGGGACGGAAGTCTGCAATGAGATCTCCAAACACGTCATCCTGAATTCTCTGTTTCTTCCCCCTCGGGTTAGGCAGCTGCTCAGCCACTGATAAGAGCCCGTCTGGAGGTCTAACCATTACAGATGCCATGGCAGGGGAAGTATGGAAAACAAACAAGTGGTTACTGTTTCCCAGAGAGGCAATAATACATTTTTAACATGCATTTCTGATTTCCCTCCCTGAGATAGATAAATGGGTATGTGCTCTTCATGACATGGGCTTGTAGACAGTTGATGGTCATGGCTAAGGCTGCATGTTTGTCATGGCAGGAAAAAAGTCAGAGAGTGATTTGCCGGGTCGTCTGTGTCTTTTTGTGTGTCTGTGACTGACCCTGCACCAGCTCACATGCCACTCAAGTTAGACCCACCTGACCCTCCGTCATGACAGAGGGAAGAGGGCAAACATGACCAGTGTTACAACCCCGCATGCCAGGTCTCAATACCTGGAGCCATTGTTGCAGGGTGAGTACAGGGCAGCAGGCCTAGCCTGTGGGACATAGGAACCACTGCTATGGGGCGAGTGCAAATCAGGCTTGCTCTCCAGCCCCCTGTCCTCTGCACAGGGCAAGGATAAGGGCTGCAGTGCCAGAAGAGGAGGGGACTGCTACGGGAGGTCAATGCCTTTAGATAGTGCAAGGAGGGCAGCATTTTTAAATAAAAAAATCAGGGAGCAGTCACAGGAAATGTAATAATCGGGGGTAGGGGTGGAGAGAGAGAAGAGGAGGGCAGAGTCCACAACCTCCTTGGGTTCAGCAGTGGTCTAACTATATAAAATCCTGTCCACCTCCTCAAAAAATGGACAGGTTATATATCCACGGCCAGTTTCGAACCATCCCTGGTTTTAATATAAGTTCTCGTGAGCGGTTTGCTTTATCTGGCACTGGAAGGCATCCTGGTTGTGACTCTTCTTGAACAGCTGACTAGCAATGTCCACGAACCCATCTTTATTCTGATGGCTGGGCCCAAGAGCTTCCTGCACCGTTGCTTCTCCCCAGATGGCGATTAAATCTAGGGTCTCAGAGCAGCTCTAAGCAACTGCTCAAGGCATGTTGTAAAGAGTGCTAGAGGAATATCAAGCAAATAAACCAATCCTGGGACTGAGCCTGCTTTTAAACAGGGGAGGGGCCATCTGGACAGCTTGGCCCAAGAGCAGTGGAGGGCACACAGGTAAACACACAGCTCAGTCATCGATATTCTCAAAGCAGTGTAGATAGCTGCAGGAGGACTATCAAAGTAGCGTGCGGCAGCAATACGTGCACATGAACAGATTGCACTAGCTCAATTTGCATCAAGTGCTCAATTTGCATTAGTACTCTTTGAATGAGAACTCCAAAGTTCACAATAAATGCAGAGTTAGAGCGCTCTAAGGAGTTGGGTTATGTTTATGCAGACGTTTCCAGACCAGACCAACTCAAGTTAGTGTTGACTAAACCAATCAACTATCAGCACTCAATAAGTAAAATATATTATTTTGCTGTATTTTTACTCAACCAAGTTTTACTAAACACACACACACAAAAAGAGGAACAATTCTTATGACCTGAAACATTAGAATTAATATCAAGTTTCTTTAAGAGATTTTATTTCTAGAGTAGACAAGCTCTGAACATTTTTTTGCTTTTCCAGGCTTCTTTTTCTATGTGGTATGCTGATCACATGGTAATCAGAGAGCATAAGTAGTGTAATCAGATAATACATTACCTTTCAACTAAGAGAACCCGGCTCCAAGTGTGTTTTAGGTCAACAGTAGAGTATATATTGCTTTTCACCTGAACTACAGCACGTGTTTTTTCATATTACAAATACATCATACGATCACTTTCAAAGGTCTCTTCACAGGAAAAGGGTGGGTTAGTGGTGTTCCAGCAGCAGTGTTTCAATCCATATTGATTTGTAAGAAAGCTTCTACAGTGATGTAAGAACACTGGGATCTAAAGAGGGAGACCAATCTATTTATTTTTATTGTATAGCACTGGGAAATGCTAGGCAGTTCTCAGAAGCTACGTAGTTGCTCTGCTGAGTTTACAATTTAATTAGTTTCCAAGCACTATATTTCTTAAATAACTTTAGAAACAATCAAATTAGTAGCTATTATATTTTTTTAAATGTTAAAAGAAAGTTACAGTTGCAAAGTCAAACACTCAAAAAGGAAATGACTGAACTAAGGTTGCCTGTACAATCTTAATTTGGTCTCCTGGTGTATTATGCATTAGGATATAGTCTTTGATCACATGATCACATACTGCTGTATAGGCAACCTTAATTTTGGTATTTCTTAACTTCTGAGTGTTTCACTTTTCAACCATAACATTTTCTTAATGCCATTTTAATTTCCTAAACCTTTAGGAAAGCAAATGGAAAAAACAGAAATTCCAGCATGGAACCATACTTATCCCCTACCTTATGCATCATCAGCAGGGACGGACCTTCAGGTCTACAGAACAGACCTTTACCACTTGAGCTAAAAAACCCATAGGACTAGTAAATTGTTATCCTCTAGATCAGGGGTGGCCAACCTGAGCCTAAGGAGCCAGAATTTACCAAATATATGTACATTGCCAAAGAGCCACAGTAATACATCAGTAGCACTTCATCAGCTCCCTCACTCCCCCGCGCCTCCCACCCACCGGCAGCCCTGCCAATCAGCACCTCCCCCTCTCTCCCCACACCTCCTGATCAGCTGTTTTGTGGCGTGCAGGAGGCGGGGGGGGGGGGGGGGGGGGGGGGGGGGGGGGGGGGGGGGGGGGGGGGGGGNTATGGCAGAGCCAGGGGTTCAACAGTGAGTGGCACCCCCCAGCACATTGGAAAGTTGGCACCTGTAGCTCCAGGCCTGGAGTCGGTGCCTATACAAGGAGCCGCATATTAACTTCTGAAGAGACGCCTGTGGCTCCTGAGCCACAGGTTGGCCACCCCTGCTCTAGATGGCCCAACCACTACAAGGAGAAGTCAAGTTTTGCCAGTAAATTTCACAGCAATTTGCTAGAGATAACAAAGGAATGTTTGACCCAGGATTCCTGAGCCTATTCCAGGTTCTGGAGGGAGTGTGCTCAATGGTTATAGAATGTTCTGCCCCTATACTCTAGCAGCCTATCCCTATTCCACCCCTCTGCTCTTACCCTATCCCTTTCCATGCTCCAGTCCATGTTTCCTTCTGTTCATAGTGCTCCCAGACAGCTTCTGTGCCTCCCACCTTTGCATTCCATGTAGGCACCTTTCTCCTTCTCCACACTGCCTGAACACCAGTATGGAGCAGTGAGAGCACAGGAGAATCTCCTTGATTTCAGTTCTCATTCCTGGTACTACAGTGCCACTGAACACCCAGGAGGAGCAAATGCAGAAGTCCTGCTCGGCTCTTGTAACTCTGGGATGAAGTATGCTTAGTCCTGTTGGCATGTAGGAGCTGTGTGGAGATGGAGTATGGTCAGTACAGAAGGAATCTTTGGAAAACTTACCTGCTGGCCTCCAAAACTCTAGTAATACTGAAAATTGTGATTTGCATAAAGAGTTGTAAGGCGGCCAAATTTGGCCATATTTCATGGGAATGGTGAAAGGTATATATCCCTGACAATAAGGCATCAAATTTTACATTCCTCCTCCAAAACAAGAAGGCATTCGAGCGTCTCAATAACTGTAAACATTTTTAACATTGTTTTCCCTATGTATTTTCCCCAACCTCATTCCCAGAACCGGTTGAACCATTTTAGCTGAAACTTTCCACAAAAATTCATTCTGAAGCAGACACCGAACTTGAAAAATTTCAGCCCAATTTAAATTTTACAAAGATATAAGCAACTCAAAACAGTCTTATAATGGAAAATGTTAGGCAACCTTAACTAGAGTATTAACTAGAGTGTCACTACCAGTTCTACCCCCAAATGTGACTGACTTAAAAAGAGGGTGACACCAGTGCATTCAAAAATAGCACTTAGCACTGTTCTTAATCTCAAAAAGTAAAATATTCAGGGATGAATTGCTTCTTGTATGGCAAATTCTTTAAGGATACAATAATTATATTACATTGGAATTCACAGGTCTTTAAACACCAAAGAATTCTACTCTTCCAGTACCACCTTGAATTAATTTGAAATATGTCTAGAAAGCCAATTAAAATGTAACAGCTACCCATTAGAATGTTTTGACCAGGGACCACCAAAGATATTTTACATTTTTTGTTATATTACAGATCACATGGTCTTTGGGCCCATTAACTACTTCTAACCACAAGTAGAAGAATAAAGTGAAACCACAAGAAGGGTGCTTATGACCAACTTACTTATTCCCTGTCTCTATGTGAAGGTTGTTGGTCACTCTGTCAAGGGCATATTTTTCCCCACTGATGGTAATTCACATAAAGAGCTCTTAGATCTTGCAAAATATTATCCGTCCATCTTCTTTTTGGTTGGACACATCCCAAGAGATGTGGTATGAATGACAAAATATATGTGGAAACTTCCTGCCCTATTGAAAGAAATGTAAGTTTTTCCATTGACTTCCAGGGAGCCAGAATTTCACCCAGGATGTGTTTGTATGCAATCAGATATTATAATTTTACCATACCAAAACAGATCTCTGCCTAGACATAATAAAGTTAGTATGTACTAACTTGACCTGGGCTGTAGGTATATGGATTGAGAGTTATCTCCACTGGTTATATACATATATGTATCTATCAATATTTCATGTACTTTATGGTTCACACCATTGTTATTTCAGTATCAATTATTTACTTGATTACACTAATAGCCATTCAAAAAATCAGACTTCTTTGTGACAAAGTGCTAAAAGATTAAACTGGCTTATTGATCTCTGGTGATATGGGGCAATAACTGAGGCAGGTTTTCATTCTTGGTTGTCCAAACTTTCTTTTTAATTTATTTCAATGGCTGCCACTGGAGAATAGAACACCTTGCTTTTAAAAGCTAAAACAGATTTTAAGAGTCAGTCCCTTTAACAGAAGCAACAATTTTCAGCTGTCAGGCACTGACCGCCATTATTGGAATAATTTTTGTTCACAGCAACAAATCTTAATTGATGTACGGGGGGGAAAAAACCACATTTCAGCATGATGTAATCTCTCAAATAGGACTAGTTTCTATGTATCACAGGTGTCTACATTTAAAATTCTAACAGAAGCCACAACTTCACTTATATTTTTATGCAATAGCCTCAGCTCTGGAAGTAAACTAAGCAAGTCTAGTCCACTCCGGATAAACAAAAATCATGTCTGAGAGGATAATTCTGATTGAAAAACAGGGCAATTTATTGTGAAACATTCCACTATATGGATATTTCAGTCAGAGGTATTAATATAGAATACTAAAAGTAGTTCCAGTAAAAAACTGTTTTGTACCACTTCTTTTTAATAACTTCTGCACGGTTTGGTTAGGAGAATGCATCACAATGCAAAAGAACATATGCTCCTAAATGATACTACACTTTTAAGTTTTATAACATCATTCATTAGTTTTGTGGATCTTCTAAACAAAACGTTGAGACACATTCAACAGGAAGGTAGTAATTTACCTTTCCCCTACTAAGATATGCAATATATGATTATTACACCACTTAAGGAACTTGTATGTTACTACATGACTTGAGTCATACTTTACCCTTGCCCTTAATCCCAAAGGCATCAGAAAAGCAGGTGACAGTTGACAGAGAAGAAACATTTTTGCAACTGCCTTGCATAAAGCAAAATTAGGATAGGTACCATGACACTTTGTACAAGATACATGTGTTCTGGCTCTCCAAACAAGCAACTCCTTGATTTACTTAAGAAAATGGTTTTCTAACCTTTATTTTATATGATTTTATTCCTATATTAGGGCTTACAATACCTACACCATCCTTCATGATACTCCTCAAACAGGATTTCAAAGTCCAGAAATTTTTTAAAGGTGAAATTCACCTTTCCCTGCACTCAGGCAATGTTATTAAGCACTGGCAGAGAATCTACATAGAAGAAAGAATTCCACCCACAAAAAAGACGAATTTATAGGCTGGAATAGAGGCCACAACTCCTCCACACCCCTTCCTCAGTTACTCAGCCACGAGATCCATAGTTCCAGCCCATTGCCCCTTCTAGAGAGACCTGTTCAGGACCAGCAAGAAGCTCCCAATACATCCACTCTGCCTGCTCAAACACACATACACCCAGTGTAATAGCCCCACAGGATTTAAATGGTGCAACACACTTTGAAAGAATTTTTCCAGTATTGCACAAGGGCTTACTGTTATTTATAGTTTAAAAACTCAGAGGCCCTACAAAAAATCTGGTAAAATGATCCCTGTCCCAAGTAATTTACAATCTAAATTAATGACAAGATGCAATAGGTGAATGAAACTGACAGACTGCAAGCAGGGCAAGGCAACAGTAATAAGAGTGTGCTTTCACATAGCCTAATGGTGCACACAGTGTAACTCATCATTTGCCTAGCTTTTGACTGGTAACATTCTATAAGCTACATGGCTGAAGTAAGTCTTATGGAAAGGTCTGGAGGATAGGTAATGGATGAATGGATTTTTGGTGGAAGATTATATCAGGTAAAAGGGACAATGGGAAAAAAAGCATAAATACTTGTGGAATAATTGGCTGTATATGTGATAAAGACTGGAGATGATGGCACGATAAAATACTAGAACTACTAGATAGGGTCTAACTAAGTTGTAGGGAGCCTTAAAAGTACAGACAGGAGACATATATATTGGATGCTCTGGAGAAGAGGAAGCCAGTGGAGGAATACTGAGGAGAAGGTGACATGACCAAAGTGACAAGCAATGAAAATTATTTTAGCAGAAGCATTTGGATTAGATTTGAGGAAGGCAAGGTTGCATCAGTCAAGGATGTGGAGAATGAGATTATAGCAATCAAGATACATTTTTAAGGGCCTGGAAGATCTTTGGCAGTTTGGACAGAGAAAGAGGGCCAAATTAGGTCAGACAGTTTTAATTCAAACCACCTGTTTAATTAGTTGGAAGTTCTCTCCTCCCCAGACATGTGTACACTCTCCATGCCATTCTAATTCATCTTGTAACAACAGCATTTGGGCTCCTCTCTAAAGTATATAACTGATCATTAGAAATAGTATTTTTAGGGTTACACCTGGCAAAACCCAATGTATCACACACAATGACACTCCAAATGCAAGTCTCTTAAATTAAGGTTAAATCCCCACTTCTACATGTTCACTGACACCCATGAAAATAAATCTATTTGACACAGAGCTTCTTCTTACCACGTTCAGAAGAAGTATAATATATTTAGATATGTACAGTATGAAAACCTAGGACTGTAGTACCTGAATACCTCTCCAATCTCACCACTTCCAGGTCCTCAAACAAAATCAGTACAGCAATATTATGCCTAACAACTTGTCCAAGCAAACAAAAGTAATAACTACAAAAATCCTATAAGACCCCAAACCCTTTAATTTTGAAACACAGGTTTGGCTCTTCACCTCAAATGGCTTTGACATATTTTGCTGAATTAAAAAAATAGCCTGAGAAATACTGTCCTTACCTGTCATTCTGATAAACTGACCACTTTCTACAATAGCTGGAGCCCTTTCTTACTGTTTCTGTCATTGTGCAACACATCATCATGAAGCACTTTTCAGAACCTGCCCTATTAGTAGCTCTTCATGCATACTGTATCAATTATTTTTTTAATATTGTGAAGCTTTTATGATAGTTTGTATGAAAGACACTTATCAAAATAAAATGGAGCTATTGCTCAATCATTGCTAAATTCTTACTTACATCTGCTATTTACACCTACTACAGTACAGTATATCTTGCTACAAACCATTTCATCTTCTAGATCCACCATCCTGATTTGTTTATGTTTGTGCAACATTTTGAAGTTAAGTGCTGTGTAGGTGCTAATCATGCCATATGCCTGTAATACAGGGGTCTCAAACACGCGGCCCGCAGGGTTATTTTCTGCGGCCCGCGAGCTCCAGCCCCCTGCCCTCCTCCAGCGTTTACCTAGAGCGGCTCCGGCCCGACCCGCACCGGGGGCAGGGCAGGNCCTGCGGCCCGCAAGCTCCGCCCCCTGCCCTCTTCCAGCGTTTACCTAGAGCGGCTCCGGCCCGACCCGCACCGGGGGCTGGGCAGGCTCCCTGCCTGCCTGCCCTGCCCCCGCACCGCGCGGGGAAGAGGCTGGAACCTGGGGAAGGAGGGGCGCAGGGGTGTGTGTGGCTGTTGCTTCAGGCACCGCCCCCAGCAGCTCCCACTGGCCGGGAATGGGGAACTGCGCACCCCCCTGCACCCCTGCCCTGAGCCCCCTGCCGCACCCTGACCTGAACCCCCCGCCACACACCGACCCCCTGCCCTGAACCCCCACTGCACCCCAACCCCCTGCCCTGAACCCCCTGCCGCACCTTGTACCCTGACCCCCTGCCGCACCCCTACTGCACCCCACACCCCAACTCCCTGCCCTGAGCCCCCGCCACACCCCACACCCCTCCTGCGCCCCCTGGGGGCAGGGAGGGGGCGGAGTTGGGGTGGGGATTTCGGGGAAGGGGTTGGAATGGGGGCAGGGAAAGGGTGGGAAGAGGTGGGGCAGGGGCGGGGCCTCATGGAAGGGGTGGAGTGGGGGCAGGGCCGAGGGCGGCGGGGGGGAGGTGTCAGTAAATGCGGCCCTTGGGCCAATGTGCTAGTCCTCATGTGGCCCTCGTGGTCATTTGAGTTTGAGACCCCTGCTGTAATACATGTTCAATTACTCAGTCCAGCAAGAGTGACAGCAAAGGGCAGGTTGAATTTAATATGCATTCCTAGCATATCACACACCTTCCCTTACATTTCCCCAACAGGAAAAACTTCATAGCACAACTCACTCTTCAATTACACAGATTAGCTAACACAATGACATATAAAAACAAATATACCAAAATTTCAACCGCATATGCTACAGAACTAGGGTTGCCAACCCTCCAGGATTGTTCTGGAGTCTACAGGAATTAAAGATTAATCTTTAATTAAAAATAAAGTCATGTGATGAAACCTCCAGAAATTCATCCAACCAAAGTTGGTAACCCTATACAGAACCTGATCTCCCTCTCCCTGAATTTCTTATTGATGGAACATACTTCACTATTATAACATACAGCATAGAACAGAGCTGCATTATTCAGTCCAATCTCCATTCTGTGCAACAGGGCCCATTGTTTGTTAAGGATGAATATAATTTACCTTAACTCTCTAAGTTGTATGTCTGTGATTCTCTCTCCAGCAGCACGTAGCGGACTGAGGGAGAGTGAATGGTGAGGGAGAAAGCCAGCTTTGTCTGCCGAACAGAAGGGGTTTTCTTGGCAGAACATGTCATGCACAGGGGGGAGGAGATCACCCTCTGGCATTAAAGACAAATAAACCGCAGCATTCTCCTGGCCTGGCCTAGGGGTGGTGGGAGACTAGCAGGGCTCTCCACATCATACTTCTGCCCTTCTCCTCTCTCTTACCCCAAACATCACTTCCTCTTCCCCTTCCCAGTCCCTCAACCACCCCATCTACTCCTCCTGCACCCCCTTCTCTTCTCCATAAAAGCCACAACTACCACTACCCCTCCCCCCACGTATCCATCTTCCTGCCCCCTATGATCACCCCTCCCCCCAACCCCCTCTATCCCCTTCTCCCCCCGCCTGCCCCCAACCCCCTGCAGCACCCCGCCCCCATTCCCGTCCTACCTCCCCTCCCCCCGCTCCGGGAACCGGCGCTGCCAGCCTGGGCCGCCCCCTACCCGTGCTTGGCAGCCGCTCTCCGGCGCTTCCTGAGCAGGCAAAGCAGGACGCAGGCGGCCGCGCCGGCCACCACGGAATGGCGCGCGGTCAGGTACTTGCTATAGGCGGCCATGGAGCTAGCGCGGCGGCCGGAGGACTGAGCCGAACCGAGCTCAGGCAGGGAGGCTGACGCAGGGAATGCCGGGAGCGGACGGAGAGGGGGCGGGGCGGGGTGTTATGTCCCGCCCCCTCAGGCCGGCTCCGGTACGGCGGCCTCAGCTCCTCCTGTCACTCTGGCAGGCTCCAAGGGAAAGGCGGTGTGGGGCGGGGCTAGGCTGTCAGCCTCTGCTGCTGCCGTTGTGGGGGCCGGCCTGGCCCCGGGGGCCCTCTGCCGTGCGGCAGCTCGGCCCATTCCCCTTTGCCCCTGGCAGCTCCCCTCTAAGGCGGAGAGACGTGTCACCTGTGGCGGGGGTGCGGCTGTTTGCAGGAGATTCGGGGGAAGGGGCAGTGTGAGTGAGGGGGTTCCAGTGCCATCTTGCTGGGCGAGTCCCTTCACCGCCCCGAGGCTCCGCTTCTGCACCTCCCAGAATCCCGTAATTTCCCCAAGCCTCTGCTCCTTCACCTCCCGAGTCCCTGCACCTCTGCTGCTGCACTTCCCTGAATCCCTTCACTTCCCCAAGCCTCCGCTCCTTCACCTCCTGAGTCCCTGCACCTCTCCCGCCACCCCTACCCCACCCCTGCACTTCCCTGAATCCCGTCACTCCGCCAAACCTCCGCCCCGTCCCCTCCCGCGCCCCTGCACCTCTGCTGCTCCACCTACCCAGTCCCTGCACTTCCCTGAATGCCTTCACTTCCCCAATCCTCCGCTCCTTCACCTCCGGAGTCCCTGCACCTCTGCTGCCGCACCGACCCAACCCCTGCACTTCCCTGAATCCCTTCTCTTCCCCAAGCCTCTGCTCCGTCACCTCCCGAGTCCCTGCGCCTCTGCTGCTGCACTTCCCTGAGTCCCTTCTCTTCCCCAAGCCTCTGCTCCTTCACCTCCCGGGTCCCTGCACCTCTGTTGCTGCCCCTCCCCAATCCCTGCACCTCCCTGAGCCCCTTCTCCTGCCCCATCCCCCGCTCCTTCACCTCCCGAGCCCCTGCACCTCTGCTGCCCCCCCTACCCCGCCCCTGCACTTCCCTGAATCCCGTCACTTCCCCAAGCCTCCGCCCCTTCCCCTCCTGAGGCCCTGCACCTCTGCTGCTGCCCCTACCCAATCCCTGCACTTCCCAGACTCCCATCACTCCCCCACGCCTCCGCTCCTTCACCTCCGGAGTCCCTGCACCTCTGCTGCTCCACCTCCCCAGCCCCTGCACTTCCCTGAATCCCCTCACTTCCCCAAGCCTCCGCCCCTTCCCCTCCTGAGGCCCTGCACCTCTGCTGCTGCTCCTACCCACGCCCTGCACTTCCCTGAATCCCCTCACTTCCCCAAGCCTCCGCTCCTTCACATCCTGAGTCCCTGCACATCTGCTGCTACACCTACCCAATCCCTGCAATTCCCTGAATCCCTTCACTCCCCCAAGCCTCTGCTCCTTCACCTCCCTGGTCCCTCCGCCTCTGCTGCTGCACCTCCCCACTCCCTGCACTTCCCTGAATCCCCTCACTTCCCCAAGCCTCCGCTCCTTCGCCTCCCGAGTCCCTGCACCTCTTCTGCTGCACCTACCCCATCCCTGCACTTCCCTGAATCCCGTCACTTCCCCAAGCCTCTGCTCCCTCACCTCCCGAGTCCCTGCGCCTCTGCTGCTGCACTTCCCTGAGTCCCTTCTCTTCCCCAAGCCTCTGCTCCTTCACCTCCCGAGTCCCTGCACCTCTGTTGCTGCACCTCCCCAATCCCTGCACCTCCCTGAGCCTCTGCTTCTGCACCTTATCTCTGAGAAACTGAGGTTTGTCTACACTGCAACGTTGTTGACAAACCTTTTGTCTTTCGTGGGTACTTAAAAAAGCCTCCCCCCGAAAGACAAAAGTTTTGCCAACGCAAGCGGCAGTGTGAACGTGGCCTTGTCAGCAGGAGTGCTCTCCTGCCGACAAAGCTTATGCCGCTCACAGGGCTGGAAGTATTTTGTTGGAAAAAGTGTCAACACAGCCTTGTCGCTAAAAGCTGCGTAGTGTAGACAAGCCCATTCAGTGGATGCATTCATAAAGACACAGTAGTAGTGAGAGTCTGGAAGAAGCACAGATGGGCCAGTTTTTCACCCCTGCATTCATACCCTGCACACTATTGTAATGATCTTTGTACAAACTATACCTTGTGAGGTATCATTTGAAAATTAATAGCTTGCTGGTCAATATTATCATGGTGACATATGTGCAACTACATTATATGAACATAAACTGAAATTATGACTGATGTGTTTCCCAGACAAGTCAAAGACAAAGGACAAGCTAAGGCCTCTAGCCAGGTATCATCAAAGTTGATTGACAATCACCTGTCAAGTGGCCATTCTTTGGCAAGGAAGGAGGGCAGGAACAGATGGATCTGCATTTTAGCAAGCAGCAGCATGGAACCTCTTTCACCATGAGACTGTGGGATGGAACTTTATCTAGGGGAAACCCTCAGGAAAACAGGGCTTTGGAGCTGTGCTCCAGCTCCACTCCAGCTCCAGGCAAAAACCTGCAGCTTCACTGCTCCGGAGCTGCTACAGCTCCGGGCTCCGCTCCAAAGCCCTGCAGGAAAATGCTTTTCAAAGGGTGACTGGACTACAAAACGGAGGGGCAAAAACACCCCAGCGTCTCTCTTTCTCTTGCTCCCTTTCACCTAAGAAGATAAAGGAACCAGCCCAGCCGTTTGACTTTGGGGGAGTTTCTGATCTGAGAATTTGGTTAGCAATGTTGCTGGGAACCTGTAATAAGGATTTTACCTTGAACCAAGTCTAGTTTGGTAAGTTTTAGCTAATATAAAGTGTTTTAACTTTTTTTCTCTTGTAACCATTTCTGATTTTAATACCTTATTCTTGTACTCGCTGAAAAATCTCTTTTTGTAGTTAAACAAACTTGTTTTATTTTTTAATCAAAACTAATCCAGTGTTGTGTTGTATATTGACCCCTTATGGGAGCAACAGACTTCTAATATCTGAACAGTCTAGGAGAGGGCTGGACAGTGCAGAGCACATGCTTTTGGGGAAAATTCAGCACTGGGCATGTGTGGAGGTCATCCTACAGGTAGTAACCAAGGCTGCTGGAAGCCAGAATGTGGCTGGTATGTTGCTGACACTGGAGTCTGCATTGCTGGACCAGGGCTGTAGCTATACCCCGATACTCAGGGTGTGACCTGCATACTGTTTATGAGTAGCCTAGTTTGGGTGCCACAACAGCAAAACACTGTGAGGCACCCAACATTGCAGGGAAGGTGGTGATGCAACCCCTCACTGGTCTAGATTGCACCCCAGCATGTGACAGGCCAACTCCTATTTAGATGCCTAAATAACTGCTGAAAAATTGGCACCTATCTGGGAACTGTACTCTTTGAAACACGCCTCTGTATTTTCAGACAGCAGGGAGGGACTGTGGTGCCTTAGGTACAAAAACAAGTGTGTGTAATCTGAGACAATATCTACTCGTGTAGCTACCAGATTGCTTGTCTATCTTCTTTCTCTTTTTGCCCTTAGAACTTGTGGTATTTAAACTGCATTCACCACTGTGATGTTTGACCACCTTATTTTAAAAGATTTTTTCAGGGCTTTGGAGCTGTGCTCCGGCTCCGCTCCAGCTCCAGGCAAAAACCTGCAGCTCCACTGCTCCGGAGCTGCTCTGCACTCCAGCTCCGGGCTCTGCTCCAAAGCCCTGGATTTTTTCTTCCTTTTTTCTCTCTATCCACTGATTGTGGGGAATTTTTTTTAAGCAGTGGAAAAGTTAGCTCAGAGAAATAGGTTTTACATTTCGTTCTGAAATGTATTTTCTAGTTCTTACTCCAGTTTCTATTTTAATCTTCCAATGTCAACCTCTCTTTGGCCTTATTTGCATGTAAAGAACTTGTCTACATGCAGAGTTGCACAAGTTTAAAAGTCGAGCTATATACAGCCTTGCCGTGGAATAACAAAAGATGTGAATTAAAAATAGTTTAGTTATTTTGGTGCAAGTTAGTTTGTGTGACACTTTTATTGGGTGGGGGGGAGAGAAGGGGAGTGGCTAAAGGGGATTTTGCCAAAGTTAGCTTTAGTTAGTTGAAGGGATAGGTTAAAAACCCCTGTAGTGTGGGCACAATTATATCAGTATAAAAGTGCATTATACTACTGTAATTATTCCTGTACAGGAAATGGGAATAACTATACCAGTATAAAGCCATGTCTACACTAGAAAGGGTTTGCCAGTATAGCTATACTGGCAAACCCTCCTGGTGTAGGCCTAGTTTGCCAGCAAAAATTGCTTTTGCTAGTATAGCTAGTACTGTTTTGGCAAGCAAAATAAACTATATTGTCCAAACCGCTTTCATGCTGGTATAATTGCATCTACACTAGGGTTTTTGCTGGTATAGAAATATTGGATGAAGGGAAAGGAAATAATCACACCAATGCCAGATCTGCATTACAGAGCCTTAGCCAGTATAGCTATGCTGGCAAAGCTGGTTAGTGTTGATTCAGCATAAACTGGCAGAAGATGATCTGCTGGTATATCTACACCACCTTCCCAAATGACATTCTGTTGGCATACCTGTGTCTGTAGCATGGCTGGGGGTTCCTAGCATAGCCATGTTGGCTGGAGGTTTATAAAAACAAACAAACAAACAAAATACACACTCCTGGCCGAGATAGCAATGCTAGCAAAACTGCAGCGTAGACCAAGCCTTAAGTCAGAAGAGCAGCCCCCTACTGTGGACACTTGTATACTGATAAAAAAGGTGATTAGCAACTATTTCTAAACTAATATCGTTAAATTGATACAAAAACTGTGTAGACCAGCCCTTGATTATCAGACTCTCTCCTCACATAAAAGTTTCTATTTTTTCTCTTTACCAGCAGCCCCTTTCTTCTCTCTTCCTGCTCAAGCCCAGGGCCAGCCCACAACATTTTGGCACCTGAGGCGGGGAGCTCAAATGACGCCCCCATGCTCCCTCGCTTGGGCCAAAACTTTAAAAGGTCTCAATTCTGCCTTCTTCCTGTTCTACTCCTCTCATGGTACTGCTCTGCTACCTACCCCAATAAAGTAGAACTAACAACTTAAAATGCCTTGTTCAAAAATTTTAAGTAACACTTAACTTTCAAACGCCTGAACAGCAAATGTAACTTTTCTTGTCTGCATAGTAAACACTGGCATTTTTATCTGTTTGAATAATCAAAGTGGTGCTTTCCGTGCCTTCTTGGTTGCAAAGATTTGAACTGCATCCTGAAGGTCCACAGTCTGGGCCAGCTCATGCTCTACTGAGATGACTGCAAGGCCAACCAGCCTCTCCTGTGTCATTGTGGAGCGTAGATGTGTTTTTATTAACTTCAGCTTGGAGAAGCTGCGTTCTCCACTGGCAACTGTTACAGGAAGTGTTAGAAGTATGCGCAGAGCAGTAAAAGCATTTGGAAAGAGCGTGGTCGTCTTATTTGTGCACATACATTCCAGAACAGCCTTTGGAGTTGATCCTGCTGAAATGTATCTTGAAAGGGCTTTCAGTTCATCACCTAAATCACTCACATCAATAGCGCGCATGTCATCATGTGTCAACACTGTCTCTAGTGCCCTGCATTGCTGGTCTAGGTCTTCTTCAGGTATAGTGAGGAGTTTTGGAATACCATACAACATCCCAAATATACTGCTGTGTTCCTTGAGCTGCATGAAATGTTCAACTGACTGTATTGCACAATCTAGCACCTGGTTAAAGAATTCAATTTTGAATTGTTGTTTGGGGCCTCTTATGGGATTATCCTGTGCCTCGTAATCAAAATGTCATCTTCTTCTTCGGTGACTCTTGTATTCTTGAATGGGTGGGACAATAGCTTCAGTGTGAAGTTCCTCTGCCAACTTCTGTGCACTCTTCAGAACGTTTTGAAATCCCTCATCTGACCGGTAAGACTGTAGATATGACTTTGCTTTGTCCAGTTGTTCCATTGCTCCAGATATATCAAGGTTAACACATTGGAGTCTCTTGCTTACAACATTTATTTCAAACAGTATGTCATGCCACAACACTAAGCCATACAGAAATTTAAAGTTATGTATGTTTCTGGTGATTCCATTTCCCTCTGCCACTGTTTTCCCACGAACAGTTCCTGTCATAGCATTATCCTCCATAATGGCAACTATGGCATCATCTATCTTCCCAATTTGGTATTTGATAGGCTTTATCGCCTCCGCTCGACTTTCCCATCGTGTGGCACTCAGTGGTTTCAGTGTCAGAGAGGATGTTCCCAGATGTTGCTTCAAAATTTGCCATTGATGAGTTGATGCAGAGAAAAATACATAGATGCTTTGAATTACATTAAAAAATTCAGCAGCCTCACTAGAAGCTGATGCTGCATCACTGACCACCAAGTTCAATGAATGAGAACTGCATGAGACAAAAAAAGCTTGAGGGTTTAATTCTCGGATCCATGTCTGCACTCCTCTGTTCTTTCCTCTCATGTTGGCACCATTATCGTAGCCCTGACCTCTCATGTCAGCTATCGCAATTCCCGTATCTTCCAGCTTTTTAAGAAGCACATTTGTCATACCAGCTCCTGTAGTATCATCAATGTCAATAAATTCTAGAAAATGCTCT
>QXTE01000110.1:4681038-4716190 GCA_003942145.1 Platysternon megacephalum | reverse complement strand
TGTAGCATTAGACTGGAGGAGTTTGCAACAAAAACAGTATGTAGCATTCTGGGTTTTTGAGTACATAAGCCATGGCCTCTCCACTTTGTCACCATTGGGGATTTCACGCCAGTAATGTGTTGGATGGGAACTTCTATTTTCATTGTCTTTGGGGAACATGAAGTTTTTCACTTGCTGTGGCCCATGCAGTACAAGGAAGTCCCTCAAGCTACTGCTCAAGTGGGTCCACAGTCCTGGATCATCTAGACTTAAGAAACTAAACTCAGCAGCAGCTGTTTCTTGCGCCTCCACCACACTCTTCTCTGATCTACACTTTTCTTCATGAATATGCATGGTTTCATCCATTTGAGATGGAGATATGGATGCTGCAGTAGCTGCCAGGTCACCTGCACTCTGACTAACTGGAAGATCAGGCATCTGCTCACCAGTCACATCCTCACTGGGGCCTCATTGTGAACATTTGTGGCTATGTATCTCAGGAGAGTTCCTTCCTGCTTAGATAGAAAAGCTTCCTTTGCTTTCTTTCTTTTTCTGAATGCTGCCCCAGAGGGGCGTTTTCTTCTTTCACTCATGACTGCTGTTCTGTGCCAGCTATAGTGGCTCTCAACACTCAATTGAAGGGGACAAATAAGGAGGCTGGTAGCAGGGCCTGAGTGAGGGAAGATATCAGCGTCTTAAGGGCCTAACTGGCTCCTACTACTTCAGTTGACTGCCTGTTCTCCTCAAGTGGGTTCAGGGAAGCAGCAGGAAACAAGAAGCTCCCTGAGAAGCTGGTGTTAATCAGTCCAGGCTCCTGGGGGTGCTAGAGAGGTACACAAGAGGCTCCTCCTCCTCTCTCTCCCTGCATCTCCTGCTACTTTCTGTTATTCCCTCTCACCTTTTCTCCTGCCTGCCAGTTATGTCTCTTGTGCCCTCTTTCCGCCAGCACAGCACTCCACCATCTCTGTGATCTAGAGCAGAGAGAATACATATGTACCAGCAGCAGACACAATTTTCTACATTCTGGATCCTAGTGGTGCCCCCCCACAGTCTGGCACCCGAGGCAGCCGCCTCAGTTCGCCTCATGGTAAGGCCAGCCCTGCCCAAGCCCTTAGCCCATGGGTGGGCAAACTACGGCCTGCAGGCCGGATCCGGCCCACCAGCCGTTTTAATCCAGCCCTCAAGCTCCTGCTGGGGAACGGGGTCTGGGACTTGCCCCGCTCCGGCGCTGCAGCCAGGCAGCAGGGTCAGGGGGCCGTTCCACGTGACTCCCAGAAGCAGCGGCATGTCCACCCTCTGGCTCCTACGTGTAGGGGCAGCCAGGGGCTCTGCTCCACACGCCGCCCCAAGCGCCTCCCCTGCAGCTCCCATTGACCGGGAACTGCAGCCAATGGGAGCTGCAGGGGTGGCGCCTGCAGACGGGGCAGCGTGCAGCAGAGCTGCCTGGCCGCGCCTCTGCGTAGGACCAGAGGGGGGACATGCCGCTGCTTCCGGGAGCCGCTTGAGATAAACACTGCCTGGAGCCTTCACCCCTGAGCCACCCTCCCGCGCCCCAACCCCCTGCCCCAGCCCTGATCCCCCTCCTGCCCTCCAAACCCCTCAGTTCCAGCCCGGAGCACCCTCCTACACCCCAAATTCCTCATTCCCAGCCCCATGACAGAGCCTGCAAACTCAACTGGAGCCCTCACCCCCGCCCCCACCGCACTCCTCCCGTCCCAGCCGAGAACCCCCTCCCTCACTCTGAACTCCTAATTTCTGGCCCCACCCAAGAGCCCGCACCCCCAGCCAGAGCCCTCACCCCCTCCCGCACTCCAACCCCAATTTCTTGAGCATTTATGGCCTGCCATACAATTTCTATACCCAGATGTGGCCCTCAGGCCAAAAGGTTTGCCCACCCCTGCCTTAGCCTCTGGCTAGTCCCCACTTTGTGTTCATATTCACTATTTTGCCTTCGGGGTGGTGTTTTGCATACCTGTTGTCAGTTTTCTCCTGTTCCTGCCTCTTGGCTGGCCTCCTACATCTGACTGGCTGTATCCAGGAAGGTAGAGAGTGCCAGATGTCATTTCTGTTCCCTATAGCCACTCTTAACTGACACACAAACTACAAAAAGATTCCTCTTTAAGGACATTTCAAACCCATAGTGGCTAGGAGTTTTCTAAACTTCCAATAAATTAGCTGAACTTTTCCCTAGTCTGATTCCTTTCTCAGTAATTACAATAGTAACTGGTCATACGGGTAACCCTGCTTCCTTGAAATCCTCAGCCCAGAACCCATCCTGAATAGCTGGGCTGAGCACTCTGTTCCACCTGTTTAACAGGAAAACCTCTGTCCATCCTGTCTCACTCACCCCCCACCCCCACCCCTGAGTTCTGGACATGTTATCATTTTCATCCCCCGCCGGCATAGTATAGACATTTTTGGAGTGAGGCGCAAGAGAAAGTGGTAGGAAGAGGTATAGGCAATCAAATGGCTTCGTGGTGGCCCCAAATTTTCTTCAGTTGGCCCTGCCTCCTGCACTTTTTGCTTCTTCAGTGTGTCTGCATATGCCTTTTTCTGCATTGTCAGGCACTGCATATATTTTGGTACATTTGTGATGATCTAGTCCCTGGAATCTCATGTCCTTGTATAAAAGTAGAGTCAGCATACAGAAAGACAGAGCATGCATTTTCTGGAGTCAGGATTACTGAATCTACTTTTTTTTCTGCCACTGACTCACTATATACTTTGGACAAGTTGATAATTTATATGTGCTTCAGTTTCCCCATATGTTAAGTGAAACCTCACAACAATGTTTTGAGGAATAATGCATTAATATTTTAAGGGCATGAGATTCTCAGAAGAATAACGCTATAGAGGTATTATAGTTGCCCCTCTTATTGTTCAGGGCCATGCGGATGTTCCAGTTGGTAGTAGAAATTGATGCAGTCTGATATTTTCTTTGATGCAATCTTGTTTACGAGGAACGTACAAAGTCCTGCTTTTCCAAATGCAAGAACTACCAAGAACAAAAGGAGCAGTTCTTTAGCTTACAACCCTAAGACTCTTTAGCCAGCAGACACACTTTTTCCAGGATCCCAGTGTATTCACTGACTACTGCTTAGCTTTCTTGTTGTTTTTTCCTCTGCCCCTCTCTCTGTTCTCAATTTCTGTATGTTCTGTCTTCCCTCACATGCAAACATACACCCCAACCTGGTGATAATAGCCAGTGGAACCAGCTGCTAGACCTAGTATACAATTAAAATTTTGATTGACCTACCTGTCAGTCAGGGGTGTGAAAAAATTCACACCCCTGAGCACAACAGTTAAGCAGACCTACACCCTGCTACAGATGTAGCTACAATTCTTCCGTCATCCTAGCTACCACCACTCAAGGAAGTGAATTACCCACATCAATGGAAAAACCCCTTCGGTCAATATAGGCAACATCTACACTACGGCGCTGAAGCAGCATAGCTGTAGTGCCACAGCTGTTCCACTGTAGTACTCATAATTTAGACATAACCCTAGTTTCTAGGCAGATTCTATTAGGATTTGGTTTAGGAGTGGCCCCATAAGTGTTTCTTACAACTATCTTAAGTGAAGCATGTGCTCACACATCAGTCTGAACAAGGTTGTAATTTAACCCATAACAAATTTTCACCCAGCTCATAACAATACCTCTCCTCCACCCCCCAGCCCCCCTCAGCTTCACCTAAAATGGCGATGTGCCAAACCCACATTCCCTTTTTCCTACACTCTTTTCCTGTATATCCCAGCCATAGAGTTACACCTGGCTCACATATAGTTTGCAGGATAATCAATAGATTAAGCCTATTTTATTAATAAGGAATTTAGTGTTATCTTGTCAAGATCTTGCCAATTTTACTTTGCTGCTCACATACAGAACCATAGGTGAACAGGATCAGCAGAGAAAAAAGGGCTGTTATGCTGTACCATTGAAATCTCAGATCAGTTCTGACCTTTCAACTTACATGGAAGAAGGAGTAGAAAGCTCATCTTAAATTTCTGATCCACAGGTGCTGACTTTTCAAAGTGCTAGGGGGTGCTCGACCCCTGGCTCTGCCCCAGGCCCCGCACCCACTCCACCCCTTCTCCCAAGGCCCCACCCCCGTCCAGTTTCGCCCCCTCCCTCGAGCATGCCACGTCCTTGCTCCTCCCCCCTCACTCCCAGCCTCCTGCACGCCACGAAACTGCTGTTCGCGGTGGGCGGGAAGCGCTGGGAGGGAGGAGGAGGTGGCGGCACTGATCCACGGGGCCTGTCAGCGGGCAGGAGACACTAGGGAGCATGGGGGGAGCTGATAGGGGGGCTGCTGGGTGCTCCAGCCTCGGATAGTACCGGGTTTAAAATGGCACCACCATGCTCTGATCTACAAACTAAAATGGATGTGGATGAACTGCTACATTTGATTTATCTCTCTCACACTGGTGAGAAGTAATTCCCAGGATGTATCCAGCCTTCTCTCTGTTCAGTGTTCTCTCGCACTGTCTATGTTGCTTTGTTGTGTATTAATCTCTTCCTTGGTATTGAATTAAATTATATGTCTGAAGTTCAATTAAATGTAATTAGATGTTGTCACAGATCCTACCTGTATCGTGATCAGTGGAACTGGAATCAGAGGTGGGGTGAAAATAATTGCAGATGATATCCTCATTATATGGGAAGGGAGCAATGAAACAGAAGCTGAATGATACCATGAGAGAAAATACAAGCTTGTCCCTGCATCACTGTAGAAAATAACACAAAACTCAACCCAGAAAAAAAATGGAACTCAAACAGTGTGAAATGACACACCCTGAACATCTGCTCACAGCAGAGGAACTGAAAGTGGATCCCAGCAAGATCAAGGCAGTCAGCTCCAGTGGTTGTGAAAGGGATACAGTGCTTCATAGGAATGATATATTTTCTGTCCAAGTTCTGTCCATACCTGGCTGCAATAGCAGAACCCATATGTCAGCTAACAAGGCAGGATGTTGAGTGGCACTAGACAAGTCCAACAGCAACCATTTGACATGTTGAAACCAATGATAATGGATGCCCCTATCCTGAAGTACTGCCAGCCAGGAGAGCCACTGACACTCCAGCATGATACATTAGAGAATGGATTGGGTGTAGCTCCTTTGCAGGAGCAAAGAATCCCTTAGACCAGCAGAGACTGAACAAAGGTATACACAAATAGAAAAAGAGCTTCTGGCGGTGATATCTGGAGTGAAATCTTTCCAGCAGTATACCTGTGGCTACCCAAGAATAGTGCAATCAGAGTACAGATCCCTAGGCCTAGAGGAGATCAAGGCAAAGCTCCGAGACTGCAGCATATGTTGATGCGTCTCCAGTCCTACCATAGAGATGTTGTCCAGGACGATTACTTATGTTAGTTGATAACTAGAGCAGAGCATATGTACCCACCACCAGTGAGTTTGTGGAAGAGAATCAGGACATTGAATCCATTAACATGCTGTATTATCTCCCAGTTTCAGTAGCAAAGCTGATGGAAATCAAAGAGGCTATGGAAAAGGACATCAACTATAGGCAGTCATGAAAGTAATAACTCAGGGCAGCCAGAAGAGAGAAGCCAAGTACCAATAGGAGCAAAACCATATTTTCAAATTTAAAATGAGCTGTATGTGCATGATGGAATCATTTTGGGGACTGAGAGCTGATGTCCCCACCTCATTATGTAAGGTTGTCATGCAAAAAAAAACAAACAAACAAAAAAAACCATGCCTGACACCTGTGCATTGACAGCTGTATTAGACAGGCTCCAGGGTATGTCAGCTTGCCAGGAATGAACACACAACTACATTCCTTGATAAAAGGCTCTGACACCTGTTGGTCATGTGATAACCGCAGCAGAAAGACTGTTACCACATGAGCTATTGACCCAACCATGATAAAAGGTCAGCGTGAACTTATTTACTTTCAAGGAAAAGCAATACTTGATTATAGTGGATTATCATTAAAATTTTTGCCAGGTCAATGCCCTGCCTGATACAAGCAGCAAGTCAGTGATTGGCAAACTGAATGCCCACTTTGCGAAACATGGCATTCCAGACTCTGTATTCACTGAAAAAGGACAAATTAAAGCAATTTCCACACCTCCTCCCCAGTTTACACACAGAATAATGGTATGGTGGAATCAGCTGTGAAAACAGCTAAGAGACTGTTACACATGGTTGTTTTTTCAGATGCATTTTTGACACATAGGAATACCCTTCACAAGGGTGCCAAAACAGTCCAGTGTAGGACTGATGGGATGAAGGACCAAACCCCTTCGATCAACAAAGGGAGACCTATTGCAACCAGAAGGATGGGGACAAGATCAAGAGGAGGCGGCTAACAACCAAAGAAAGCAAGCACCAGAGTATGACTGGGCTCCGGCCCTAAAGACAGGCATTCCCATGAGTATCCAGCCATTAGAGAGAGACCAGAGGAGTGGACTAAAGGAGTCAGGAGGGGTGCTGTGCTACTAGGTCATATGCAGTGACTACACAAGAGGGACAAGTGATCCAAGGAGAAGGAAGCCCTTATGAGCCAACAGACACAACACTCAGAAAGAGCCTACAGAGATCATCACAAAACAGAAAGATAACCTACAGGGAAGGAGGAGACTCCACGGAGAGGTGGGTTTGCTAGACTCAGCGATAGGGAGACAGAGATTGGCAACCACAGCAGGAGTGACCTGTTTGAAAGGCCAAATTGTCTCAAAGACTACATAACAAGCTGACTCTGTGGTAAAGACAAGACTCCAGCTTGGCTATGTGTTAGCAGCTTCTGGCCGAAAGGGAAAGGGTCTGGGCACCAATTATTTGTTTATCATGTTTATATTCAAATGTTTGTAAAATAGGGAAGAGGTATCATGATAAGTGGAACTGGAGTTAGAGGACCCATGGTCCCTGGAAGGACTATTATTTAGGGGATGCCAGCAGACAGGGAACAAGAGGATTTAGGCTGGGAACAACTCAGCCACATGGACAGAGCCATCCACAAGGTTTAATAAAGTTCTACTTGTTAAGCTTAACCTGCATTCAGTTTCACTCTTTGCTAATGAAACACTAGTGAGTGCCCCTTCCTGGCCACCCACTAGTACTATTGTGAAGAGAATCCAAGTCTCTGTGCTCTGGATTCCTTGGGGCATAGGCGCCGACTCCGTGGGTGCTCCGGGGCTGGAGCATCCACGGAAAAAAAATAGTAGGTGCTCAGCACCCACCAGCAGCCACCTGCCAATCAGCTGTTTGGCAGGCCCTGCCGATCAGCTCCTCCCCCTCCCCTCCCCAGCGCCTCCGCCGCTGATCAGCTGTTCGGCAGTGGGTAGGAGGCTGTGACACTCTGTATCTTGGGGGAAGACCCCCATGTTCATCCTTATAATGCGATTGTGTGGTATCCAATGCAAAGTTTGTCATGTCAGGTGTCTTCGGAAGGCTCATGATGCACTGAGCATTGTTGTTATAGTAATGTTATAGGTTGTAATTTCATGTATATAGTTATGAGGCTGAAAATGTGTCCTCGTGGCTTAAAACAAGCAAAACCCTCCAGGAACAGAGGGGCAGTTCACACCTCATAAGGGCACGTATGGGACAAACCCAGCCCAGCCTCACAGGAACAAAGAACACTGGCCTAGGCAGCAACAAAGGATCTGTTGGACTCTCGAGTGAGTCACCTCCCTTCTCTTGGTCAGTCAGGGACTACGATGAGGTAATGCTCGCCTGACCTTGAACTGGGGGTGGGGGGGCAAAGCCAAGAGGGAAGAAAGAACATGATAAAAGGGAGAGACGTTTGCCATGCTTTTCCTCTCTCTTCCGCCTCCATCTACAAACATCATCACCAAGCAACTGAAGCGCTGATCAAAGAGGAGAGCCTGGCTGAAGGGCAACCAGCCAGCCTGTGGTGAGAAGCATTTAAGTTCGTAAGGGCATTGGAAGTGTTAAGATCAACTTAGAATGATTTTGCTTTTATTTCACTTGACCAAATCTGACTTGTTGTGCTTTGACTTATAATCACTTAAAATCTTATCTTTTGTAGTTAATAAATTTGTTTGTTTATTCTACCTGAGGCAGTGTGTTTGGTTTGAAGCATGTAAGAGACTCCCCTTGGGATAACAAGCCTGGTGCATATCAATTTCTTTGTTAAATTGACAAACTCGTATAAGCTTGCAGCGTCCAGCGGGCATAACTGGACACTGCAAGACGGAAGTTCCTAGGGTTGTGTCTGGGACCAGAGATATTGGCTAGTGTCATGTGGTTGCAAGTAGCTGGGAGCAGCTTACATACTAGAGGCTGTGCATGAACAACCCGGGAGTGGGGGTTCTCACCGCAGAGCAGGGTAAAGCTGGCTCCCAGAGTCGAGGATTGGAGTGACCTAGCAGATCACTGGTCCAGATAACACCAGGGGAACGTCACAGAGGTGCTGGGGGGGACGGGGAGTGGGCACAGGAAGAGGTGGAGCAAGGGTGGGGTGTGCTCAGGGGAGGGGGCAGAGCGGGGGCGGGAAGAGACGGATGGGGTGGAACCTCAGGGCAGGGAGCAGAGTGGGGGCAGGAAGAGGCTGGGCGATGGTGGAGACTTGGGGGAAGAAGGAGAGTGGGGGTGGGGCCGAGCGGGGATGGAGCATCCCCAGGGAAAGCTGAAAGGTGGTGTCTGTGCTCTGGGGAGTGGTAAACTTCTAGAGCCTTAGCAGGCTGCAGCAGTGGTTCCTCCGTTGGCCTCTGGCACATTTATTCACAGTCTACCACCCCTTCTCCGAAATGGGGCTTCTCAGCCCACCTCAAGCCTCCAGAACCAGTACTGACCCCCCGAGATACCCTAGTTACTTACACACAGCCCTCTCCCACAACTCCACCCAACAGCAGTGGTGTAGTCAAGCTGGAACATGCCAGAATGCCATTCCAGTATCATGTACACCCTGGTGCTGCACATTAACAGTTCATGTTTAAAATCAAGTTTACACATGTTAAGAAGGAACGTACTGTATATCTGGGGTCAGACTTGAGTTATGAGAGATTACAAGTATCAGTTACAAGGTGNAGGTGCTGGGGGGGACGGGGAGTGGGCACAGGAAGAGGTGGAGCAAGGGTGGGGTGTGCTCAGGGGAGGGGGCAGAGCGGGGGCGGGAAGAGGCGGATGGGGTGGAACCTCAGGGCAGGGAGCAGAGTGGGGGCAGGAAGAGGCTGGGCGATGGTGGAGACTTGGGGGAAGAAGGAGAGTGGGGGTGGGGCCGAGCGGGGATGGAGCATCCCCAGGGAAAGCTGAAAGGTGGTGTCTGTGCTCTGGGGAGTGGTAAACTTCTAGAGCCTTAGCAGGCTGCAGCAGTGGTTCCTCCGTTGGCCTCTGGCACATTTATTCACAGTCTACCACCCCTTCTCCGAAATGGGGCTTCTCAGCCCACCTCAAGCCTCCAGAACCAGTACTGACCCCCCGAGATACCCTAGTTACTTACACACAGCCCTCTCCCACAACTCCACCCAACAGCAGTGGTGTAGTCAAGCTGGAACATGCCAGAATGCCATTCCAGTATCATGTACACCCTGGTGCTGCACATTAACAGTTCATGTTTAAAATCAAGTTTACACATGTTAAGAAGGAACGTACTGTATATCTGGGGTCAGACTTGAGTTATGAGAGATTACAAGTATCAGTTACAAGGTGCACAAGATACATACATAGTACATAACCAGCATAGACCCAGATTGGGGTGAGGGAGTTTTTAAAGTGTCAGTGAATAAGTGATCTCGGGTATGCCACCCATAGTATGTATTTAGAGTCCAAGTCAGTATTGGTGTAATGTATAGGTACATGGGTGGGGTGTGTCCCTTGGTTTGTCAGGGAAGGAAGTGGGTTATTTCCCTGACCAGCGGTCTCATTTATTCGTCCTAGTACTGATGATGTCCTGTGATGTGCACCGTGTAGATATCTCTGGACCACCTGATGGTGTCGGACACCATGAGCTGTCTCATGAGCCAGGCATAGCGCCGACCGACTCCGCACGCTCTCAGCACCGGCTCGTTGTGGGGGTCCCACGCGCCCAGGGCTCCCACGACCAGGGCATGGATGTGGACCTTGTAGCCCGGGGCTCTCAGGGTGTCGGCCAGCGGGGTGTATTTCAACACCTTCCAAGCTCGGGCCTTGTGGAAGGCCAGTGACCTGTTTTCAAATGGCACCATGACATCCACCATGAGGACCTTCTTCTTTTCTGCATCGGTCACGATGATGTCGGGTCACAGTCAGCTGTCCGTTTAGTATATTTTCATCTAATCCAAAGAGGACTAGATCAAAGCAAACTAACAAAACTTTAATGCACCTCAGCATGGCCTATGCCATTACCATGACCATAGTATGAAAATAATCTAGTTTTTTTTACCATGACTATGTCATGAATTAATTTTTTGCCATGACAGTACCATGAATTATGCATAATTTTACCATGACAAAATCATATCCATACTTATGAGACAGAGACATCCCTGATCTACTTTCTCTATAAAATTCATTATTTCATATACTTTTATCATGTCCCTTCTTATATGTGTCCTTTCTAAGGTAAACAATCCCAGTTTTTCCAATCTCTCTTCATATGGGAGTTATTCCATGCCCGCAATAGTTATTTCTTTTCTCTAACCCCCTTTAAATTCTGCAATATCCTTTTTGAGATGGGGCAATAAGTACTGTACCCAGTATTCCAGATAAGGACTATCCATTGATTTATATACAAATATTGTAATACTTTCTCTTATTATGCTCAATCCCATTCCTTATGGAATTTAACATCTTGTTTGCTTTTTTGATGGCAGCTGCACATTGAGCGGAGGTCTTCATTGAACTGTCCACAATGATGCCCAGGTCCCTTTCCTGAGTTAATACAGTTAATTTAGAACCTTATTTGGTGTGTAAGAGAACTTTACGTTTGCCCCCTTCAAAATGCGTTACTTTGTATTTATCAACATTAACTTAATTTGCCATTGTGTTACCCAGTCATCTAGCTTGGTTAGATCTCTGAACTGCCTCACAGCCCTCTCTGGTCTTGACTAAACTAAATAATTCACTACCTCACTGCTCACCTCTATTTCCAGATCATTACATATATTATCATTAAATATATAAATAGGGCTTCTGTTTTTCAGGGTTTATTCATTTCATTTTTCAGGGTTTCTTTTCTGCAGTTTTTGAGTTCTATGTAGATGCCAAAAAATCAGGGGATTTGGGGTTTCTCTTTATGTATACATAGTACTTCATTAAAGAACACTAGGGGTTCGTTAGTGCTCAGCAGCAGGGTCTACGCCAGAGGTGGACAAACTACAGCCTGCGGGCCACATCTGGCCCGTGGGACCCTCCTGCCTGGCCCCTGAGCTCCTGCCCTGGGAGGCTCGCCCCAGCCCCTCCTCTGCTGTTCCCCTTCCTCCGCAGCCTCAGCTCGCTCCGCCGCCGGCGCAGTGCTCTGGGCAGCGGGGCTGCAAGCTCCTGGCACAGCACAGCTGCAGAGCCGGGGCCTGACCTGGTGCTCTGTGCTGCGTGGTGATGTGGATGGCTCCAGCCGGGTGGCGCGGCTGCCTGTCCTGGTGCTCTGGGCGGCACGGCTGTAGCGCCGCCAGCCACCGGTGCTCCAGGCAGCACAGTAAGGGGGTAGGGAGCGGGGGAGTTGGATAGAGGGCAGGGGAGTTTGGGGTGGTGGTCAGGGGGTGGGGGTGTGGATAGGGGTCGGGGCGGTCAGAGGGCAGGGAACAAGGGGGTTGAATGGGGGCAGGGGTCCCCAGGGGGCAGTCAGGAAGGAGAGTGGGGGTTGGATGGGGCGGCAGGGGTTCCAGGGGTGGTCAGGGGACAGGGAGAAGGGGTGGTTGGATGGGGCAGGGGTCCCGGGGGGACCATCAGGAATGAGAGGAGGGGTTGGATGGGGGGGGCAGTCAGGGGCGGGGGTCCCAGGTGCTGTCAGGGGACAGGGGGGGTTGGATGGGGCAGGAGTCCCAGGGGGGCTGTCAGGGGGCGAGAAGCAGGAGGGGTCGGATAGGGGGCAGGGCCAAGCCATGTGTGGCTGTTTGGGGAGGCACAGCCTCCGCTAACCGGCCCTCCATACAATTTTGGAAACCTGATGTGACCCTCAGGCCAAAAAGTTTGCCCGCCCCTGGTCTACGTAGACTAATTAATGCACAACACATTTGTATGCTTTAGAAATCACACCCCCATGGTCCACATTATTGCTCTATGTCAGGGGTCACATCTGGGTATAGAAATTGTTGGCGGGCTATGAATGCTCACAAAATTGGGGTTGGAGTGCACGAGGGGGTGAGGGCTCTGGCTAGAGGTGCGGGCTCTGGGGTGGGACCAGAAATGAGGAGTTCAGGGTGCGGGAGGGGGCTCCGGGCTGGGGCGGGGTGTGTGTGTAGGCTCTGGGGTGGGGCTGGGGATGAGGGGTTTGAGGTATAGGAGTGTGCTCCAGGCTGGGACCGAGGGTTTTGGAGGGCGGAAGGGGGATCAGGGCAGGGGGTTGGGGTGCAGGGGGGTGGCTGAGGGGTGCAGGCTCAGGGCAGTGCTTATCTCAAGCGACTCCTGGAAACAGCGGCATGCCCCCCTCCAGTGGCACGGCCAGGCAGCTCTGCTGCACGCTGCCCCATCCGCAGGTGCCACCCTGAAGCTCCCATTGGCCGTGGTTCCCGGCCAATGGGAGGTGCGGGGGCAGCGTGCAAAGCGGAGTCCCCTGGCTGCCTACGCGTAGGAGCTGGAGGGGGCCAATGCTGCTGCTTCTGGGAGCCACGCAGAGTGGCCCCTGACCCTGCTCCCTGGCTGGAGCGCCAGAGTGGGGCAAGCCCCAGACCTCGCTCCCCAGCGGGAGCTCAAGGGCCAGATTAAAATGGGTGGCGGGCCTCTGCTCTATGTAAACAAGCCTTCAGATAAAAGTCAGGGAGCAGAGATACTGACTACATAAATAAATAGCTCTAGAAGAGGGGAAAACTGATTTTTAATTTTTTTCATGTATTCATTTATTTATTTATTTTATATTGGGGTGTTTTATGGGTGTTCATCCATTGAGAAGCCCTATATATAAAACAACATTAGACTCTGCATGAACCTCTGAGGTAGCCCACTGTTATTTTTGCCACAAAGAAAAATATTGTTTAGTTAGAGAACCCAGAAAAAGGGGTGGGGGAAATTTTAAGGGGTATTTAAATGTTTCTATCACTGAAGTAAGATATTTTACTGAAAATAATAATAGAAAATTCACTTGTCCTTTGAAGAGTTAATGTGCCATATTTAGAGACTAGATTTAATAATTAAAATATAAAACAGAAATTGAAATGAAATTTACAAGAGAACCTTAACTACAGTGAACCCAAACAGGAAGACTAGGACTGGCTGGACAAAGGCAGTGGGACTGGAAAGAGAAGCCTAAGGAGTTGAGATTGGTTAGGGAAGGAGAATGGGAAACGAACAAGGAGCCAGAGATAGAAAAAAAAGGACTGGGACAGGTTGGAGGAGATGGGACAGAAGGAGTCATGTTTGGGGGCAATAAACAGAAGAGTCTGTGCCCACTAGAATACACTCTCCTTCAGAGCTTGGAATGCAACCCAACATTTCTGAGTCTCACCATTCCTCTGCTGTAAGCAAATATCTGTGAAACCTACAGCAAAGTGTATGTCTTATCTCCCTCTAGTGCTGGTCCACATATAGGTTGACAACCTATAACTGCAGTCAGTTACTCCATTAACTCAAGTGGCAGAAGTCTGTGTGATGGATCTAAATGTTCCAATCCTAATTATCAACTATGTGAGTGTCAACATGATACCACATGATGGAATTTCTATTTTTAAATTTGTTTTTTTTAAAACGTAGGAAATTACAAAAAAAGTTAAGACTATTAAGGCTGAAAAATAAAACACTCAAAAGTTAGGAAATGCCAGAATAAAGGTTTGCTGTGCAACCTTAATTTGGTCCCTTTATGTATATGCATTATGATAATAATTAATTATACAATCATATAGTCATGGGGGGAGGGATAGCTCAGTGGTTTGAGCATTGGCCTACTAAACCCACAGTTGTGAGTTCAATTCTTGAGGGGGCCACTTAGGGATCTGGGGCAAAAAAATCAGTACTTGGTCCTGCTAGTGAAGGCAGGGGGCTGGACTCAATGATCTTTCAGGGTCCCTTCCAGCTCTATGAGATAGGTATATCTCCATTTTTTTTTCCCCCACAAGAGTCCTGCCTCATTTAGTGCTCTATGAACAAATCAGGGTTGTGTAGTGAATGAGGCTGGTGTTTGTAGGACTCCTGCAGAGGTGCCATTTCAGATTTTAGTGGGAGGGGGGACAACTTTAACTGTTATTCCAAGGGCTACTTAGGCACCTGAAAACGCTAGGGTTTTTTTGGCAGATAATAACTTTGATTAGATTACAGGAGCACTGTATCTAATTCCTATATAAAGAAATTATATGTGTAAAGATATATATACATACACACACACACTCCAATTAAAGCCATATTTTAAGTTTATATGTAAGTTTAGAACAATCATGGGAAGAATTCTGGATTTGGGAATGACAGGGCCCAAGATCCCAACTCAGACAAGCCCGAGCAAAGACTGTGGAGGTTACAAAGTGGAAGCACTTGGTGCACAGAGATTTCTTACACTGATGTCCGAAGTAAGATCTGAACAGCTGGTTCTGAGGGCAAGCTTTGTCTATCTAGGCAAGCGTGTAATGAACAGCTGGTGTGTATGTGCACCATGTACCGCTCGTGGTTCCCATAGCTGTCATGGGCCCTACACTACTAACAGATAGCAGAGATTCTCCATTAGCTCAGGCATCAGGGCCCTGGTGCTTTGCTGCAAGTGACGGGGGTTCTGCTGCAGCTGTGAAGCTCTCCAAGGCTGTTGTGTGCAGCACAGTGGCATGTGGCGGTTGCAAATGGCTATGCACAACAGAACAGTACCTCCCTGAGTTACTCCTTCACGTGCCCAGTGAGCTGTTCAGTGCAGTGAAAAGGTTGTTACAAACAGAACAAAGGGTCAAATAAAAGCTGGCCACTGTAATTTGAAATCCATGTGTGAGTGACATGGGCCATCATTTCAAAAGCAGCTGTGAAAAACTTGAGTCTCCTGACCCCCTCAGCTGGAATTCCAGCCTGGGACTCCCCAGTTCCATGGAGCTGAATGCCAGGGGGCACGTGCTGCCATGTGGGGCTCTAGGAGGCCTTTTTCTCCTTGCCACCGCCAGGGAGTTGTGTCAGGGTCAAAGGTTTGTCAACAGCCAAGGGACAGAGGTCAGCCCTGTGTTCAGCAAAGGCCCCAGGACAACACTGACTCTGTGAGTGGCCTGAGCAGTGCCCCGTGGGTGTGTGTCAGTGAGATGTTCAGCCAGGCCTCCCAAGAGCCACAGCTGCGCAGCTCAGCACCCTGGCTTTGTCAACAGAGAAACCCTGGCCAGGGATGAGTCTGTTTAAACACCTGCTAGTCAGGTACAACTGGTGATTAGCAACTTTAATGAGAGCCTTAACCTCAGGTGCCCTCTCTCCCCCAGGCTGGCAACATGGCTGTGCCAGGGCTCAGCCCTGCACACAGGTTAGGGAGCATGAGCAGAGCCAGTGGAGCATGGCCAGACAGCGGGTCTGGAGAAGGCAATAGCTCCATCCTCAGCTAATTGACCACACAGTCCCTTATGACAGATCCATACAGCACCTAGCACATTTCATGTATTCTCCATCATATAACCCCACTTGCGAACCCCTTACCCTCCTAGCACCTATGCTGATGCTCATGTATCCCCTTCTCCCCTAACCCCTCCTTTGCCCCTTCTCCCCTAACCCCTGCACTCCCCTCCTTTGCCCCTTCTCCCCTAGCCCCTGCACTCCCCTCCTTTGCCCCTTCTCCCCTAACCTCTCCTGCACCCCTTCTCCCCTAACCCCTGCACTCCCCTCCTGAGCCCCTTCTCCCCAACCCCCTCTGCGCCCCTTCTCCCCTAACCCCTGATACCAGTCAGCTCTGTATTCTTGGGGAACCAGAGCGCAGTATCCAGCCTGTCTGACTCATGAAAGACACCCCCTCACCAGTCTCTGCTTGAACCAAAACCGATCAGAGAAAAGGCTTGCAGAGAGCAATGAAGGGCGGTGGGAGACACACCTAGACCCCTCCTGACAAGGGTGACAAGATTAAGACATCTCCATTAGCATACAGAATGGAGAACAGAGACAACTCCCCTAGCCTCATCTGCATGAAAGATGGGACAGGGAGACATCTCCATTAGCCAGGGCCGGCTCTGGCTTTTTTGCCACCCCAAGCAAAAGCAGGAAAAAAAAAAAAAACCTGCGGGGTGGCCAGAGCCAGGGTGCAGGGGGACTCCCTGCGCTGCAGACGTGCCCCGGCTAGCGGGGGGGAGAGGGAGGGAGCGGGGGGGGGAGAGAGAGAAGGGGGGTGGCCAGGGCTTCAGCGGGGCGCTCGCCACGCGGCCCCGACCACTGCGCTGCCTGCCGGGAGGGCTCTGCGCCGCTCCGGTCGGCCGGCGGGGAGGGAAGGACGCAGGCTGCCCTGCCGGGCTTGCTACAGACCTGGCACCGGCTGGGGCAGATGGAGCGCGCAGCCTGCTCCCAGCAGGGCACTCCCCTTCTCCGCGGTGCCGCCCCCTACAGAGCGGCCGGATCAGCAAACCAAAAAAAAAAAAAAAAAGCAGCCGTGCCGCCCTAGGATTGGGCGGAATGGTGCCTGGAGCCAGCCCTGCCACTAGCATACAGAATGGAGAACAGAGAACCGCACTGAACTCTGGGACCAGAAAAACAGGGAAGCACTGCATCATGGGGGATCTCTGCTCCAGATGCTAATGAACCTATGCCTGCACACACCCAGCTCAGCACTTACCAGACCAATTCTAGTAATGAATCCTCGATTGATATCCAAAATACTGAAGCAGCCTAGTTGCATTGTGAGCTCCCTGGAAGAAAACACCACCCATAGCCAAGAGTGATCAGCTCCTATTGTCTAGCCTAAAGAAAACCCTTGAGTCATCAGTTTACCCATAAACAAATCTAGTGTTCTCCCTTGAACCATTGTTGTTTCTCTACAAAAACCCTACCTATGTTCAAGTAAGTGTTCTGATGCATGGACCCAAACTCTGCATCAGTTTCACTGGGACTCCATCTCCTGACTGATCGTGCTGGGGGCTCTGCCTGTCTTCAGCACTCAGGACCCTGAGCTACCACCATCACCTGGGAAACCCGACCAGTTCAAGCTCCATGGAGTGGGTGAGATCCCCCCTCTTTCTCTCTCTCTTCTCTCTCTTTTCTTTTCTACCTTTAATAATGTAACTGTTATGTTGGTTTAGGCTCTCCTTGTGTAGTTATCACTATTATTCAATAAATACATTTTATGGTTAAGTTGGTTGCTTCTCTCTCTGAACTTTACTCTTTTGTGTTTTTAGCTTCCCCCATTTACTCAGCAGCAACACTTCTTTTACCTAAGCTAAAGATCCCTGCAGCGCCCAAAATACTGTGGGGTTTGCTCATCAAGTGGGTTACTACCAGTACAATTGTGATGTGAAAGTGGGGATAGGGACGTGTTAAACCTGTGGCATATAAAGTGCTGCTTGGCCCAGCTATTGAGTACAGGGACATATAAGGGGGTCAGCTTGAGAGTGCAGATTGACCCAGTCCATTCAGACCTGCTCTGTTAGAGAGAGAGAGAGAGAGAGAGAGAGAGAGAGAGAGAGATGGGGGGGTGTGTGTGTGTGTGTGTTCGTTCATCTGGTTCTAGGGCGGGAGGAACCCGGGGGGGGACTTGCAGAAGGAAGGAGTAGAGCTCCATATCAACACACAAGTGACATAAGCAGTACATTAATAGAATTAAGAACACCACCCCCCCCCCCGCCCCCCGGAAGAGTAACCCTGATAAATGAGCATACTCCAAAGTAACGGGCACATCTGATAACACCCCTGCACTCCCCTCCTGCGCCCGTTCTCCCCTAGCCCCTGCACTCCCTTCCTGTGCCCCTTCTCCCCTAACCCCTGAACTCCCCTCCTGCGCCCCTTCTCCCCTAACCCCTCCTGCACCCCTTATCCCCTAACCCCTGCACTCCTCTCCTGTGCCCCTTCTCCCCTAACCCCTGCACTCTCCTCCTGCGCCCCTTCTCCCCTAACCCCTGCACTCCCCTCCTGTGCCCCTTCTCCCCTAGCCCCTGCACTCCCCTCCTGTGCCCCTTCTCCCCAACCCTTGCACTCTCCTCCTGCGCCCCTTCTTCCCTAACCCCTGACCTCCCCTCCTGCGCCCCTTCTCCCCTAACCCCTGCACTCCCCTCCTGCGCCCCTTCTCCCCTAGCCCCTGCACTCCCCTCCTGCACCCCTTCTCCGCTAACCCCTGACCTCCCCATCTGCACCCCTTCTCCTTTAACCTCTCCTGCACCCCTTCTCCGCCAACCCCTGCACTCCCCTCTTGTGCCCCTTCCCCCCTAACCCCTGCACTCCCCTTCTGCGCCCCTTCACCCCTAATCACGTAGCTTACCAGGTATCAGCCACGCAGCCCATTCTCCTTCTGGCCTACCCACCAGATGCAGTCTGACATCTACAGCATTGTGATCAGTTCCCACACCGCAAAGCGCAGCCCTTGCTGGGGCCACTCCCCAGAGAAGGGGTACAGGGTCTGGCAGCGTGAGCCCGACATGCTGTGCCACAGAGCTGGCCCTCAGGGGTGCCATTTAGAGAGGGTGGGGGGGGGTATCCCTACCAAAATCTGAAATGGCTCCCCTGTTCCGCTGTTGTACAAAACCCCCTCTCCCTAAATAGCATCCCTGCCACTTTCATAGAAGCTGAAAGGTGTGTGGTGAATGAGGCAGGGAACTGCAGGGAGAGAAAGGAAGGTCTCATGTTTAAGGAAGCTGAATGCCATCCTGGAGATTTGGATTCTATCCCTGCCTCTGCCACATAGGATGCTGCCACTTAAGGTGAGTCAATTAAACTAAAATATTCACAGTTGGCTCATAATTGCGTATTCCTCATTTTCTGGATGCCCAACACGAGCTGCATATGGCCCAATTTACATAAGTGTTTAGAGCTCTTGCAACTTCAACTAAAGTTGACTGAAGCTTTGTTTTGAACATAGGAAGTGCTATAAAAATGTTAAGAACTTTAAAAAATCAGGCTGTGGGAGTCTCCATTTGGGCACCCAAAATCTGTGGACACTTTAGACAATTTTGGCCTTAATCTCTCTGTCTCAGTTCCCCAGCTGTAAAACATGGACAATAATACCATTGAATCTGAAAGGGGTATTGTGAAGATAAATTCTTTAATATGAGTGCTTCACAAACATTATGATGTGTGCACCACAGAAATACCCAGAAGGAAATTAATACGTTTTTATTCAGAGTTTTAAGGCCTGTAGCCATACACTGAATGTGAAGGATAAAAATAAATATTAATGACTACCCATTCACTGAATGAGGCAGGAGTCCTTTGGTTAAAAAAAAAGTATGTGATCATGTAATCATAATGCATACACATAAGAAAACCAAATTAAGATTGCACAAGCAATGTCATAGAAAGAGGAAAAACAGCAAGATTTGGTGACATGTGACACTGGAAGGGCCCACCTAGATTTATGTAACATAGGGATAGAGACTTCAGTATCATGCACACGGATGGAGGAGATATCCAGGAATATAACATAGAACAAGAAAAGAAGGGGACAAAGGTAACAATCCTGAGGGATACTGCCAGAGAGCAGGAATTGCGAGGGAGATGCTGAAGGAGTGATCAGAGAAACATGAAAGAACAAGACCACAGAAGCCAAAAGAGAAGGGTATGATTAACAATATGAAAGGCAGCCAAACAATTAAGGCAGCTGAGGTGAGTAGTTGGCCAGGAAGAGGTTGTTGGAGATGGTGGAAAGAGATTTCATTATGTGAAAGAGTGAACAGAACATAAGCAAAACTGAAGGTGATCCAGGAAAAAGGCAGAGCAAAAGAGGTCAAAGTTACAGAAATAGGCTACCAGAGATTTGAATGGGCCCCTATTTTATATGTTCTTAGTTTTCTTTTATTTATAACAAATAATATTTGTTAGAAATTCAAAGAGGAAATGAAAAGAGAAGCAGTAATATTTCAAGAAACAGAATTCTACAGTTCCTCTGAGCTATACTGTTAAGAGCCCAAATATACAGGAAAGTGGTAGTTCTCCCTTGTAAAGAGTTTATTACTAGTTGTTATAAATAACAGTTAACCCTACTTAGTGATCCTGATTTTATTCTAGATGGGCCAGGAAAAAAGCAAAAGAGTTTCCATCCTCAGGCTGTCAAAGCAGACAGACTTACTTCTCAGTGTCAAACAACTTTTCCTTTCCTTCTTGGCAGGGTCTCTCTTTCTCACACACCCACCCGCCCACACCCACCCCTCTTGTCTCTCTCATACAGGAAAAAATAAATACATCAATCTTTCTTTCACTAGAGGAAAATAACTGCTCAGCATACTCCTTTCTAGCAGGAAAAAAAACTAGATTTCAGCTTCTTAGCATATGGTGATGTGTCTTCTGTAATCTGTGTGGAAAGACATTCAGCTCCTTCCCACAAACACCCGCAAAGCCCCACCCTTCTTATTGCTATCTCTTGAAGGCTCATTCCTTCATGCTCAACAGCTAAATCACAATTTATAGGGTAGGGAAGAATTTCCTCCTTCACCCTAGTGAGTTTAACCCAGGGGTGGGCAAACTACGGCCCACCAGCCGTAGTTTGCCTACCAGCCCACCAGCCGTTTTAATTCAGCCCTCGAGCTCCTGCTGGGGAGCGGAGTCTGGGGCTTGTCCCACTCCGGTGCTTCAGCCGGGGAGCAGGGTCGGGGGCTGCTCCACGCGGCTCCCGGAAGCAGCGGCATGTCCATGTCCCCCCTCTGGCTCCTATGTGTAGGGGCAGCCAGGGGGCTCCACACACTGCCCCTACCCCTGCCCCAAGTGCTGTCCCCGCAGCTCCCATTGGCTGGAAACCGTGGCCAATGGGAGCTGCAGGGGCGGCGCTTGTGGATGGGGCAGCACGCAGCAGAGCCTCCGGGGGGGAAACATGCCGCTGCTTCCAGGAGCCGCTTGAGGTAAGTGCCACCCAGAACCTGCACCCCTGAGCCACCCCCCCCGTGCCCCAATCCCCTGCCCCAGCCCTGATCCCCATCTGAACCCCTCTGTCCTAGCCCAGAGCACCCTCCTGCACTCCAAACCCCTCAACCCCAGCCCCACTCCAGAGCCCGGACCCCCAGATGGAGCCCGCACCTCACCCCACCCGGAGCCCTCTCCCGCACCCTGAACTCCTCATTTCTGGCCCCACCCCAGAGCCTGCACCCCCAGCCAGAGCCCTCACCCCAACCCCAATTTCATGTGCATTCATAGACCGCCATACAATTTCTATACCCAGATGTGGCCCTTAGGCCAAAAAGTTTGCCCACCCCTGGTTTAACCTCTTCACTGTTCAGCTGAGTGCAGAGCACATAAAATAAATAATATAATAAGCAGGCAGTATTCCCACCCTGTTCCTACTATAATAATCACACAATTGCTATAGGTCAAGCCTCCCTGGAGTTTGCCTTTGTCGTTAAACAAGAAACATAAAACTCATCCTAAACTTTTTCCTGAGCGTGGTTATATTTCTCTCTGCAAGAACTCTCTGGTCCTAACCCTAGTTCATAGAGATTATTAATCCTTTTATAATCCTGGGTTGGAAATAAGAGGACTTTCCTGGTGTGGCTTCCAGGGTGAGTTAGCAGAAAGACTCTAAATGCATCCCATTACAAGTACCTTTCAACCTAAAGGGTCCTACAGTGCCTTGCAGTCTGCACAGCGATTACTTCACCCACCACTGAAATCACATGACCTCCAGGATGGAAGCTCAGCAGAGGCACCTGTCCTGCTGTCCCATCCGAGCAGCTTGAGGCAGCTGTTCTGATTACTGGGGAGTCTTCTCTTCCCCAGTTACAATCTGTCTCTGCTCCTCCCCAGGCTTTCCTCAATTCTCCATATTCTGACTTCACAGAGGAAGCAGCAAAGGTGGAGAGAAACCTGAGCCACAGCTGGCCAAGGAGAGGATGATTGTCAGACAGTCTAGCAGTAGAAACCAGAACAATGACCCCAGCTGCCCAATTGTTGGGGAGCCAAAACCTGGGGGAGGTGGGGGGGGAAGAATGATTCCAGACCTTTGGGTGAAGTGGGATCTGGGAGTGGAGAAGCAGACAAATTAATCTTACCTGGGGTGAGGAAGGGAAAGAAAGAAGTAATTAAGATCTCGGAGGGAGAGAATTAAAAAAAAAAATAGGAAGAGGGAATGCTGGGAGGCTGGAGAGAGAAAGAAAAGGTGCCACAAAGATAGTGAAGCGGAGAGGCGAGTGTTCTGCTCTCGCTGAAGCTACCGTAGGGCTTGGCTACACTGGCAGATGTACAGCGCTGTGAGTTAAACCTGCCTTCGTACAGCTGAATAGGGAAAGCGCTGCAGTCTGTCCACACTGACAGCTGCCAGCGCACTGTCGTGGCCACATTGGTGGCACTTGCAGCGGCATTGGGAGCAGCGCACTATGGACAGCTATCCCACAGAGCACCTCTTCCCATTTTGGCGCCACTTTGGCGCCATGGCTTGTGGGAAGGGTGCGGAGGGTGCGGGGCATTCTGGGTCCTGTTCCAACGCCCCGTGATGCATCGCTTCACATCCCAGCAATCCCTGTGTTTCCGTCCACATTTGGCGCCATCTTTCAATGGTTATTGTGCAGCGCGATCTGTGTGATCCATTTCGATCTGCGGGAATTGGAGCCCGAACTGCTGAGGAGTATGCTGACGAGTCTCGCCTTCGCGTCACGTTTAGCAGTCGAGCTATTCCTTAGGATCCGAAGTGACAGTGACGAGTCCGACGAGGATTCCGACGATGATAGCGAGTCACGTAACACGTACGACACGAAATTGCTTGTGTCATTCACGGACATGCTCAGCACCGTGGAACGCCGCTTCTGGGCTCGGGAAACAAGCACTGAGTGGTGGGATCACATTGTCCTGCAAGTCTGGGATGACGAGCAGTGGCTGCAGAACTTTCGGATGAGAAAAGCCACTTTCATGGGACTGTGTGAGGAGCTCGCCCCCACCCTGCGGCGCAAGGACACGAGATTGAGAGCCGCCATGCCGGTGGAGAAGCGGGTGGCTATTGCAATCTGGAAGCTGGCAACTCCAGACAGCTACCGATCGGTCGCGAACCAGTTTGGAGTGGGGAAGTCGACCGTTGGAATCGTGCTGATGCAAGTTTGCAGGGCCATTAATAAAATCCTGCTCAGAAGAACCGTGATTCCGGGTAACGTGCAGGACATTGTGGATGGCTTTGCACAAATGGGTTTCCCTAACTGTGGAGGGGCAATAGATGGGACGCATATTCCTATTCTGGCCCCGGAGCACCTAGCCTCCGAGTACGTTAATCGGAAGGGGTATTTCTCTATGGTACTCCAGGCGGTAGTGGATCACCGTGGGCGTTTCATTGACATTAATACAGGGTGGCCCGGAAAGGTGCATGATGCACGCATCTTTCGGAACACTGGCGTGTTCAGGAAGCTGGAGGCCGGGACTTTTTTCCCCGATAGGAAGATCACAGTAGGGGAAGTCGAAATGCCCATTGTGATCCTTGGAGACCCCGCTTACCCGCTAATGCCGTGGCTCATGAAACCCTACACAGGGTGCCTTGACAGTAGCAAGGAACGGTTCAACTACAGGCTGAGCCGGTGCCGAATGACTGTGGAGTGTGCTTTTGGCCGTTTAAAGGGCCGCTGGCGATCTCTGTATGGGAAGCTGGACTTGGCAGAAAACAGCATCCCCGCGGTTATATCCGCGTGCTGTACCCTCCATAATATTTGTGAAGGGAGGGGTGAAATATTCAGGCAGGCATGGACCTCCGATGTTCAACACCTGGAGGCTGAATTTGCACAGCCAGAGAGCAGGGCTACTAGACGGGACCAGCACGGGGCTGCTAGGATTAGGGATGCCTTGAGGGAGCAATTTGAGGCTGAAAGCCAGCAGTAATGTCTGGTGCCCTGTGGTTACAATGTTGGTAGGAATCTGTGTTTGCTTCACTGATTTGCAGTGCCTGGTTCCTGGCCTAATGGATCTTTTACTTTATGCAATAATAAAGAATGTTTTCAAAACCAAAATATCCATTTATTGAAAAGAAAATAAATTTATTGAAAGAAACAACTGTTTGGGAATCAAGAAAGGGCAATGGGGTGGGGTGGGGTTGGGATGGGGAATGGTACAATCAGAGATCTGCGTATGTCCTGTCTCCACTGCTTTGCATTGAGTGCTGCACTTCATGATGTCTATACTGCATGGTGATGGGGGTTGAGTGCAGGGGGTAAGGCTCGTAGTTTTCAGAGCTGGGTGGTGAAGATACCGGTGTTGGAGGCAGCAGTTGGCGGTAAGAACCCGCACGTTGGGGAAAGTGGGTTGGAGGGGACATGGGGGCACAAGGTAACGAGTTTTGGGGCAAGGGCTGCATGGGGGGGCGGGCGCGGTAGTGCTCCGCCTGCATGGCTACGAGCTCCTGGATAGAGTCTGCTTGGCGCTCCATGATGGTTATCAGCCTATCCGTGCTTTGCTGCCGGTGCTGTGTGGCCTGCCGCCGGTGCGATGAGTTTTCCTGGCGGATCCTGCTTTCTGTCTCCCTCCACTCCTGCGCTCTCTCCCTCCACTCCTGGGCTTTTTGATTTTCTTTAACAGACTGCTGCATGACTTGGTGCAGCATGTCTTCCTTGCTTTTCCGCGGTCTCCTCCGGAGTCTTTGCAGTCTTTGAGCAGGTGTAAACACGGACGGCTGAGGTCTCAAGGTTGCATCTGCAAAGGCAAAATGCAACACTTAACAGAGGCAGCATTGTTTAAACCAGACAGAGTAATCATTCCCCCGCACTTGAGGAGGGCACACACAGTGTACACAATAGCATAATTTTCCTGTCCCAAAGAGAGCGGACATAACCCACGGGAGCCCCAAAATGGTGAGTAAGGGGGACTGATTGTTTCTGGGCTGTACTGTCTTCTGGGTTTCTGTGCCTTGGGGAGAGCCAACAGCTGCAGGGGGCACCTACACTGAACACTGTCCCAAAATTTTCCACAGGAGTTCGTCCTGGAAGATATCTCACTGCTGAGGGTGACCTGGGAAGCAAGGGAGGGTCTTCTATTGCAATGCGGCTTCCGCCCTGGCCCATATGCAGCTTCACTGTGTGCAGCAATGGTCCCCCCACCCCTCGTGGCACAGTGGCGCGGACACGTTAGCCTCACTGGGACAAGGACCACGGCGGCTCTCCCAAGAAACCTGCGCAAGCGCATTGCCCACATTCTGGATGAGACTTTCGAAGAGATTACCGCGGCCGATTACCGCGAAGTGATAGACCACATCAATGCGCTATTCCACATCTAGGCATGCATGCAGCCCTAACCCTCCTCTCCCGAAAAACTTCCTTCCCAAAAGAAATAAAGCGCTTACCGGGAACACGCTCTTCAGTTTGTCCTCCACCAGTTTGTCCTCCACCAAGTGCCGGCTGCTGTGACTGGCTAGCTTCCTCCGGGCTCGAGAAGAGCTCCTGGCTGCATGGACCCAGGTAGTCCGGGGTGTCTCCAACCTCCCCAGCACCCTGACTCCCGGTTTCCTCCTCGTCCTCCTCCTCCTCCACCACCCGCTCTGAAGTGTCCATGGTGGTGCTCGGCATGGAGGAGGGGTCACCCCCAAGTATCTCATCCAGCTCTTTATAGAATCTGCAGGTCGTGGGGGGAGCACCCGAGCGGCTGTTTGCCTCGCGGGCTTTGCGGTAGGCATTCCGCAGCTCCTTCACCTTAATCCTGCACTGCAGAGCGTCCCGGTCATGGCCCCTTTCAATCATGGCCCTTGATATCTGCCCGTAGGTATCGTAATTCCTACGGCTGGAGCGCAGCTGGGACTGGACAGCTTCCTCCCCCCAAACACTGATGAGGTCCAGCAACTCGCCATTGCTCCATGCTGGGGCTCGCCTGGCGCGTGGAGGCATGGTCACCTGGAAAGATTCGCTGATAGCACTCCACACCTGGCTGGCTGAGCAAACAGGAAGGGGATTTTTAAAATTCCCGGGGAATTTAAAGGGTGGGTCTGACGGTTGGTCACCTGAGGCCAGGGCAGTAGAGTTCGAACTGATGACCAGAGTGGCTAGAACAGGCATTGTGGGATACTGCCGAATACTTCTGGAGGCCAATCAGAGCGCATTGGGCGGCTACACTGGCGCCGCAGCAGCAGCAGCGCAATTCTCCTTATTCCTCTGGGGGAGGAGGAGTACAAGCAGCGCTGTATCGGCGGAGATACAGCGCTGTACGTGCCTTGCCAGTGTGGACGGGTAGTGAGTTACAGCGCTGTGGGCGGCTTTAGTGCGCTGTAACTTGCCAGTGTAGCCAAGCCCAGAGATGGGTAGCAGCCCAATGCTCAGCGTTGCAATGCCTAAGTCCTCTTTATGATTTAGTTAATTATCTCTGTTTGACAGATGGGGAAACTGGGACTCAAAGAATTACAGTATTATAATCAGCTGGGGCTGTGAAAGACACCAAGTGAATATGCATAACATATCTGCTGCAACATCATAAAATATGTGCATCTCATATGAAAAGATTCTATAGCAAAGTACTGTCATATTGTAAATTATTGTAGTATTAACATGGAAAGTGGCAGGTATATCACTTTACAATCAAGTTGAATATGTTTAAGATGGGGCTCTATAAATGTTAAAGTAACTGCATAAATTACTTTAGGACAAACACTTCAATTACATTTTGTAACCTCCTAGTATCATATTATGTTCTTTCCATAATATGAAAATAAATATCATTTTGAAAAGAAACCTAGGGTTGATATGTAAAGTAGAGAAAATAACAATTTGATCCTGCAGCCAAAGAAGTCAAAGACAGAATTTCAGTTGATTACTATGGTTGTATAATCAGGACCTAACAAGTCACCTCATCCATAGACTATCTAAAGTATATCATAAGCCTTTAAGAAAAATATCTGATTTTACCAACCACATTAGAATCTGTCTAGACAAAAAAATAAGCAATGTTTTTTTGCATCTGGAAAACCATAATCATGGGTCCTTTTGTTTTTGAGAAGATCCCCAGGTCAAGTTTAACACTAACGGGGGAAGAGGGTCACAGGCTACCACTTATGGCACTAGAACAAGCTTCCTCCCAGCCAGCAGCCAGTAAATGAGCTTCCTCTTCTGACGAGTAGTTGGTGTGACCTGTGGCCACAAGGAAGGGCAGCGAGGCTGAGTGCAAGACACTAATCCCATGACAAGGGGATTCTAGACATTCATTGGGGAAAGGCCACAGTCAGTTACAGCAGCTGAAGGATTGTTTCCAAAATTAATGTAATTCCTGAGTGTGCCACAGGATGGTGCCAGCAATTTAGTTTTGTAAACCTTTCAGAGGGAATCTGAGAATAGTTACCGGTATTTGAAAAAGCTAATGGTAAAGGAAGTGATCAATACCAGTATTAAACCCATTAGTTGAGGGCATGCTCTTATAGGCTTCCCAGTTGCTGAGCTCCTGACATTGTGAAGATCTGTCACTACCATGCAGCTTTTAATTTGCCTTCCTGACTTTAAAAAAATATTAAAATTTTATTTTCCAAAACATACATAAAAATATAACATTATTAACAAAAACATAAAACATGTTAATTGCATAAACTAAGACTTTTTCTAAAAGATTTATCTACTCTGTTTATAGTTGCAGGAAGTGAAAAGAAAATAGTATATTCAAACTTATAAACAGTGACAACTACATTAATCATTTATGCAGCCCTCAGAAATTGGACCACATCTACTTAAAGAGACATTGTCAGATAGTTTAGATAGAAAATTTAGATGTTGTGGGTTTTTAAAAAAAAAAAGCTTTACAAACCCTATGGTACTGTTACTAAGTAAAACAAATGGAACCGGTATTTTGTTTGATTTTTAAACTCTTTTGAAGCTGACTAGAACTAAAAAGAAATGTACTAATCTATTTTCACTACAAGAAGTCCAAAATGTACGCCCAGCAATAACCAGTAACAAGTAAACCAAGCCCCAGCCCACAAACCCAGCCTCAAGCATGTAATCCTTATGGATTACATGCTTGAGTTAAGATTTGTAGTACACCTCTACCCCAATATAACGCTGTCCTCGGGAGCCAAAAAATCTTAACGCGTTATAGGTGAAACCGTGTTATATCAAACTTGCTTTGATCCACCGGAGTGCGCAGCCCCGCCCCCCCGGAGCGCTACTTTACCACGTTATATCCGAATTCGTGTTATATAGGGTCGCGTTATATCGGGGTAGAGGTGTACCAAATCCTACATTTCTAAAGTTCTTCTCATTATAATAAAGTATTGATGATGATGTTCGTCCATCGTTTTCGAAGAAGACCTTGACATCTAGCAGGTTGTGAGCTGTCCACAGTGCGTCCGCAGGTGGCTGATAAGGCTAATACGGGCACGAAATGTTCTGCCACATGTCGAGCAGACATGTGTGGGCACCACTGTTACTACATTTACAGCTCTGGCTTTACGGAGTGCTCGCTTCTCTTGTGCTATAGTTATCCTTCTGGCTTCAGATGTCTGGCAGCCTTGATGGATCAGCGTACGCCATATCGATCGGTCTTGTGCCAGGGTTTCCCAGGAGGTGATGTCAATATCCAGGGACTTAAGAGAAGCTTTCAGCGTGTCTTTGTATCGCTTCTTTTGTCCCCCGTGCGATCGCTTTCCTTGAGACAGCTCACCATAAAGGAGCTGTTTGGGGATGCGATGGTCTGGCATCCTTACAACATGGCCTGCCCAGCGTGTCTGGGCTTTCATAAGCAGAGTATAAATTGACGGCAGGCCTGCTCTGGAGAGGACTTCTGTATCTGGCACCTTATCCTGCCACCGGATCCTCAGAAGTCTGCGGAGGCAAGTCATGTGGAAGTGGTTCAGTTGCCTAGCGTGCCTCCTGTATACAGTCCAAGTCTCACTGGCATACATCAGGGTAGTTAGCACTACTGCTCGGTAGACTTTAAGCTTTGTAGCAAGGCTTATTCCACGGCGGTCCCACACGTTGGTCAACAGTCTGCCAAATACAGAACTTGCCTTAGCGATTCTGCAGTTGACCTCGATGTCAATTGTCACTGCGCGAGAAAGGGTGCTGCCAAGGTATGTAAATTGGTCCACTGCTTGCAGCTTTTGTCCCTTCACTATGATGGTGGGCTCTTGGTGTTGGGCTTTCGGAGCTGGCTGGTGCATCACTTCGGTTTTCTTTATGCTGATGAAGAGGCCGAAGTTATCGCATGCTGCTGCGAATTTATCCATGCTAGCTTGCATTTCCTGCTCTGATCCAACATTCAGGGCACAGTTGTCAGCAAAAAGAAGGTCTCTTAGCACAGTCTCCTTTATTTTGGTGACAGCCTGGAGTCTACGCAGGTTGAACAGTTTCCCATCAGTCCTGTATCTCAGGCTGATTCCCAAGGAACTATTCTGAAAGGCGTCTGACAGCATAGCTGAAAATATTATGCTGAACAGGGTCGGTGCCAACACACACCCTTGCTTGACGCCGTTTGTGACGGGAAAGGCCTCTGAAGCTTCTCCGTCGTCCAGAACATGAGCCATCATGCCATCGTGGAACTGACGTACCATCAGGATGAATCTGTCAGGGCACCCAAACTTCGACATACTTTAAAGTATTATAATACAGGTAAAGCATAACAAAATCTATATTAATTTTACCCTTCAATGTCTCTTTAAACTTCTGCATACTATACACAAATACTTTTCATTTTTGTAACAGAGCAATTAGCTAGCTTTAAAGTGTATTAAAAACTGTTTTATTTAAAACCATGTTGAATTTATTTATGTGCAGAAAAGGCAAAGCTAATAATAACAACTGTTCTTTCAAATTAAACTCCTCCATGCAGTGGAAACTTGGCGAACAAAATGGGTACCAGCCAACACATGATTGTTTCTTTAATTTAATCTGGTACAGTGCTGCTCTTCAGCAATGTCATGCTGAGAGAGAGAGATGAGGGGTGCATATAGTATATAAAATATTGAGAATGAACAAATAAATGAGGAAGAATTTTATGAAGAAGGAATGATAAAGTAAATTATTATTGGAGGGTCCCATTAATTGACCAAAACTGCAACCATTCTTGAGGTGTGCACTGCTTCCTTTCCAAAATGTCAGAATGCCTACAGAAAATTAGCCATTGGGTGAAGAGTAGCTGGCTCAAGCAAAACTCAGGCAAGACCAACATGAAGCAGGTTGGAAGGGAAAATGCTTCCAAGAAATGCCCAAGATGTTGTCTCCACATTCTACTGAAGGCATAAAGTCCTAATTTGTCAAAGTGGTGCCAAGCTTTGGGATCTTGTTTCACTCCTCAGTAAGCTTGGATGACCAGGTACCATCTTTTTCCAAAAATGTTTTATTTCACTCCAGCTTGCTAAGAAACTTCATACTTTCCTTACAGAAGACGACCTAGTCACAGCAATTCATGCATTTGTTATCTCCTTGCTAGATTACTGTAACTCGTATTGAAAACTGAATGTGAAGATGATGCCCAGATTCCAGCTAATATAAAATGCAGCTGTGCACCTTCTCCATGGTGCAGGCCACCCTAAGTACATCAGGTGTGAGTTCAAGTCCCTCCACTGGCACCCAGTCAGCTTCCAATGGCAGTTTTAGGCTTTAGTGCAAATATTCAAAGCAAAAAATGGATCAAGTGCCAGCTACAGTGAAGACCAAACTTTGATCTGTGAACTGCTGTGACAACTGCACTCCTCTGAGACAATGCAGAGATCACTAAACTCAGGATGAAGCTGGTGAGAGCTATGGACAGAGCATTCTCTATCAAGGGCATCCAGCTATGGAACAGTCTTTAAAAGATTAGGTGATCCAGAGTCTGACCAACTTTAGGAAATGTTGCTTTTTCACCATGAGTGATGTTCACTATTTGACTACTCCTTTTATTCCTAAACCCCTCAACTGCCACCTCCTAAAAAAACAAGCAAAACAAACAAAGAAACCTATCCCAAGCAGTGTTTTGACTCTGAAAAGGGAGAAGTGCAAGAGATTCCATGAAATTCACTAGGGATTTCACTATTACTATGGATTTTACATGGATGGAGCTCAGATGCTATGGTGAGAGGCAGCAATATAAAAATTAAAAATAAATAGATACTGAACAGTACATCTTTTTGAAATTCAAGTAGATTATTCAATCTTATCTGATCCACATTATCTATTTGAAAAAAATTATCACCAAGTCAGATCAGATTTCCCTATTATGAATCAAAGTTAGAAAATTTATTCAGTTCATACTGCTCCAAATATTATCTGATTTTATCCCTTACTAATGCTCCTAGAATCTTATGTCCCACCAAGGCCAGTTTTACTAGTCTTTAATTTCCTGGTTCTCCCTACTGTAATTCCTTTCCGAGTGAATAATGTTTTCACCTCCCAGCTCATAGAGAGCCATATACTTTGTCTTGCTCAAAGAGTTCCTCCTCTCTCTCCAAGGAGCCATCAGAAGTATCCATTATGCATCAGTAATCTTCTCAGCCATCTCTTTCAGGATTATAGGGTGTAATCTATTCCATTCACAGTTTGATCTGTCTTTGGAAAGACTATCAAGATTTGCTCAGGTGGAATTGCTAATGTCCTTAATTTCTCACTGTCATTCCCCCCCCACACATCAAATTTAATTCCATTAAATTCCATCTTGTTTCTTATGAGCATTAGCAAAATAAACTTTCTTTGTTTTTGCTGCTCCTTAGTTGTCAGCAGCTTCCTTGGTCATTCAGTTCCATTTTATGCATTTAAAGTGTCATTGTTTTAGTTCCCCCCTTCTGCCACTCACTAAGTTAAAGATGACCAGGGCCGGCTCCAGGCACCAGCGCAGCAAGAAGGTGCTTGGGGCGGCCAACGGAAAGGGGCGGCACATCCAGCTCTTCGGCGGCAATTTGGCGGCAGGTCCCTCAGTCCCTCTCGATCGCAGGTTTTTTGGTTTTTTTTGCTGCGTGGGGCGGCAAAAACGCTGGAGCCGGCCCTGAAGATGACAATCAGTTTTGACCCTCTTTCATCTTCAAAATGGGTCTCAGTGCTGCAGTTCAGAACTAGCCTGAGACCCAAAGGCTACATTTCCCAAGAGAGCAGGAGTATTTTGAGTCAATGTTTTAATTTTCTCGACTGTTGTGAGTGCATCGTTTTGCTGCTTTTTAAAGAACCTGCATGGTTTTGCCGATTTCATAATCCCATGGTGTTTTCAGTCATCTGTGATCTCCCAGGAAACTCAGGGTGAATAACACCTGAGTTTCTAGTGTAAAAGACAAACAGAAAAAACACCTCTAATATCCCCCATAAAGAAGAAAAAACTGGCTCAAGGCCATGCCTTCCATTAACTCTAATAGGCATTGGATCAAGTCCTATCAACTGGTAGAAACACACTTTTATATAAGGCAGAATTGACCCATAGATTGCTTAGGGAAAGGACACAGTACACTAGGTGACCCTAATACAGAACATTCACTGGAAACCAGGAGGCATTGCATTGTGGGATAGAGTTAGTGCAGTCAGTTGAGCAGGGCTAGCTGCATTGCTGTCAGCTATCTGCACTTTGGAGAAATCACTGCAGACTGTAAAAACAACAAGGAGTCCTTGTGGCACCTTAGAGACTAACAATTTTATTTGGGCATAAGCTTTCGTGGGCTAAAACCCACTTCATCAGATGCATGGAATGGAAAATACAGTAGGCAGATATAAATACATGGCACATGAAAAGATGGGAGTTGCCTTACCAACTGGGGGGTCAGTGCTAACTGCAGACTGTACTGTTTCAGCCAAACTCAAGATAAAGAACTCATTCCAGATGTCCTAGCCAGGCAGGGAACTTGAGGATGAATGTTTATGCTGATGTTATATTTGTGTTCATATTGCTGCTGCTTTTACTGTTAGTATCCATCCTTGCTCAAAGTAATACTAGTATGTGTACACTGTAAATAAAAATAGACTAGGAAAGAATATCTTTCCCAACAAGTAAACAACTCATTCCTGTATTCCAAGTTCTTCTTGACGGCTGAAAACCATAAAAATGTATAATCAAGAATACCGATGATCCCTTACTGCACTGCTTAATTTGTTGCTCTCAACTGCTGTTATTGGTGCTGGATTGCAGGAAATATTTCCCACCCTCCTCTGCTGCTGTTCAAGTGACAAAGTGCAGGCAGATGGCATACCTTTTGTTTGTCTTCCTGGCACTTGCAGCAGTGGTGAACTGTGGTGTGCTAGAGGTTTTCAGTTGGTAAAATGCATTAGCGCTTTTTGCTTCCTCAATTTGATTTCACAAAATTTGTGCAAAACACAACATTTTGAAATAATATCAGGGATGTAACTAGTGGACTTATTATTGTGCTATAGAAGACACCTTCATTTTGCTTTTAACCTTTCCAAGGCATATTTAAGCAGCATACAAGTCTTGCTGCAGCACTAGTTGAACTAATACAGATCTCTCTGTTGTTATAATCTAGGTAAAGTTTCACTAGCAAACGACAGGCAAAATTGCTAAAAATCACCTGGGAGCAAATTCTATTCAATTTCTGTGGGGTGCAGTGGGAAGAGTTACTGGGAACACAGAGTTACTGGGAAGAGTTTCACATAGAAGGAAGAGTTACTGGGAACACACACTTAACCAAGTTAGATCATGTAAATAATCAGAGAATGATTTTTAAGATCTACCTCTATGTGTAGAAGAGTTTCTGACTAGTATATTCTGATGTTTTCTATGCTGGGCAGAGAATGGGAAGAGATTTCCATCACTGGCTCCACCACTGTTATGGAAGCCCTAATCATACTCAAATCCTTCTATTAGCCACGTTTATTTTCATTGCAGTCACATGACTCTGCAAGACTATATTTATTGCAAAACACACTTCTAGCTTACTGGACATGACCATCAGTTTGCCCACACCAAACATACACCACTGAGAAGTACTTGACACTTGTAGCCAACCTCCACAATATATAGGAGGAATTCCCATATGAATTAAAGCTCTTATTTGGGTAAGCACTCACTCAAATGTAGGCTGTATAGAGTTAGTGAAAAGATGCCAGTGGCGCTGGAATGGGGGTGGGGGGCATGGCCTTCCTACTTTTCCTGGGGCAGACCATGCCCTCTTCCTCTTCTCTTCCCCCTCAAGGCCTCACCCCCCAGCCAGGCCAGCATGGAGCCTGCCCAGGGAGTCATAGAATCATACAATATCAGGGTTGGAAGGGACCTCAGGAGGTCATCTAGTCCAAACCCCTGCTCAAAGCAGGACCTAATCCCAACTAAATCATCACAGCCAGGGCTTTGTCAAGCCTGACCTTAAAAACCTCTAAGGAAGGAGATTCCACCACCTCCCTAGGTAACCCATTCCAGTGCTTCACCACCCTCCTAGTGAAAAAGTTTTTCCTAATATCCAATCTAAACCTCCCCCACTGCAACTTGAGACCATTACTCCTTGTTCTGTCATCTGGTACCACTGTGAACAGTCTAGATCCATCCTCTTTGGAACCCCCTTTCAGGTAGTTGAAAGCAGCTATCAAATCCCCCCTCATTCTTCTCTTCTGCAGACTAAACAATCCCAGTTCCCTCAGCCTCTCCTCATAACTCATGTGCTCCAGCCCCCTAATCATTTTTGTTGCCCTCCGCTGGACTCTTTCCAATTTTTCCACATCCTTCTTGTAGTGTGGGGCCCAAAACTGGACACAGTACTCCAGGTGAGGCCTCACCAATGTCGAATAGAGGGGAACGATCACGTCCCTCGATCTGCTGGCAATGCCCCTACTTATACAGCCCAAAATGCCGTTAGCCTTCTTGGCAACAAGGGCACACTGTTGACTCATATCCAGCTTCTCGTCCACCGTAACCCCTAGGTCCTTTTCTGCAGAACTGCTGCCTAGCCACTCGGTCCCTAGTCTGTAACAGTGCATGGGATTCTTCCGTCCTAAGTGCAGGACTCTGCACTTGTCCTTGTTGAACCTCATCAGGTTTCTTTTGGCCCAATCCTCTAATTTGTCTAGGTCCCTCTGTATCCTATCCCTACCCTCCAGCGTATCTACCACTCCTCCCAGTTTAGTGTCATCTGCAAATTTGCTGAGAGTGCAGTCCACGCCATCCTCCAGATCATTAATGAAGATATTGAACAAAACCGGCCCCAGGACCGACC
>QXTE01000110.1:4618473-4678107 GCA_003942145.1 Platysternon megacephalum | reverse complement strand
GTCCACCGTAACCCCTAGGTCCTTTTCTGCAGAACTGCTGCCTAGCCACTCGGTCCCTAGTCTGTAACAGTGCATGGGATTCTTCCGTCCTAAGTGCAGGACTCTGCACTTGTCCTTGTTGAACCTCATCAGGTTTCTTTTGGCCCAATCCTCTAATTTGTCTAGGTCCCTCTGTATCCTATCCCTACCCTCCAGCGTATCTACCACTCCTCCCAGTTTAGTGTCATCTGCAAATTTGCTGAGAGTGCAGTCCACGCCATCCTCCAGATCATTAATGAAGATATTGAACAAAACCGGCCCCAGGACCGACCCTTGGGGCACTCCGCTTGAAACCGGCTGCCAACTAGACATGGAGCCGTTGATCACTACCCATTGAGCCCGACGATCTAGCCAGCTTTCTATCCACCTTATAGTCCATTCATCCAGCCCATACTTCTTTAACTTGCCGGCAAGAATACTGTGGGAGACTGTATCAAAAGCTTTACTAAAGAGTCGCGCAGACCTTCCACCTGCCCACGGTCACTAGGGTTGCCAACCCTACAGGATTGGCTTGGACTTTCCAGGAATTAAAGACTAATCTTTAATTAAAGATTATGTCATGTGATGAAATCTCCAGGAATACATCCAACCAAAATTGGCAACCCTGCGCCGGGGGGCTGCTCTCAGCCCCTGGCCTGTGTCCCGGCTCCCCAGGCTCCCTGCCCGGCCCGGTGGAGGTGGAGGGTCCACAACTCCACACCAGCTCCTCACGTGATTCTCCCCCAACTGGCTCCGGCCGTGGGGAGTGGGCCTCAGAGCTACAGCCCAGCCATGGTAAGAGCCGTGCGGGCAGGGGACCTGTGGACCCTCCACCTGCCCTGGGCAGGGGGGCCCAGGAGATGGGAACATGTGCCAGGGGCTGCTTGAGCCCTCTGCACCTTGGGCAGGTGGAGGGTCTGCATCAATTTTCCCATAGCTACCCATGCGGCTCTTATCATGGTCGGGCTGCAGCCCGGCCAAAGCCATGTGGGCAGCTGTGGGGAGCCTGGGTTCCTCCACCTACCCTGGGCGGCGGGTACAGGGGGCGGATACAGAGGCAGGGGGCTGCTTTTGCCCCACCCCCACCCCAGGTGGGGTGGCCCCCTCACTCCCTCTGAACTCCCCCCCACTTTTGGGAAGGCTCCGGTGCCCTTGAAAGATGCCCTTCCTCATTCAGAAGTATTTTATCCACTTATTATCACATAAGGCTCCTAGCAGTACAATGTCGCTCCAATTTGTTGATTGAGGCTCTGAACCAAAATCAGACTTCCAGTCAGCAAGAGTCAGCAAGAAAAAGTGGATACATTAATAATATCAGTTCTCTCCATCCACTGCTAATCCACATGGTTGCAATCTTGCAAACTCTAATACATCAGTCCACAATAATACACAAAACATTCATAAAATTAATATATATGGTCCCCAAAGATATTGCGGTTGCAATATCTGTCACAAGCTTTGTCAACATCTACTCTCTTATGCAACTGGATGTCTGAATAAAGAGCTGACACTGTTATTCATTAGTATGGTCTATGCTGAAGCTTATGCTGGCAACAAGTGTGATACTGATTTGTCCTGGAGAACTTCTAGGTACCTACACAAAACTGCCGGAAAGCTTTTTCTAGGTGGAGGCAGTTGTTTTCAAAGCTATTCCAAAGTCTTTATTCCTCATAACAATGTTTCCTAACTCTGATCTGTGCAGAGTTAGATTATATAATACTTAAACCGCTAATGGTGGAGCTGCACTGGAATAGTAATGATAGATTTTTTTTTCTGAAAATTTCCCATCTGTACTTCCTGCAATTGTGCACTAGGACCTTAATCCTACCTGTTTATGTGGTTAATTCTACCATATATCATGACCACTGGATGATCCCCTTCCATTGCTGACAATTTGTCTCCCCATTCTGATCATCCAAGAAGTAAAATGGAGAGTAACATACCATTCCAGACTGTGGAATGCAACAGCATAATATGAAGTCTACCAGGCTCTGTAAGGAATTCACAGCTACTGCCACCTTCTTATTTTTAATCCTATTTCCTGTTGATTGTCCTGCATGGGGTAGAGCTCCAAGCTCAGTCACAGAGTTTCAACTCCTGCATCTTTCATAACATGCCTGTCCTAGTAAAGGTCAGATAGTGCTGCAAACCTGCTGGCACCTGTATGCCATTCTGCCAGAGTACCCATGCCATGCCCTTGCAAAATTCTGCTTGCATGGGGTGAATAACTTTTGATGGTTCATCATCATTGTAAGAGCGAGTAGATTTTGTGCCTGGACTGGTTCATTCTCATGACAGTTTTACAAGACTGTCTGTGCATCTGTCTTAGGCTCTGCTCATCTTCACACGACTGCCAGTGCATCTGTCTTGGGCTCTGCTCATCTATCTGTGGCATGTTCTTATTGCTGATCTCAATGAACCTCTCATTTTCCCTCAGGTAATGGTCAGTTATGTTAGTGTGCAAAAGAGATTTTTTTTTTACCGTATTCTCTAGCTGTGCATTTCATTGGCATTTCAGGCACACATCTGGTCTCTGAAAGTTGCGCTCCATGAAGCAATATATTAAGACCATGCTATATGCTCAATACAACTGCTCATTCAAATAATTAATGCCACTTTGATGCCATCACAAACAGTTATATAACTAAATCTGGAAAGGAAAAACAGATAAGAGCTTCTAAAAATGCACTAGTCCCAAATTTAGAGAATCTCAAATAAAAATAGTGAGCCTTCTGATATGACTTATAATGGTGTAAATCAGGAGTAAGATCATATATGGTGTAAAAGCAGCATGAGATCAGGATCAGCCCCAGAGGTTTCTTCCTTGTCCTTGGCAGGCTTTGAGTTCTTGGAGCCAGGACATTTCAAGACTCATCATGGACTACTACCTGATGTAGAATTGTAAGAGCAGGAATATTACATGTGCTGCTACTTTGATTAGGTTTGTATACTGTAGTCTGCTAGTTATCCCCTTTTTCTAGTTTTGTTTGGAAATGAGTATAAACTTTCTTGTACATTATTGATTCCAGAGTTATTTACATTCCACTGTGATTTAGATCTCATGACTCCCCTGAATTATTCTGTGTGATTTGTTGTCATTAAGACAACTCACACCTTTAGAGAACTGAATTTGGTCTTTTATTGATCCATCCTGTGAGAAGGATTAACTGGTGTCTGGATTGTGGAGATGGCTTTGAGATATTTGTCTTACCCTCTGCAATAATAGTATGCACCAAATAGTGCATTGTCATGCTTTACTGTACTTCTGCAAAACCACAAGCAAAAATAGCCTTTAGTTTTTTTTGCCCTCAGACAACTCTGTATGGAATAATTATGATTAATTATAAAATCAACAACTAAATAACCTCACCCATCACCTCTCCCCATTATGGTACAAAATTCCCTTATTTTTCTTTATCTTTTATCAGTTCTAAATCTATGATGATAAACTGTACTCAAAATATTTTACCACACCTATAAACATGTACTTCTAGAGAGCCATTTGCACCTACATAGCTCACACATATTTACATAATAAGTGAAGCTATGGAATGACATATGACTGTGGGACAGGGTGTATAACCCGATTCAGGACATGGCTTTGAGGGGTTGGGGGAAGAGAAGAATTTTCCGTTCCATAAGGTTGTAGTAGTGGACAGGAATTCAGGCAAGGGCCTCCAGGTGAAGACAATTAAGGTTTCCTAGCAGATCTGGAATGTGCTGGGAGCAATCAAGTGACTGCTTATAAAGGAAGGAAGGAATGTATCCTGATTTTCCTTGTTGGGACTTGCTATCACAGTGAGGACAAGGGAAATATGTATTTTCCACCCCGGGAGAAAAGGTGTGGTTTTATGTTCCACCTGGGAGAAGGATAATCTGAACAATTTAACCCTTTCCTAGTGTATCTGACAATAGACCATAAAATTCCCTTTAAACCTTAAACTGACTGATGTTGTATTGTTTTGCGTGGCTGTGAAGCAGGACAATTATTTGATGTAGCACAACCACCTGCCCCCAAACTCTTTAAATGCTTTACTTTGCTAACCTGTCAGAGGTCCTTAGAAATCATTTTTTTCCACCCAGTGGCAAATAGTGAAGTCTTATCTCCCAGCCATTGCAAGTTTTAAACTCTATTAAGGGAATTATATTTTAGATGATTTGTTTTTATTATAACTTTTAAATTCCAAATGAAATTAAACCCAAACATTTGTTAAGATTGTAAATGAAGCCATGTCTACCTTGTCACAAAGCTACGTTAATTTTGAACACGCTATAGTGTGCCACATGAAAGTTTTTAAAACTGTTCTGGAAAGCACTTTACTACTCCATAAACAAGGTCATATCACTGTTACTCAGCCTCCCTGATTGATTGTTGCATCCAATTGTTGCCCCTTCTCATTAACTAAGGTCTGAACCCTGACACCTGCTCAGAAAAGTACAGGGATCTATCCAGGGACCATCTTGCAGGAAAGGGACCTAACATTGTAAGCTGGGGCAAGGACATGTGTAACTAAATGTTTATATGGCATTTAGCACAATCGGGTCCCCATGGCTCTCAGTTCCCTCATTCTGAAGCATGTCACTAATTTCAGTCCCTTCTACATAAAGTGTGTCCTCACTTTAATTGTTGAACTTACATAAAAAATAAAGGATTATAAAAGTTGAGGTTAAAAAATAGTTCATTATACTACAGGAATTAATTCACAGGATTTTAAGTTTCCTGCATAAATACACTTTTGTGCCCCTCACTTTGGGTCTTCATCACGCATTGCATCACAAATTTGGGCTCTGGCAAGTTGAGAGGCATGTAGGGCTCTGACCCTTGACTGTGGCCTCTAACCACTATTATATTACTATTACTGTGTTTAAAAAAACACACACACCCTAACATGAGTTTGAAAGATGGGAGGTGTAGGCACTAACTATTCTTTTCACTTTTAAACCGCACTGTTTACTGTGATGCTAGTGCACAAGTGACAATGTTAACACTGTTTAGCAGTCGGGTTTTTGTTTGTGTGTTTTTTTTATTGAATACAACTATTTTTTGCTATTTTAAGAATGCTGTAGAACTGATATCTCATTCCCATCAATTTATACCAATCAAGAACTGAGGGGAGTTAATTTTCAACAAATACACCTCTACCTCAATATAACGCTGTCCTCAGGAGCCAAATAATCTTACCGTGTTATAGGTGAAACTGCGTTATATCGAACTTGCTTTGATCCACCGGAGTGCGCAGCCCCCCGCCCCCGAGCACTGCTTTACTGCATTATAGCCGAATTCGTGTTATATCGGGGTAGAGGTGTATTAATACTTTACTAGTAAGTGAGAGCCATACAAATGTAATTTTTGTCCATTTAAGCATAAAATCCATTCAAAAATCCATTTTAATTACTGCACAATTAAAAAAGAGTAGATTCATACTCAGTATATTTTTATGCCATGTACATTTCTTGAAACTATATCAAGAGTTTTCTTATTCACTTCAGTTGACTTTGGATCAGGACCATTGGAATCAAATTGGATTTATTAACTCAAGCAAACTAACCAAAAATGGATTAGTTCCACTATCTTGTTATCCTCCCTTATTCTCCTGACTCCTTCTTACGCTCCCAGTCATGTTCTCAAGTATGAATTTTATTTACTCACTCCTGCTCTATTAAGTAAAGTAATCTTTGATTTCCTTACATTAGTTAATAATAATGGTCCAGATCTTGTACTTGTTCAGGCAGAAATCCATCTAAAATCTATGACAGTTTTACTTAAATAAGGTATGAAGGAGCTGGCTCAAGTTGTATAACAAAATATTAAATAATAGTATTAAGCAACAAAGATCTCATTTAAAACGGAGGCCACCAGATTCTATTCCCAAATTATTCTAATCTGACATCAGCATTGCATTTACTGTCCTCAAACTAGACAAATTCATCATCACTATTCAAACTAGCAGAAACAAAATAAGAGAGAGCCAAGACAGCATTGCTTTTGGAGTAGCAACTTTGTGATTTTTTCCGAGGTGCTGTTTTTATCATTTAAAATTCTTCTAAGGAGCAATCCCACAATGAATACTCTCTTAAAATAGTAATACCCACAATCTGTTTATCTGACTCAACAGTAGCCACGAGATGACATGGATGATGCTGATACAATCGTGACCAAACAGCTGAAAATACAATTCTACTTCCGTGGTGAAACACCAGCTCCGTCTTCTATAGAGCTACCAATAAAATATTTTCTTGGCAGGGATTTCAGCATCCCACTCTTACATATAATAGCATTTGATTATATCCTTCTCCCCAACACTTCACACCTTGCTTGTCTTTATCATGCAAAGATTTACACCCATGCTTAACTTTCTGCACAGTGAATAATCCAACTGAGGTCTGGAACTACTTTCAGCATGCAGTTAGGCCTCTATAATGTCTTTGCAGGATCATGGCCTTCGCTTGCAAGCTTTTTGTGTATGTTGTCACTACTGAGTTAGCCCAGATGATTGGCACCTGAGTCTAAGCATAAAAGTTAATTTAGCCTGGTGTGAGCTATCGCACTACACAGTCATACCCGAGTTACTGCATCCTCACCGGTGTGCTCTCTTGTGTGTGTACCTAGGACTTCTTGGGGCACATCCCATGGTTTTCTGTATGTTTTTTCCCCAGTGAATTGTGGAAGAACTTATTTATTTATTATTTGACATATGCAATCTGGTCAAGCCAAGCCATAGCATTCTTATCAATTATGTTCAAGGCACGAAGATCTCCAGGAAGTTGAGTTATTTTGCAGTCCTCAACAATGTGTCTCATGGTTTGTGGCTGCCCCACATTGACATAGAGGATTGTCTCTAAGACTTATCTGTCCTTCCGGATGCACAGACAGAATTGTGGGAAGGCACTGGAGGACCATCAGCACTCAAGTGATTTAGCCTGCATCCTCACTGCAAAGTAGATGGGTTACCAGCCTGACTGAAAATGAATCACTGCTCTAATTCATACCCCCAGCTAGCCCAGGTTGAAAGCCAGTGCCAGGTTTACAATGGCGCCAGTGGTGCCATGGAGCCGGGCCCATGCTCAGAAGGGGTCCTAGCCTGCTCTGCTTGCACTGCGCCCTGAGATAGGGTGACCAGATAGCAACTGTGAAAAAACGGGACAGGGGGTGGGGGGTAATAGGCGCCTATATAAGAAAAAGTCCCAAAAAACGGGACTGTCCCTTTAAAAACTGGACATCTGGTCACCCTAACCCTGAGACCCCACCAGCCCACTGGCTCGCCCCACCCTGCCCACCACTTGCTCCTCTCGGCCTGCCTGCCGAGGGCTCCTCTTCACCCCCTGGCCCCACCCACCGGTTTCTCTCTGCCCCCTGGCCAGACCCCAGTGCACCTCCGGCTCCGGGCAGTCTCTGCTTTCCACCACCTGTGGGGCCCCACCTGTCTCCCTGGAACTAAGCTGCTTGGGACTGGTGCAGAAGCCTGGCCAGTCTCAGCCAGTTGGGAGGGGACAGTGTGGGGGGCTTGGCTGGGCCCCTCCAGGCAAGTGGGTCCTGAGGGAGGCTGGCTGGGGCAGGCCCTGGCCTGGCTGATCGCACCACTCCCGGGGCCAGAGCGATTCCCCGCCCCGGGAACTGCACTGGCAGCTCAGCCCGGCAGACAGTCGCCTCCCAGCAGGGTCGATGAATGCAGCCGGGAGGCAGGGCATAGGGGAGGGGGTGTCTGGAGAGTGGGTGGGGGTGCTGGGCTGTGAGGGTGTGGGGAAAATCTGTGTGCTGGGGCACTAGGGAGTGGCGGTTCTGTGTGGGGTGCTGGGCAGTTGTGGTGGGGCTGTGGGCAGGGGGTGCTGGGCAGGGGTGGTGTTGTGCCAGGCACTGTGCATTTGTGGCAGGGTCTGGGGGGCTCTGCACTATGCTGGGCACTGGGCATAGTGGGTCCAGGGGGGCTCTGGCCATAGGGAATCGGAGGGCTGTTCCAGTGTTGGATGGGGGGGGGGGGCTCTGTGGCATGGCATGGGCCCACCCTCAAGGGGAAGGGGCTTGCTGGCAGCACAGGACTGGGCGGGCCACTGTGCGTCTGGCACCTGCCGGTATGTAAATAGTGCCCTCGCACTAGGCTGGGCGGAGCAGGGCCACCCATGCCAGACCCCTGGCCGGCCCCTCACTCCGGGGACCAACCCCCCCCCCCCCCCCCCCCCCCCCCCCCCCCCCCCCCCCCCCCCCCCCCCCNTATGTTTGGCGACGGGTCCACAAAAGGTTAATCCGGCCCTGTTGAAAGCACTCCTGAGTAAGAGCCCGAGTTAACTTTTCATTGAAGACAAACCCTTTATGGGAGAATGCTTACCTTCCTATGTTTTGTATAAGACCTTCTACAATAAGATCTAGATCCTTACTGGGGTCTGTGGCTGCTATTGCACGAGAAATAATGGACATCATAATCCTGATTCTACAGCTGCTAAAATATGAAACACTTGGCTTGGGATAGAACACACATCTTTCCTGCATGCCAATATGCTGATGTATTTCTTTGCAATTCAGAAGAACTGCTCTTCCCAATATCCTAGTCAAACCTCATTAAACAGCCACCAACAAAAAAGGATGATTAGCTGTTAGAAGTAAGAACTAGTGCAGGGGTTAAGGGAGGATTTGCCTTTTCCCACAACATACATCCTTGCACAACTGCTGAGGTGAGTTACCTGTTCACTCCTCCAACCCCTAACTTTCTCTGGAGTGTCACATGTTGGCCACTACCTCTTGAATAATGAAGGACATCACAGATACCTGGTTTGAGCTGGTATTGAAAGTCTTATGAGTCTGATCTTGCAATCCTGACAATGCAATTACTTTTGTGAGATAAAGTCATTGGGCAACCCCAACTGGAACACCTTCTATCAGCAGGCCACAGTATGACAGGCACACCTAGCACAGGGTCCCTCCTCCAGAGTCCCCAAAAATAGTCCACAGTGTCTAAGGGTAGCCCTTGTGGGATTAATTTATTAAGAGTTCCATGCATGTATAAATCATAACAGAAGTTCTACTACCATAGATTAAATACTACATGCAACATTTATCTCTGGCATCTCTAACCATACCCTGATTTTCCACTACAGCTCCCAAGTCTCTCATCATGTCCTAGCTCTCCAGTGCAATCCCCTCCAGTCCTTGTACTAGGACAGCACCCACACACCTTCCAACTGGAGTGAAATCTTACTCTTCCCAGCAGGAAGCCCCACAGTCTCTCTGCTGAGAGATCATCTTTACCAGGGAAACATCCTTCACTCCCCTTGGAGTCACAGTTCCTTTAGGCTCAGCTCTCCAGCCCAGGAGATGTTAGCAAGTAAGCTCCACCATTGCTCTCTTGCATTCAGCCCTCATCCCCAACTCTCCAGCTTAGAGCTAAGAACTCCATCTGCTGGTCACTGGCTTTCAGTCCTCCAACAGTGCTTGTCTGGCTTGGAGACACCAGCCAGCAATCCCATCTTACTATTTTCCTCCTGCCTTCTCCTAGGAACTGCATAATTTCCAGGCGCTAGCCACTCTCATCCTCCCCTGACTAACTCAATCTTCTCTAACCCTGTGCATCACTTCCTGGACTTTTATAGCCTCCGGGTCCTGCCCCACCTTCCCAATTTACCAAACTGGGAGCATCTGTTCTGGCACAGGGGTGCTGGACTACTTCATTTACAGGGGTCAGCCACCCTCTGACAAAGGCTACTTGAGTGAGTAAGGGATGGTAGGATTGAGTTATATGTGAGTGGGATTACATAATGCTATTTGTAGTATGGCTCTATTACAGTGGTTTTCAACCAGTGGTACACGTACCCCTGAGGGTACGCAGAGGTCTTCCAGAGGGTATGTCAACTTAAATCAGGGGCCCAATTTAAATTACAGTTTTTCAGTGACAATAGAGTTGAAATTAAGGCCTTATCTAAACACAGAAATTGTACTGCTTTAACTATACTGGTAGTTAAAACACTACAAACCTCCTAGTAAGGATGCAGTTATACCAACAGTTTATTACCACACTAGAGGGGATAATAAAGAACCTTTACAGGGAAGTAATTGCATTCAGGGGTTGTACTAGTATACTGTAATTATTTTGGTAAAAATATCACACCCCTAAACGAAATAGTTACACTGCTCAAAATCTCTGTGTACACTAGGCCTTTACTGGCATCCAAAAGCAGTTGTTACTGATATAGTAGTGCAGTCCCCAGCATAATTGGAACCTCTGGCAATAAAACTGCTTTTAAATGCCAAACAACATTTTTTGAGATTGGCACAAAAACTAAGCGTCCTGCTTCACCCCCTGATTTCCCCTGACACTAAAAGCACCATATTTTCTTTCTTCAATTTATTGATTTTTTTAACCTTTTCCACAAGCCATCTCTCTCTAGAGACCCCACCTCTTCAATGCTTGTAAAAAGATATAATGGATCCTTTTTCACACTTAAAGAGGCATATTTTGTAGCTGTCACCATATCCATGTTCATCATTGTTGTGAAATATCAGTTTCTTTGCTAACCTAGAGTGGAATTTTTGCTTCATAACTGTTTTATCTGACATCAGGGTAACAAAAGCTGATCAGCACAGTGTCCAAATGGCACTTTGTTTTAATGTTGAGGGCAATAACTAAAGCAGGGAATAGTACTTCTAGAAGGATTCTGAAGGGCTCTGGAATTGAGTGAGATATACTAATCAGTGGAGCATCTGGCAACTGAAGGAGGTTCTGGGATTTGCCTACTTCACACAATTTTTCCTCCTATTCCTGACTATCTGCTGGCTTTGCAGTTGACCACCAACTGAAGGGTAACATTTTTGAGAAATGAGTTGTTAAAATTTTGGAAATAGCACTGGCCACGTACACTGTAATCCTTTTATCTGAGGTTGATTGCAGACTGGGTCATTCTACGCCCAATTGCATTTCTCACAAAATACCTCTAGCCTTGCATCATCTTCGAGGGACAGTTTATGGTTTTCAGGGCCACTAATTCTATGTAGCCTATCATGGCTAAATATGATAATAAGTATATATGTTGCCCCTCACTGTGGCATCTCCCCCACAACCATCCAAAGACATGGCCTTATTGCAGGGGTAGGCAACATATTGCACGCGTGCCGAAGGCAGCATGCAAGCTGATTTTCAGTGGCACTCACACTGCCCGGGTCTTGGCCACCGGTCCGGGGGGCTCTGCATTTTAATTTAATTTTAAATGAAGCTTCTTAAACATTTTTAAAACCTTATCTACTTTACATACAACAATAGTTTAGTTATATATATTATAGACTTATAAAAAGAGCCCTTCTAAAGACGTTAAAATGTATTACTGGCATGCGAAACCTTAAATTAGAGTGAATAAATGAAGACTCGGCACACCACTTCTGAAAGGTTGCCAACCCCTGCCTTAGAGAGTAACAGTCTCAACTTTTTTGGGTCCTATCTGTTGGTGAATAAAGGTGGAATTTCTTGTTTGCCTTTTTTACTACTGCTGTGCACTAAGCTGATGATTTCAATGACTTATCCATAATTCCTCAAGTCCTTTTCCTTATTTTATGATGGATCATTGTAGCATTTAGAACATGGTTTCTTGCTCTTCCACTAAATTACTTTACGGTTGTTTACCCTTCTGTGATTTTGGCATCTGCTGGATCAATCCCCTGAATTATCCAAATCCTTTTGAACCTCATTGCATTGTTCTTCTTTGTTTGCTTTTTCTCCAAATTTAGTATCAGCAGACTTGCATAGCTTGTAACCATTCAATAGATTTATAAATTTACATTAACATTTATTTAGGTAAATAGTTACAGGAAAGGAAAGAAACAAAACGTTGATTAACAGTGCTGAAATTTAACCCAGTAAAACTATTGTTACCAAGGGATTTCAAAGACTTTATTTGTCGTATGCTGATGGACTGCTAATTAGAGAGATAAGTAATGTCATAATTTGGTTTGTGGCTCCAGGAGTGGACCACAGTCCACAGAGTTCAACAGTGCGCTCTGCAGCCACAGGATCATCATATTTGGAGTGGGGGGTTTTCTAACCAAAACAATTTGATTCTGCACAAATCCATGAATGTCACTCTTCTAATTTTTCTAGGCACCATTATTATGGCTGGAGCTGGTAATGCCTCCTACAGTTAAGTTTGCCCGACACTTCATTACAAGACCCAATTTTTCCCTCCAGTTGCTTATAACTTTGCCAAACTTCTGTGGTTTGGGCTGCAATTTTCCATGCTGGGTGTCTGCATCAGGCTGTTTTTTGTTTTTGTTTAATTTCAGTTAAAATAGTTCAACCATTTCTGAGAATAAGATTAGGGTAAAATATGTTGTTTTGCCCAAGTTAAAATTCTTACAACAATTTTCAGAGGGGTAGCCGTGTTGGTCTGGATCTGTAAAAGCAGCAAAGAATCCTGTGGCACCTTATAGACTAACAGACATTTTGCAGCATGAGCTTTCGTGGGTGAATACCCACTTCTTCGGATGCAAGAATTTTGTTGAGCTCTAGCACCCCCCATGCTTTGGAACAGGGACTTGAAATTTGGCAGGAATGCAGGGCTGGCTTTGTTATCATCTCCATGACAATTTGCCTAAATTTGGCTTAGTTATAAGGTTCTGAAAAAAATCATTTTGCACATGCTCAGTAGAGACTTGTTAAAGTCTGGCAGCTTAATATCTCTGAAGATTCCACCTATATTGAACATGCTCCAGCCTACGACTGCAGTGGCAGAGCAGGACTTTCCCTTCAATTGCTCCTCTCAGCAGCCAGGGGCCACTGTGGTACTGGGCACAGGAACTGAGAGGAGTCAGAAGCAGGCTGACTGAAATACAGAAGGATGAGGAGCTGGGACTTGAGGGAGGATGGATGGAGTATATTGGGTCCAGTAGCCTGGGGGAAGACTGGTTCTTGGAGCTGGGAAGAGATATTGGGACTGCTGGACAAGAAGACTTGGATCGGGAGCCAGGGGAGGAAACTGAGACCAGGGTTCAGGTGAGGTGAGAGACTGGGAGCTAGTCTGTGGGAATGGAAGTAAAGACCGATTGGATGAGGAGCTGGTGAGGGAAGATTGAGACTGGCTGGGCAAGGAGACTGCAACATGGAGCCCCAAGGAAAGACAGGAATGAAGAGCACAGGGAGGGAGACTGGGACTGGGCACCAGGGTGTGGGGCAGGAGTAGTCCATAGGTAGACCGTGGGCCAAATCCAGACTGCCAGATGCTTTTGGAAGGACCCCAAAATCTTTTTATTTACTTATTATTATCATTATTGTTGGAGGGTTTTTTTTTAAATGTATATATATTTTCTCTGGAGTCTGGACCTTGACTATATCTTAACCAAGAAATTTGGACCTTGGCAAAATAATTGACTACCCCTGGTGGGGGGAATGTTGGCCCGTGGACTCAGAGCCTGGGAAGGGAGACTGGAACTGGGATGAGGAGCTTTGGGAGGTGGAGACTTGGACTAGCTAGGCCAGGAGATTAGGACTGAGACTGGAAGAAAAAGCTTGTGTGGGGGTAAAATGGAGAGTGATCCTCTCCAAACCCTGGAATTTAACCCAAAATTCCTAAATCCAAACATTCCTCTGTTGTCAGCAAATAGCTGTCACTACTGGCAAAATGTGTGTCTTTCCCCTCTAATCACAGGACCGGAGAGAGGATGACAATTTATATCTGCTATCAGTTATTCCTTTAGCTCCAGTGATAGAGATCTGTGCAGTTTATCTAAAGGTTACAACCTTGCTGATGAACCATATGGGTTTCAATATTATGCCACATGAGGAAACATTAAAAGAAAATTAAGATTGCAAAGTCAAGTACTCAGAAAGTAGGGAATGCTAGAGTTAAAGTTGTCCCTGCAATATTAATTTGGCTCTCTTTTGCATATGCATTATGATAGTCTTTAACTCCATGATCACATAATATTTTTCCAAAATGCCCCTGCCTCATTCAGAGCACAGGAAGGACTATACTCTGGGGATGAATCAGGGTTATGTAGTCAAGGAAGTTGTTGTTGTTAGGACCCTTACATAATATACTGCAGATGTTGAAAGGTGTGTAGTGAATGAGACAGGGAATTACAGGAACAGAAGGGACGTTCTTGTGGTTTAGGAAGTTGAATATTGCCCTGGAAGTAGGGTAACCAGATGTCCCGATTTTATAGACAGTCACGATTGTTGGGTCTTTTTCTTATATAGGCTCCTATTACTCCACCCCCCACCCCCGTCCTGATTTTTCACACTTACTGTCTGGTCACCCTACCTGGAAGATTGGATTCTATCCTTGCCTCTGCCACAGAATTCCCTGGGGATTGGTCCTGCTTTGAGCAGGGGGTTGGACTAGATGACCTCCTGAGGTCCCTTCCAATCCTGATATTCTATGATTCTATGATGCTGGGCAAATCACTTAAACTCTTCACAGGTAAACATGGCACAGACAGCTTTAATTCTCACATTTCCTAACTTCTGAGTGCTTGACTTTGCAACATAAATGTTTATTTAACTTATTTTTGTATATAATAGTATGCTACATTAAAATAAGTCCTTGTCTTAGGCCTTGTATACACTGGAGAAATTTGGTATGTTAACCCCTATTTGTGCTTCCTAAGATGACTATAATATACCATGTCTTCATGATTCCAACTATGTCCAGGCACTCACACCAACATTTTGAGTAGACTTGCTCCAAGCAAGGCTAACCACCTTGTAGTCCTTCTCCATCCCAATACCGGTATACACTAATGCAGAACCAGCATAAACAACAAATGCTAACTTAGTGCCCTGCGTAGTATTAATACTCCTCCCATTGTTATCCAACAGTGCACCAATTAATGCTTAGGAGGTTTGTCTGGCCTAGTTTTTGAATTGTATAGGCCTAGGGTAAAGGTTTGTGGAAGCCCCTTTTCCAAACAAATAGTGTTGTACACACCATATCATTGACTTCTTCTCCGTTGATGTAGCAAGACAATTTTTCATCAGCGTCTCAGAAGACATCTCCTTACAATCACATGTGGTGCAGCTTTTTTTTTTTCCTCCTGGTAATTTGGCAGTGTTGTTTGCCAATTATGCTCAGTGGTATAAGGCAGACATTTTGGCAGCGATGACCAACAGGGGCAACAAGAAGATCCAGTTGCAGCTGAAGTGTTTGTGGACCTATGACCAAACATCAAGTGGATGCTGAATACAGCATCATTTGGTCCATTAATCAGTACTAGGGGCAAAAATTAAAAGCGCTGGAGGCCGAAGCAAGGCCCAAGGCAGTGAGGAAAATCTGATTATTTTATGAGGAACTAAACCATACTCTTGGGATTTACCCATCAATGCCACCTGAAATACTGAGGACAGCACCAAGGCATCATGTACTGTGATGGTGAGGGGGGTCAGAGGGAGAGAAGGAAGAAGACAAAAATGTCTCTATTGCCCCAATGGAGATGGCTGAAACAATGCCAGCATCCTCTCTTTGGAGAGTCAGGATTAAGAGGTGACAGCAGGCATGACGGTGATGCTGCCTTGGGAATGGAGAAGCCTGATGAGGGGCTTGCTGTACAACGCGGCTTTTCCAGTAGTTATTATATTATTATTGTGGCTGGGTTTGCAAACTTGTGGCTGGAAAGAGGCCACCAGATTCTTTCGACCGTCTAGTATTGCTGTGAGGTGGGTGGGGGCAACCTCACCTGGGGATGAACGTGCCCCCTCAGTTCTGACACTACAGCGCAAGTAGCAGCGGCCCTATTCCAGCCCCCTCACACCCGAGCTTTTCGCCGCCGGATTCCAGAGTTTGCCGCCGCCACCACCTCCCACCACGTTGGGCCGCATGGGCCAGTGTTTGCAACACGAGCGGGAACCCCAGCGCGCCCGCAGCTCTCTGGCCCATTGCTTGGTGCTACGGGCTGAACGCTGCGTAGCGGGTGCCGGTTGAGCCTGACGCGCGCGCCGCTGCCTGAGGCACACGCCGTGCTGCCCGCTCCCCTCTTAGCGGTGCTCTCGGCAGGCGGGAGGGGCGCGTCTACCACGGGCTGCGCTGAGTCCAGTACTCCCGCCATCTCAGCGCCGAGTCCTCACTCCCAGTCCCTCTCCCAACCTGTTGCGCTATTAGCATAGCCCCGCCTCTGCTGCGGAGCTGCCCAATGGGAGGTGGCGGGCGCGAGGGGGCGTGCCCGGGGCGGGGCTGGGAGCGGTCGGGGGCCGGGCGGCTGCGGCGCTGGCCGGAGGGTGTGAGTTCAATGGGCAGCGCGGAGGGATGCGCAGGGGCCCGTCGCGGCCCGGCTGCTGCCTGCGCTCGGGGACTTGCTTCTGCTGCCATCTCACGGTGTCCCCCGCCGCCGCCCTCAGCCCGGTAAGGACCCCGCCCGGGGGCGCGTCTCGTCCCCAGTGTCCGGCCCGGGCAGCTGCTGTCGGCTGGAGCGTTGGGCGCCCGCATGAGGTTGCAGGGGCCGTGCCAGGCGCCGCGAGGGGCGGGCTCGGGGGAGCGGTAGGGGAGCCGGGGAGCGGCCTGGGTGGGGGTGAGCAGGGTCCGGACGGGGGGGTCTGAGGGGCTGCGGGACTCGGCTGTCGCCGCGGGAGTGGGGGCTCCCCGCGATCCGTTCCTCCCGCCCCCGTCCTTGCCAGGCAAAGTGCGCCCTCGGCGGGGCAGGTCCGTCTGCCCCCTGCGTCCCCCCGCTCTGGACTCCACGCCCGGGGGCCCCTCTGTTCGGGACATCCTCCCTGTCTGCGGCCAGCGAAGGGGACCAAGGGGCGGCTAGAAACGTCCCCTAAATCTCCTGCCCCATGAAGTGCCCCGTCCCCCTCGGCTCGGCCCTCGGTGAACCTCCCTCCCCCCGGGCTGCTACCTGCGCCCATTGCCGCTCAGCCTCCCCCCTTCCCCTGCGGTGTGTTTGCGGCTCGAGCGGCTCCTCTCCATTGTATGTAAATCCTGGGCAGGAGGGCGAGGACGTGCGAGTTGGCAGCTGGCTGCATCGGCTGGTCGAGGGGGCCCCTGCCTGCCGTACAGAGTCCTGCTAGGAATGCGAGACATTCCGTGTGCGAGGCGTGGGAGGCAAACCCTCGCTGTAATCGGGCCCAGTTGGAGCTACACGGCAGCACTGCTGTCTGCTCTGGCTGCATTTTATAAACAATCCGGGTTGAGAGCTTTTTACTGTTCCTTTTAAAAACAGATTTGTAGATTTTCGCTCCAAAGGAACTCTTCAAAATGTGGCCCTGGTAGGGAACTTTATCGTCTGCGAGAGAAAATTGTGCTGAGAGCGCAGATTTCTGAAATAGTTGCTCTGGTGTGTGTGGATTGGTTTATTTGGGGGGGGGGGGATGGTTTGTGATGGGAACTACTTGTTCTTAACCGAAGTCTGGAGATATTTATAAGAGTTGTTTTGGACTTTCTTCAAGAGACTCTAGCCTAAAAAAAAGTGTATAAGAATGAACATGAAACTTTTTTTTTCTAGTAATAAAATAAGTGTTTTCTGGGAGGAAAACTTTTTTCCCCCTCCTACCTCTGTCTTGCGACAAGTACAAGTGAGGAAAAAATAGAAGAGCGTATTTACAGCAAAAATTTGACTAAGGGACATAAATATTACGTAATTCCTAATATTACAACTGAAAGAGTATAGGAAAATATCTTTAAATTTTTGTGTATTTTAAAGTGTTTATACATGTCTTACTGTGTCCCCTGAATAGTCATTGCTGTCTTCCCCTTTTTGTATGATTTAGTCACACACTAGTAGATGAGAGAAAAACATTTTCAAAAGAGGGAAATGTAAAAGCATAGTCATATCAAGGGAGACTGGTCAAGTACCCAAAACTACTTTAAATTCATTATTGAAACTGACTGTCTTTAATTTGACCATGTGTCCTCTTTAAATACTGTGGAAAATTCTGCTTATGTCTCCGTAGTAGAAGATGTTACACTTGTTGAAAGAAGGAAGAGGTTATGTGAAAGACAGGATTGCAAAGTAGCTTTCTGGCTAGGAGACTAACACATGGGAACTGAGGAAGGTTGCACAAATGTTTTGCTCAACAGTGTGTTTGTTTAATGTAAACTTCACCTGTAATCACCTCCTCCACACACTTTAGCAGGTTTCTATTAATGTAGTTGTTATGTTGGAATTACTAATTTCATTTTCAGCATTGTTTATATATTTTCTTATAGTGTTATACATACTACTTCAAAACAATATATATTATCAAGGCAGTTAAACTGGGTTAGTTAAACTCTAAATTTTCTTTCTTTTTAAGCATCTGACAAACCAGTAATGCTGTAGCATAAATTTTTTTGACCTAATTTCCTCCTCTTTATTATTCCTGGTAGTTTTAAAACAAAATGGAGAAAAGTAATGGAAATGCATGAGAATACTACCTGTCAGAACATATAGTGGGAGTATTCAAAACAGAGGAGTTACTGGCTTCTTTAAATTGTCTAAACAGATTTTTAAAAATGTATGCAATATCCCTTTCAATCTGCAGTGAATACCTACGATTGTATTATAATAAATTCTTGCTTTCTTGTGTTTATAATAAAAATAGTTAAACTAGCAACTTCACTGAGGTGCAAACAAATGTATTGTAATCTCTGCAATTCAAAGTCTTACCATTTGGCCTTTATAATGCTGTTTACAATTGTTTTTCCTCTATGAGCTAAACATACAATGTAAACATAAATTCTCTTCTCTTAGTGTTTAGAGGATAAATGTAGTCATTTATCAAAATGGAACCATACTTGACTTTGCTACCTGGAGCTTTATGCTTTGAAGTGAATTACTTCACTTGGCACAATGAAGTAGGAATGACTCTGGTTTTCTTAAATTAAATGAATACAGATGGCTGCTTAGTTATATCAATTTATTCATTCCAAAGTATAAACTTTCTTTGGGAATGAACTTCCTAAAAAGTGCTGTGCTAAAACTAAAATAAAATAGAACCCCCTGAAATTAACTCCTGTAGGTTTTACAGATTGAATCTCAATATCTGACACACTAAAGAAGTTACATTTTTGGAATCTCAGTAGCTTCTTTGCCTTCCTTTATGTTTTTAGTGTGAGTTACTGTTATTAAAAACAAAAACGTGGCAGTTGGCTTAAAATCCAATGTTGCAATTAAACTTTAGCCTTTTTCAGACTGTTTTCCTTTTTCCATCCAACTCTGGTAGGCCAATAGGATCCCTATGAAATTTTACCATGTTTAAACATGGTAACCAACAATCTTATTAACTGAAATGGTGTTGAACATGGCCTAGTTGTCCATGTGTTTTTGTTCAGCATTATGCCAATTTTTCATGGTTGTTGGCAACTGTTCAGCCATGGTAAAATTTTATAGTGTAGACCCGGCCTCAGTGTATGCATTATAGAGTTTATTACAGTTAGGGATTCATGAACACATGTTCAGGAAAGAGAACAGTTCTTTGGAGTAAATTTAGAGATTAGTTTGTGTAGCTCCAGGACAAAGCTTATAGACTACCTTCATGCACCACCTCCACCTGGTCTTCAGGTAATGCTAGCATTAATTAATTATTTGCTTTATAACTTCAGATAATCAAAGGATTTTAAAACAATTTGATTAAATGTTTCAATACCCAACGATTTAACATTGAAAATATTTCCAGGCATTGTCAGTATGAAAGTTTTACCTTTCAAATGTTGTTTTCTTCCATTAAATATCACCCTCTTTTCTCCTCCCCCCCCTTATTAATTTTAAGGGCTTCGTCTTTGGCCTTTCAAATGGACATTAAGTGACATTGAATGTTAGCTGCAAGAATTTTATAAGTACTGCATCAGCTGGGATGTTGCGACAGAACGGTGGAAGTAACAAGCGTGGTTTGGGATTAGCCCGACTGTCTACATCCAATTTCTTCACCATCTCCAATTCAGGAAACTGGGGAATGGGGCGCAGCACCAAGAGCAACTCTCTGAGCAGTATTAGCTCCAACTCTGATTGCTACGACAGTCCTGTTGTGGATCCAGAATACATCATGCAGTTGGTGAATGATGTCAGAAAATTTGCAGATGTGCTACTGTATTTGAAGGAAGCCATTATTTCAGAAGGTAAGTCAGCTACTTTATCCTATTTCTTAGCTGATTTGAAATTCACACACACAGCCATACTCAGTGGGAACAGTAGCAAACATTACTGTGGTTTTTACTTGTGTTTTTTCTTTCTGCCAAATACTTGCATGATTACAGGAAGTGGTGGATGTTACTTTGGGTGCTACGTTTCCTCATCAAACACAGTGCATTCTGTTTCCTAATGAAACATAACATATAGAGCTGATACAGTTGGTAAGACTTGAGTAAAAGGAAGGAGGGGAAAGTCTGGTTCCCATCAGACTGGCTGAACTGACACTGGAAAAATAGCGAAACTTTAAATCAGTCCTTTAAACAACTGACTGATGTTTTTGTAATTACAAAGTATACTGTTGATATTTTGGCTAAGATCCAGTTTTCCATGCTATTACAACTGTTACTGGTCTAATTTTAATGGAGTTTAACTTTTCTGTATAGCTCGCTTTTTCCAGGCCAAGGTATTTGTTTACCATCTTCTGCTAGCAGGTGGAAACTACAAATTTGCTTTCTTAGCCCATCCTCCTGGGACACGTCACTTTTTTTTTTCTTTTCCTAGGGTGACCAGATGTCCCAATTTTATAGGGACAGTCCTGATATTTAGGGCTTTGTCTAATACAGGCACCTATTCCCCCCCCCCCCCCCCCCCCCCCCCCCCCCCCCCCCCCCCCCCCCCCCNCTCTCTCTTTTCCTGAAAGGGAAATGCTATCAGTTTTTCTTGGTCAACAGCAGGAAAGCTTTTCTGAAGAGGTTCTCTTGTTAAAACTATGAGCTATGTCCAAACTAGTCTGGTATGGGATCCATTGACTGCTATTAGCAGTTTCTCCCACCCATTTTTACCTGTAGATAGTTGCAACTCCTTTTACTCCTTCCACCACTACCATCCAATTGTCCCTTTTCTCTTAATTGCAATTCTAGAATTGTAATGAGCAAGTTGACTTAATTATCTACTTTTAGGAAAGGAAAAATCCATTGAAGTTCTAATTTTCATGAAGCCTGTAGCACGTTAAACATTTTTAGTAGACACAGTAGGCTGCATAATAGCTAGAGCTAGTTTGTGGATATGGTCTAATACTTGCAGCTTCAAGTGGTTTCTCACTGAGAAAAACATTATTGCTGTTACTAATGTGGCTTATGATTTCTTAAATCTGATCTTTGGTTATGTTTGTATCTGTGGTGTGGGGCGTCCTCTACTTTCTTGTTTAGATTTTGGGTCAGTGTAACAATTCTCTCACAAATATTCTGAGGATTTCTGACTTCGCATCACCCCAATAACTGCCTTTGGTTACAAACAAGGATAATAAACGTTAGCTGGAATGGAAAATGCTACTTTCCTGTCATTTGAGGTATTCCCACTTATGTCGAGGTGGCCTCCAGAATCTAAGTTTTATTTAGACGGGGGAAAAAAAGAGAGATTTAGGATGTGAATGTAGCCACCATATTGTAAACAATATACTGTTTTGAGTCTGCAGTTACAGTGAAAGAGTTGCACCAGAAAAGGGTGAACAAGTCTTAAACGTACAGGTAACTTTGAAGCCTAATACTGACTAAAGTGTCACTATTGTTCACCACAGCTTGACACACGGGTAGATGTGGTCATTTGATGTGGTCAAACATGTCTGTCTGGCACCTCTTAACATCTGAATGGACAGTCCACAGGAAACAACTGCCAGAACACAAGTGTATTCTAGCAGACACAGAGGCAGTTTTAATAAATAAACTCAAAGGCCCCAAAATATAGTGTGGAAGGTAGGTTATGCAATCTCCTTTTAGTCTAGATCACACAATAACTTTATTAAAATGTTTTCACTTTTGTCAGCTTATGAAATTAACAATCTTTAAAAAGGATGGATCTTTAAAAATTTTCTGCATCTATTGGGTGCTGTTACTTGACACTTTGTCCAAAATACATCTACACAGACTAAGAATGTGTGTAACAGTAACTATAAAAATCTCAGATATTGAATAATGCAAAGGTAAACTTTCTTTCAAACTGAGGTGCTCTTTTTTGTATTGCTGACCAATAAATTGACCCAGCATTTAGGCTGAAGTTAGCAGCTGGCAAATTTCAGAGTAAACAAGGAAAAGCAACTTCACACAACATGTAACTTATGTGTAGAAATCTCTGACACTGAGACAACACACTGCTTACATATAAAAGGATGGATAACTTTGGTCACTAATAGTATTTATGATTTACCACCTTCTGAAATTATCCAACTAATTTCAAGTTTCAGAGTGTAAAATAATCAACTGTAGGGGCCAGGAAGGAATTTCTCCTGACTTCTTTGGATATCATTACTTCGGTAACTAGGTGCATTTTTTATATATATAAATTTGAAACTTTCCTTTGCATTGTCTGGGATTAGTACTGCTAGAGTCAGGATACTGGACTTCATGATTAGTACGTCAAATCATATCTTTCCAACTAGCAGTGAAGCTGTAATTAATCTATAATTTTCCAATTGTGTGCACCTTCAAACAGCTGTAAAGCAACCTGTTGGTGTAACTTTCTTCAAAATTATGCTGTTTTCAGAGATTAATTAAGATCACTGGACCAGACTTTTGAAGGTATATAGGTGCCTGGTGGGATTTTCAAAAGCACCTAAGGTCCCTAAATACCTTTTTAAAAATGTGGCCTATTGTGCCTAGATTCACCAAAACATTGTTCCCTTGGGGACAGACAGTTACATTTATAGCATATAACAGCACAGTTGGAGATGCAGCTCTCAACTGCTGCTTTTTCTATTTCCTCAGGTGACCTCATGATGTGACTTAAAAGCAGGCAACCAAAGTCCAAGTCTCTCCTCCTGCTTGGGTTAAGTGCTTCCAGCAGACAGTTGGCAAACCTTGGTCACTGTGTACCATCCTACATGCTCTTCTTTGCTGTGTCCAGGCTCTCTGAAGCCATCTATCTAGATCAGGAGTAGGCAACATGTGGCACGTGAGCTGATTTTCAGTGACACTCACACTGCCCGGGTCCTGGCCACCGGTCCGGGGGGCTCTGCATTTTAATTTAATTTTAAATGAAGCTTCTTAAACATTTTAAAAACCTTATTTACTTTACATACAACAATAGTTTAGTTATATATTATAGACTTATAGAAAGAGACCTTCTAAAAATGTTAAAATGTATTACTGGCACGCAAAACCTTAAATTAGAGTGAATAAATGAAGACTCGGCACACCACTTCTGAAAGGTTGCTGACCCCTGATCTAGATTTATGTACTGCACTCAACCATAGTATTGTACTATGGAGCCCCAGTTCCTAAGGAGCCTCCTCCAGTTCTCCACCAGTTTTCCTGGAGAGGATGAGAAGAGCTGCTTTATTTTTGCAGACTTTTATCCTTGGAAAACTTCAGTCTTTCAGAGAACCCAAAGCCTACTTGCTGAAGTTTTCTATGCTACTGTCAACTATTTCTCTGTCATACAGTGTGCTGTAGCAATACATCATCGATCAATAGAACAACCTCATGTTGTGCATGCAAAGGCTGATCTCATACTAGAAGTCAAAAGACACTGGATGTAGGTACTTTCTGCTGTTTCCCCTGTTGCTGCCAATGGATCTCTCAATTTTGCATTGAAAAGGTAAAATAAGTTATAGGTTAAATAGTACCAGAATTCTCTTGGAAGGGCAGGCCTGGGCAAAGTGTTTATTTTGCCAAACAAAAATTTGTGTTCAGTAGCATACATAGGTATGTTAACTTGATAACAGGCAACCATTTATTGGCGTCTGCCACTTCAACATTGCTGTGTTTTACCTACAAGTCTTCCATTTATCTGACAAACATTACCCGATTCTATTAAGTGTGATGTCTTAACTCCATAAACATTTTGCCTTTTCAATGCAGATTGACAACTTCTTTTGCAACTATTATTGTTAGTGCTAATATTGCGGGCTTTGACCTGAGGAGGAAGTTATATAATGCAGAGGCTCACTTACCCAGTACCCTGCCTGGCACAGATTGCTTCAGCTGATCTTCAGGGGCTGACTCTTCTTGCATTGGAGTCAATATCAGAAGTCCCATTGATTTCAATAGGCTTAGGCGTTAAATTTCCAACTGGATTAGCATTTATTTTCCCTGTTGGAAGGGTTTGGCAGTTTTTCCCATGGTTCAGTTTTATCATTTTTCTGGTTCTTCTGAGGTAGTGGTGTACTCCTGGGTAAACTATTCAGGTAAGTTGCCTTGCATTGAAGAATGTATTTGTGTCTGAACTAGATCATAAACTCCTTTTGAATGTGGACTTTATCTAATGCTTTGTAAAGCAGCAAACATACTGGTGGTCAATATATAATTACATGAATACTGAACTGCAGAGATTTCCAGAGAGGAGAATGCTACATGTTTGAGTCTTCTCACTTTTTATGTCCACTGCAGTGGCATTTCCATTTGCAGTAATTAAATGAACCTTGATACAGACTTTTCAAAAAAATTTATTTTTGCTGCTGGGACTTCAGGGAGAGTGCTGCTTTTAACCTAAGGTAAAGTAATTGGCAAATCACTGCAGTACTGTTCTTCATGGTTTCTAATGAGCTTTAGTCAGAACTTTGTCCTATCTAGCAATTGTTGTTGTTGTTAGATAAAGTGAGACTTAAACAGAGTTTGTGAAATCCACTCCGCTGGTAGGAGTGGGAAGTTTTATCTCTTGCAAAATTGTTTCTAGTGCTTATGGATAGTGCTTGGTAGGTTCTCTCATGAACAGTGTGTAAACTATCCAGTGCCATTTTCCTGAGCATGCAGACAGCTTTTGTACTTTTGCTCTGGTTCATAGCTGTATCAGGTGTGATACACCAAGGCAATATTAATCAGACTTTGATCAGTGCATGGCTGTTCAGAATCATTTGGGAGGCTTCGAAACTTTTGAATCATGTCAGTTTCATGTTGCTTTGTGAGCAGCAGCACTGCTAGCCTCTGGAGTTATTCACAGAATAAGAAGAACCAAAAAATGGTACTTGGGGGAAAGAGTAGAGTAATTTTGGTCTTCTTTTCCACCCTTCACAGCAGCCTGGTAGCTGTAGAGTAGGGGATACTTGTCAAGGAAAATTACAACAGCCAGGAGGCTCCAGGTTGGGGAAGTAAGCCAAGGCCTTTTTCCTTTTCAGAAGCTTTGGTTATAGGGGGCTGAGATGCTCACCAGCATGGTGCCCAGGGACCTCACTGGTGGGACCCCTCCCACTCTTGTTTCTGTGTCTACCTCTATTTAGTAGGTTTAGTCTTTCAGTTAGCAGATACCTGATCCATTTTTAAGCCCCAGGCTTAAGGCACCAAGCTAGAGAAATAGTTTACTTATATGGAGAAACTGAAAATGGCAGCTTGTTTAAGTGGATCAAAAATGGAGCCTTCACTCTAAATTCATCAGAAGAGGGTTTTGAATAGCTCTTGTGGCGCATAATCGTCAAACTTTATAAGGCAGTGTACAGACTAACCTGGTGTCTATCCTCTCTCTGAATACCCCTTCCTTTTGAGTCCAGGCATTAAGTTCAAAGTGAGTGTGCTCATGAGATGTGAGGATCATGAGATGTGAGGACCTGAAGCAGGTCCTCCCTGAGAGGGACTTTACCCAACTCCCAGATCTAACATTGTCCATATGTTGTTAAAAGATCAATCTTCTCTGTTTCTCTGGCCAGATAATAAATCAGTGCGGCTAAAGGGGAAAGTCTTGGTCTAAGTTCTGCATTTGAGTAAGAATTTCAAGACTGAATCTATTTTGGCTAAATTACATAAATCAGAATTAGTAGATCTCTTGGTGAAAACAGCTATTTCCCACCTAGCTCAAAATTAGGGCTAGGCATCCTTATTCTTGTTGGGTAGTGTCAGAAACAGCTGACTCTCCAGATTTGACCTACATTTCCCTGGTGTCTTGAAGTAATAGATTCCGTCGTCCCTCAGGGTCACTGTCAGTTGCATTAGGGTCTTGTGAGATTAAAGGTACTTCTCCTGCATTGAGGGAATCAAAATAATGGGCCAACCCAGTATAAAGACATCAACATTCTTCTAACACAATGGAATTAAAATGGACACACGAGCTATTTGCGTGATTCTAATTTGAAATTATCACACTAGATTTTGAATTCCTGGGACACTCTCTAAAGTCTGTTAATGACCTAGAGGAATCCCTTTCCTCTAGTGATTACAAAAATATAAGTAACCCTTTTCTATGCATCTTTTCTGGGACCTGATCTGGTCACTTAGAGTTGCATCAAGCAGTGGAGATGCTATATTCTTACTTGAGTGGTGCCTCAGATTTCAGGTTTCTTTATGTACATTTAAAACATACCAAAACAGGTGCCAATCCTAAACTCCAGACAGCTTTAATAAGAGTTTAAAAGCACGGCAAAACACTTATTTAAAAATCCCAAAAATAACTCAGTAGGCCATTTAGCAAATGGAAAAATGACCCACGTTTAAGTCGCATCCCTCTCTCAAAAGCACCTGTATGGTGGTCAGCCCTGAAGTGTGTCCTAAAGCTGCCTCCTCGGCCTGTAACTTGCAGCAGTTATGCTGGGAGAGGGTGGTGATCTCTTGAGCAGGAGGCTTTCAGGACACCTAGGGGGAGACTTTCAAAGGCATAGGGCAGTCAGGTACCTATTAAAAATCAATAAGAATTGGATGCCTGATTGTCCTTTGACTTTGAAAATCTCCCCATTGTGCTTTCTATATAGTGTGGGGATGAAGGTACCCCAATGCATTGAACTACACCTAGTAACTTGCAGATGACCAATTCACATAGCACAAGTGTTGTAGATGCACAAGTGAGAGAGGCCTTTTAACAATTATGCTGCTGTGCTCTGTACCAGATTCAGTATGTGTTTAATATGTAGCCACAAGCAGAGCACATTGCCTTAATCTGATCTTGGCTTGACAGTGTTATGAGTAGGCTTGGCAGGATTTGATTAAAGTTGAAGTTAAGTGTCTTTCAGCTGAGACACTGAAAATGATGAAAAAATCCATGTGTCGCAGTCCTGCACAAGTGCAGCCTTCCCCCTGCAACTTGTGCCTGCAGGGATTGGGTGTCCTTAGCACTGCAGCAGCGCAGGGAGCCTTCTGCAGCCATGTGCGCTCTCTTTCACCCTCTCACCATCTGGGAGTCCAGGCGCTGTCCCTGGGCAGGAGTCATTCAGCAGCAGGTGGCCTTCCTTGTAGCCGGGGAGCTCATCCTCCTTGGACTCCTGATTGGGGGTCTCTGCTCCACCAGGCCAGGACTGCAGTCTCCCCTGCTCCTTGTGGCTGGGTGTTTTGGGCCCTTCAGCCATAAAGGGAGCCCCCTGTAGCCCTGCTGTTGGTTCTGGGAATCCCCTGCAGCCTCACTGTCAGCGCTGTCCAAACCCCCCTTTAATTTCATGCAACTGTAAAAGTTAAAGTGCTTAAAATAGAATAAATTTCTTAAAAATAAAAGTTAATTGTCAATTCTGTCAAACCTAGTTATGAGTCATAGTAGTGAGGTTTGTATCTGGGAGAGAAGGCTTTAACCTCCTAATCAATGAGCTTAAATGAGCGAAGACTATTCTGGCTACTCCTGAAAGCAGGTATCAGGGGATCTAACCAAACACCTAAATTACAGACACACCCCTTAGGTCCAGAGGAACAAGTATAAACTTTACCATACCATCCAGTTGCTTTTCTCAGCCCACCATCACTACCTCTTATCTGGACTGAGTTTCAGCCAGTTTGCTCTCATCCATGCCTCAGTCTCAAATAGACTCTGAGAAAAGTGATGAGCTGTACTGTTGGGAACCAGATTTGGTGGTGTTTACCTATTGAAGGTGTCTCATGTAACCCATGCAACTAGCCCATTTGCTTCTCACATGTTGAACAGGAGGGAGGACAGGATAGGATTTCTCAGAGGCACAGGATTGCTCTTGAAAAAGAAGTGATTGCCCTACATTATCCAATTTCTCCAAGAGATAAGAAAAAAGCCACCTTGTTCATTTTGTAAAGGAAAAATGTATAGCCACTAAGTGGACATTCTCACCCGTTCTAACCAAAAGCATGGGACAGAGCTTGCAAAGTTTAATATTGACCAAAAAAAAATAAATCCAAAATATTTAACTTTGCAAATTCGTGCAGTATACCATTAAAAAAAAACAAACTTATGTAGATTGGTGCCACTACCATTTTGTTTTGTTGTGATGTCACCAACATAGTGCATGGTGAAGCATCATTCTGAGTGATCTCATTGAGATTGATCCCCATTAGTTTGACTTCAGGGGACCAGGTGGGAGTGCTTATAGAAGCATAGTTTCTGTTCCTAGTGCAAGTCCAGTTCCATTAACTCAGCTTATATAGGATGTTCAGGAAACTCTACTAGAACCATTTTTCACTTTGTTACAATAGTGATCCTTAATTGTATCAAATTAGAGAAGGAAGAAGCACTTTGTTTGCTCTTTGGCTTTGATGTAGTAAATGACAGGGATTTATATTTCTGCCGTTTCCACTGCTTAGAAATTTGTAGTGTACAGCTCTCTCATGACTACCTGCTGAAATTTACTGTTTTGCATCTTTAGTCAGTATCATGATGGTACATTGAGTAATTACAAGAGTAAAATTCACATCTGGGTATTAAAATGCTAAATTAGCTATACTATGTGCTTAGATTTTAATTCTAGTATATCTGAATGTACTTTCGAGTGTAGAATAACCACTTGTTACTCTTTGAGGTAAGAGTTACCTTGAAAGTATAGTTTTATATGCTATATGCGTGGTTCTGAGTTCTTTTAATGAACAATGGCTTCTTTCTTTCTGGATTCGTCCTAGCTTCTTCCTGTCTCCAGTCACTGTAAGTAATGTTTGTAGTTATGCTCTAAAATGGTAATGTAGTATCTTGGAATTCTGCTTTTTTGTATAACTACAAAATAGAATTATCACCCTTAAATATCAAATGTCTCTAAAGATCAAATTCTGCAGTATGGCTTCTAAGAGTCTGATAACGCCCTAGTCTCAGATACTAGCTACCATTGAAGTGGATACTGGAATACTTGAGTCCATGGGGCTGGAAAGAAGTGTTACATTTCGTATCAGAACGAGTAGCAGGCTTTCTTCTTTTATATATAACAAAATAAATACTTTCTATTTGTTATCCTCTATGCCGTACCATACTTTTTCTATTTTCTTCTCAGTGCAGAGGAAATATAGGCGGGTACCTCTTCTGCTCATGTATTTTATGTCCTGGTGAAAAGTGAGGGTGTTAATTTGGGGTAGTTGCGGAGTTGCCTTGGTCAAGGCTGGCATATTTTATGACTTATGTAAAATCAAGTGTCTTACACATGTGCAGATCACAACTCTTGTGCACTCTATAAGATGTCTTTGCCTTGCTGTCATACAGCCAGCCAAGGGCAGAGCAGAGAAAGCAGCCTTGCCAGAGAGATTAAAGCACCAATTATGGCTCTTTCCTGTTCAGTCAGGCAGAGCAGAATAGGTGCCACATTATGGGAATTGCTGGATCAGCCATGAGGGAACGATGCCTATGGATGGGCTCTCTGCCCCCAAACAAGTGGCAGACAAGGTGGGTTTTGCAGGGCAGGAAGGGAAATAGTAAAGGAGGGAGAGCACCTACTTTCCGTTTTGTGTTTGGGAGCTGGGAAGATGACTTCCATGAAGGAGCATCTGCATTAGGACTTTCCATTGGTCCGGCATCTGTGTAGCTGGATGACACTGGTTAGAAATGCCTGCACCCTAGTTACACTGGGACCAGGATTTTTAAAATGACTAGTGATTGAGTGCCTCATTTTTTGAGAGCTGCCTAATTTCAGACATCTGAGTCCTGATTTTCAGAGCGAGGATGTCCAGCCCTTTTGAAAAATTGGGCCCCTTTAAGGTCTTGTCTGAAAATCTTGTATTAGTGCTACCAGCTCTAAAACTCTTCCCACTCTTAATGTAGTGTAGATGAAGCCTCAGAGTCAAAGATGAAAGATCCCCTGCTTCCTGCATCCCCTTTAGTTCTTGGTCTTGATGGCCTGTCGTGGTCAATGTCTTACTACAATATTTTTAATTTGATTATCATTGTTGCATTCAACTTTGTTTCTTTACGGACATTTTTTTCTTAGTCCAAAACATAAACTTCCACATTTGCTTCCTAGAGCCTGGCTGACTGGAAAGCCTGCCTATCTTGAATCAATGCAGAAATCTGACCACAACCATTGGCTGTAGCATGCATGGGCTAATTAAAGAGAAAATACAATGATCACTTGTTATAATACCAAGAATAGTTTGTATTCCTTTAGTAAACGTCTTTAGGTCTGTTACTCTTGTCAGTGCCTTTCTAGTTGAATAGTTCTAGCATGTCAATGAAAGCTACTGCTTTCCCAATAGGAGGATTGGGCTGATGACATCTGAGATTCCCTTGAATTGCAACTGAGGATCTGAATGCGTGAGAATGGCAGGTAACTTGGCTGCTCTGAGCCAAGCTCTTGGGTGTGTTTCCCCCCGCACCTCTCCTCTTCCCTCTCCCCCTCCCCCCCCCCAGTGTTGAATTTGCCCAGCACCAATTATGGAGGCAGCATATGAATTAGCGAGAGGCAAGATAAGCTACGTTTCTTGCCTCTCAGACTGTTTTCAGACTGCCATTGTTGACTTCCTCTTTGATCATGTCTTAAATTAAATTCATAAAGAAACTTATGGAAGTACAGAAAGTAAATCATTACTTTATTACAGAGCATCTATCTTTAACAGTGGCCACAGGAGCATAAAATAATGCTGTCATATACCTAAGCAGTTAATTTGCTCATTAAGTAACCTTCATGTGTTGCGGGGGGAGGGATAGCTCAGTGGTTTGAACATTGGCCTGCTAAACCCAGGGTTGTGAGTTCAATCCTTGAGGGGGCCATTTAGGGATCTGGGGCAAAAATCTGTCTGGGGATTGGTCCTGCTTTGAGCAGGGGGTTGGACTAGATGACCTCCTGAGGTCCCTTCCAACCCTGATATTCTATGATTCTATGTATCTTGGGGAAAGGTCAGAACAATTCAGGTAAAGAATGGCAAATTGATTCTGCCTTGGCAGATAACACTGAACAAAGGGGAAAAGTAAACTAACATCTACCATTAAATGTTGAATCCTCTTACAACAACTGCAGAATTCCAGGACGCTGGCAACTTGGGGTATGTCTACTTTGCAACGAAAAACCCACAGCACTGAGTCTCAGAGCCCAAGTCAGCTGGCTTGTGCTCATGTGGCTTGGGTTGTGGGACTAAAAATAGCAGTGTAGGCAGTCAGGCTCAGCTGGAGCCTGGCTCTGAGGCCCTCCCTCCTCCCCTCCTCGCTGGGACTCAGAACCCAGCCCAAGCCTAAATTTCTACATTGCAATTCTATAGCCCCACAACCCAAACCCCATGTTAGCTGACTTGGGCCAGCCACAGCCATGTCATGGGTCTTCAATTGCAGTGTAGACAAACCCTTGAACTACAGCAATATTTATTAGTATTATCACTTCTAGGATAATTAGTTTCTCATTTATCTGATGGTTTTATAGCTATACCAAAAACTAATTTAGGGTTGAAACATGGTGCTTCAGATGCCTTTTTATATTCCATAACTGCTGCCCAAACTTAATCCATAACGGACTAACTATGTTTAAATGCATTTGACTGCATTTGTGTATGAGTAAGGCTGTGTGTCACGGAAGTCACAGATTCTGTGACGTCTGCAGCAGCCCTGCGGCTGGCCCAGGAGCCACCTCAGCATCTCGGGCAGTCCCAAGGTCAGTCACACTGGCTGCTGCTGGGGCAGTCTCATGCCCCCCCACCCCCGCGCACTCACTTCCCAGCAGCAGAAGTTTGGGTGTGGGAGGGCTCAGGGCTGGGGTTTGGGGTCGCTGCTTACCTTGGGGTGTGTGTGTGTGGGGGGGGACTCCTTTCCCTCAGGTCCCCTAGCTCCACATGCTGCCTCTGCCGGCAGCCAGGCACTGCCCCTGCAGCTCCCATTGGCCATGGTTCCCAGCCAATGTGAGCTGCAGAACTGGGGCCAGGGTGGAACAGAGGCAGCATGTGGAGCTCTAGGGAGCTTGGGCTGCTGCTTCCCAGGAGCTGGGTAAGGAGCCTGACCCATTCCCACCAATTCCTCTCCGCAGCACCCACGCTGCTTCCCCGGGCTGCGCCCCCGTCCCAGCACCTGCGGCACCCACCCACCCCAGTTTTAGTCAGGGGTATTTTTAGTAAAAGTCATGGACAGGTCATGGGCCATGACTTTTTGTTTACTGCCCATGACTTTTATTAAAAATATCCATGACTAAAACATAGCCTTATGTATGAATGACCATCTGGCCTGCAGTGATTCTGGGGTCTGCAGCACCAATACTATACCTAATAGTTGAGCTCATGTTAGCTTAAACCTGGGGTGGTGAATGTGAGGTAAGACTTTAATATCCCTCTTGGTGCTCTGCCACCCCTTCCCTGCAAAGTACCCGTAGTTCTGACTCCCAAGCATCCTGCTTGCCATATTTTCCCATTTCTTGCAGACTCTTGGGTATTCAGACATTAGAACCTTAGAGATTCATGAGAGTAGGGCTCTTTCTGCAAATTTCAGATCTGCACCATCAGAACTCTCCTTTACAAGGTGGTTAATAGGAGTCTTTGTAGCCATCAGACCAAATAGATACCCCTCGCTCACCAGGCTCCTAAGATCTGCTGGAGAGGAGCAGAGTTCCTTGTTCCTGTGTTGGGTAGCAGACCTTAAGACCACTTAAACACACACAGGCATAGAACTTGCTAACTTTACATTTTCTGGATTTTTAACTTTTTGATTTTTATCAACAATAAAGTTCTTGAAAGGTAATATACCGTCAAACCACTGATGTGCCTGCAATTTTAACTTCAACTTAAGGTATGTTGTGTTACATATGTATAGATTTCTAAATGGCTGCCAAAGAGAAAGTGGTATGGGACTGTCAAAAATAGGTGAAGATGGGGATGGCGTTTCACGAATAAGTGTATGTAACCAAGACTTTAACTAGGCAGGAAATAATTGCCATATTAATGTTGCTAGCTTGTTGCAGAACTCTTTATCTTAACTGTAAAATATCACATGCATGGAAAAATTATACTGCTGTATCTGTTACTCAGTAAACAAAAGAAATTGTGAAGTTAACTTCTAGCAAAGTTGTTTTCTGGGTCTTTACAGTTGGCTGCAGAGTGTCTAATGCAGATTGTTAATGATGGATATTAAATACTACTCTTTCAATTAGTTTGTTGTTAGTTTTAAGGTTAAACAACAACCAAATGGACCCTTTGATTAGCAAACTGGTTTGTGGTTGATACTACTTCCCCTCCCCCAGCCACATAGTCTGCATTCTTTCAGAACAAATGTTCATTTGTTGCTATAGTCTAAGATCAACAGTCAGTAGGGGTGTGTGTCTTGAGCACGTGTGGATGTTCAAAACGTAAAATAAACTTTTATGGGAAACTTCAGTTTTGTTGATTTAAAATAATTTACATATCCGTCTTTAAGAACAACTTAAAACTAGGGCTGTCAAGCGAGTAAAAAAATTAATCGTGCAATTAATCGCACTATTAAACAATAATAGAACACCATTTATTTAAATATTTTTGATGTTTTTGACATTTTCAAATATATTTATTTCAATTACAACACAAAATACAAAGTGTACAGTGATCATTTTATATTTATTTTTGATTACAAGTATTTGCACTGTAAAAAAAAATAGTATTTTTCAATTAACCAAATACAAGTACTGTAATGCAATCTCTTTATCATGAAAGTTTATTCTACAACTTACAAATGTAGAATTACGTACAGAAAATAACTACATTCAAAAACAAAACAATGTAAAACTTTAGAGTCTGTAAGTCCACTCAGTCTTTCTTCTTGTTCAGCCAATCACTCAGACAAACAAGTTTGTTTACATTTGCAGGAGATAATGCTGCCCACTTCTTGTTTACAGTGTCACCTGAAAATGAGAACAGGCATTCTCATGTAGCCAGTGTCGCAAGATATTTACGTGCCAGATGCGCTAAAGATTCATATGTTCCTTCATGCTTCAAACACCATTCCAGCAGACATACGTCCATGCTGATGACGGGTTCTGATCAATAACAATCCAAAGCAGTGTGGACCGATGCATGTTCATTTTCATTATCTGAGTCGGATGCCACCAGCAGAAGGTTGATTTTCTTTTTTGGTGGTTCAGGTTCGGTAGTTTCCTCATTGGAGTGTTGCTCTTTTAAGACTTTTGAAAGCATGCTCCACACCTCATCCCTCTCAGATTTTGGAACGCACTTCAGATTCTTAAACCTTGGGTCGAGTGCTGTAGCTATCTTTCGAATTCTCACATTGGTACCTTCTTTGCGTTTTGTCAAATCTGCAGTGAAAGTGTTCTTAAAATGAACATGTGCTGGGTCATCATCCGAGACTGCTATAACATTAAATATATGGCAGAATGTGGGTAAAACAGAGCAGGGGATATAAAATTCTCCCTCAAGAGTTCAGTCACAAATTTAATTAACAGGGGATATAAAATTCTCCCTCAAGAGTTCAGTCACAAATTTAATTAACACATTATTCTTTTAACGAGCGTCATAAGCATGTCATCTGGAATGGTGGCCAAAGCATGAAGGGGCATACGAAAGTTTAGCATATCTGGCACATAAATACCTTGCAATGCTGGCTAAAAAAGTGCCATGCAAATACCTGTTCTCACTTTCTGTGGACATTGTAAATAAGAAGAGGGCAGCATTATCTCTTGTAAATGTAAATAAACTTGTTTGTCTTAGCGATTGGCTGAACAAAAAGTAGGACTGAGTGGATTTGTAGGCTCTGAAGTTTTACATTATTTTTTGTTTGAGTGCGGTTATGTAACCAAAAAAATCTACATTTGTAAGTTGCACTTTCACGACACAGAGATTGCACTACAGTACTTGTATGAGGTGAATTGAAAAATATTATTTCTTTTGTTTATCTTTCACGGTGCAAATATTTGTAATCAAGAATAATATACACTTTGATTTCAATTATAACACAATATATTATATATAAAAATGTAGGAAAGCATCCAAAATATTTAATAAATTTCAGCTGGTAGTCTATTGTTTAACAGTGCGATTAATCACAATTAATTTTTTTGTTAATTGTGTGAGTTAACTGCAATTATTCGACAGCTCTACTTAAAATATTTTCATTAAGAAAATACCAGTATGCACTCTTAGAGAGGTTACATTACACTTGCTGCACTTAAAGATGACCTGCAAAAAGGGGGAAATTGATGGCGGGATATTTTTATTTATATGTACTTCATGATGTACAGAGAAGACTTTAACTATTACTTATTAAAATTCCTCTCTATTCTGTTAAAAATAGTAGATCTTTACTTTCCTGTAGTTGCTAGAGGAATGAATAGCTAGCTAGTGGGACCAACATCAAAAGAGGTTAAACAGTTGAAACCTGACCAGCTGAGTGGGCAAGGATTTTTAGTCAAATTGTTTTTGCATTATTTTTTTTAACTGAAAAAGGCTGACAGTTGGGGGAAGCAATTTGTTAAAGCATCCCCACCTCATGAGTTGAGGCTTGAGAACTCCCTCTCCAGCTCTTGGATCCTTCTAGGAATCCTCTAGCAAAACTTAAGAATACTAGATTTGATAATTATGATATTTATAAAATAAAAAGGAGCAGAAGGAAATTTGTGGACAGAAGCAAACTGTTCAGGCCTTGTCATAGATCATTCAGAAGTGCAGAAGAATGCAATCCTTTGTCTTTTCATATCACCTAAATTCAATAGCCTTATCTTAAGAAAATTATTTAAAGATCTTAAATGACACACTTCAACATATTAAATTTTATAGAGAAAACGAGGGCCAAATTTTCAAGTACACACACTTCTGTGTGATCTTAGCTTTGGATATATATGCATATACCTGTGCAAATTTCACAAGCATGATATTGAAGCATTACATGCCTAAGATGACCCTGGTTTTGAAAACTTGTCCATGAATTATTTTAGTGTTATTTTGTGCTGAAATCAAAACACTGTAATGCGTCCTCTGGAATCTTTTTATACATAGTTTTTATTACATTTTGATAGCTTGTTCTTAAAGGCACTTAAATTAGCAGGAGTCAGGTTGATGCACAACTAGTTTGAAGTAAGCTGCCTTGCATCAACCTAACCATGTGGTGTAGACCAGGATTTACAGTTAATTCAGTCCTGGATGTTGATGTGTGTAATACAGTGTGGTTTAGTGAAAACCTTAAGACTCGGGATTTCAAAAACACTCACCATTGCTCAACTCTCTACCCAGTTAAGTCAATGATAAAACTCCCACTAACTTCAGTGGGAGCAGTTAGGCCAATGCTAAGTACTTTTGAAGTTCCCACCTTTGTTGTCAGAATTTGTTTGTGTTCAGAAGTGGAAAAGGTTTCCATGTTTCCTAGTTTTAGAAATGTGGCTCTTCTGCCATTATATTATTAACAATAGTTCATCTATAGCAAATTAATGCTGTTAATCGCTATATATAATAATTTAATTAGAATGAATGTATTCTTGCATTTTATAGCATCATTTCTAAAAGTGAAGTCAGAAACTGCAATAAATATCAATGTTGTGCATGTGTTCCTGGAAACAATAAAAAGCTTGATTGTCTTCCTGCCAACCCCTTCCTCCCCCAATTAAGTAACTTGATCATGACTCAGTTGACTCTTAGGACCAGATACATTGAGTTAGAAGGTTCCTTGTTCACATAAGCATTTTGATTATAAGCATACTTTAAAATGACACACCTTCCATGGCATCAAATGAACAGATAAAATGCATACTCAAACTTCATTGTCTCTAACTGTTCCTCTTGTAGCTGGGTGAAATGAAAATTTGTTCCTTAGGTCACTTAGCATTAATGTTCTAAATGGGAATTGGGGTTTGGGGAATGTGCAAGGAACAAAGGAATTGCTTCAGATTTTCAACTACTTCTGCACCCCTTCTAAAGAATGGACACATTAATTTACTATATATTTTGCTGATTCAAGAACTTCAAATCAAAGAGTAAAGAGAAGTTCTGCTTCCCACATTGAAGAAATATGAGCGCATGATTTGTTTTGCAATTAGTTTGCTTCCCATAAATGCTTATTATGCGTGCCTCTTATCTCTTAGAAATGAAGTTGAAAAGGTTTCTTAACTTGATATTTAGTAATTCTGATCAAACTAGACAAGTAAAGGAACCTAACACTTTTCCAGCTATTAAAGCAGACACTGGATTTTGCTCAGACGTAATAGGACTATTTTAGATAAGTTGTGTGTGGTCATTGTTCAAAATCTGAATCTAAGGTGTTGAAGTTGCTATCATATTTAAGGCAATGCACTGATTGTGCTAATGCATATAGCTCTTCTTACCTCAGTGCACATGCCAAATAATCATTTTAATTCTGCCTTATTTGTATCTGAAAGGTATGAATTTACGACACACATTTGAATTCAGTATTTTATTTACTAAAGTAACTGATAATGCTTTTAGAAGGTTTTTTCCTTCATCTGTTTTGTTAAAACTATGCAAGGGTTACATGGATGCAGTTCTCTAAACTGAGATTACTTTTGCATTAAAAATAAAACCCATGAAAAAATGGGGAAGTATCACGTGACTACTTTCGGAAGGTGGCTGACTGAAAAATACTGAAACCTGTGTTTGTGAAGTTCAGTGCTGTGGGATTCCCTTGGAGACTTCTCTTCACTTGGCTTCTCAAGAACGTCTTTCGACTCCAGCCTTCGTCACTCAGGTATCTATCTGGCATACAGCAGTGCTAGGCTGAGTTGATTAGCATACATCTCAGCTGTTTAGGACCTGCAGAACATTGGAGAGAACCTGAAGTGATGTCCCTCTACCTCACAGGCAGCTGTTTTCTCTTTTGTCCTCCTTTGTCCTTCCATGGAGTTGCCAGATGGCCAGGCAAAGGTTCTGAGGCAATTTACACAGTGCTTCCTATCTAGCAATTGTTGGATCTAAGGCTCCAATTTGGAGGAGCCATTGGTGGTTACCACAGATAGAACAAGTCAACATTATGACCAGTGTCTGAAGGCAGACTCCTAGGAAGGGGAAACTTTGTTTCAGCTACTAAAAAGACTCTGGGCAAGTAACAGTGTTATTATGTAGCTCAAGTTGCAAATAGATTATTTTAAGTTCAATATATACTATTTTAGTCATCTTGTTTGCATGCCCTGGCTTTTAAATAGTATTCTACCAGACTGAATTGGGAGTCGTACACACTTAAGTCAAATTTAGCTCACTATATAGCAAGAGTTACATGCAGTTAGTTTAAATATAGCCAGATATCTTGCATTCCAGGATAGTTTGGTATTAATCTCTCCCAGCCTCTATTTTATCTGTATTTCTAGGGAGATACAGTATTCTTCTTGTACTTGTACTTGGTTGTTTTTTTTGTTTTTGTTTTTTTTACAGCAAAGTAGTATAATCTGTAGGCTCACAAGCCATGCTTAAACTGATTCCTCCCCAGTGACTAAAATCAATAAACCAAATAATCCAAATAATAAATAATTGCTGCAAAGAGCCTGGAAAATGTATTCTTATTTTAAGGATTCTAGTCTATTTTTAAGAGCCCGGAGACAATTTTTAACTACCCAGATAACTATGCACAGTGTGTAAACATTGAGAAACAGTTTTAAAGTCGTTTAAGTAGGCTTTAGTGTGTTACGGTTGTAGTTACAGTTCTGATGGAAGTGTTGAGGTACTCCTGCTCTATGAAATTGTTCTTTTGATAACGAATCCTTCCAGCTGTGTGTTTGTTGCCACCACCTCTCCTGGATGTGACAAAGGTTTGAGTTCGAGTGCACAGAGGGATGAATTATTTGTAACACCTGTTACACACTGTGTTCTAGGCATCTTGTTCCACTTGTTTGGGATTACTGTAATGTGTGAAAATGGTTTGCCCCTTTTTTCTTCCACTAGTGAGGGCCAGTAGGGGGGATCCTCTACTTCCATTGCTGATGCCAGTTAACAACAGAGGGTCCATTTCTTAGTGCAGAGTGGGCATTGATGTTTCTTGAATCAGTCAGTTAGCAGCTATGGAAGGATTGACTGAAATGAAGTTGCCAACAGAGATCAGAATAGAGAGAACAATGCTAAATTATTTTGATTGGCTTTCTCTGCTGATTAGAAAACGAATTTCTGCATTGCGGATGGCCACCTAACAGGAATTACGCTTTCTGGTAGAGAAGGGTCTAAATACAGGTGTCAGGTATTCATCTCTTTTTTTTTTTTGTTTTAAGTCCTGCATTCTATAGCACTCTCTCTTAGCCATGATTCTTGAGTGTTACAGTATGTGATCTCCAAAAGGTGTACCTTAAAAGGCACTTATAGCCAGGGTTCCCAACTTGGATGCTTGATTGGTCTGGGGTTCCTCTATCGTGGTGGTGGTGTTAGTTCAGGGGTCTCAAACACGCGGGCCGCATGCGGCCCACAGGGTTATTTTCTGCGGCCTGCAAGCTCCTCATGGCCCCCCCGCCCTTCCCCAACGTTTACCTAGAGCGGCTCCCTGCCTGCCCTGCCCCCGCGCCGGGAATCGGCTGGAACCTGGGGGAGGAGGGGCACAGGGGTGTGTGACTGTTGCTTCAGGCACCGCCCCCAGCAGTTCCCATTGGCCGGGAATGGGGAACTGTGACCAATGGGAGCTGCTGGGGGCGGTGCCTGAAGCAACAGCCACACACATCCCTGCGCCCCTCCTTCCCCAGGTTCCAGCTGCTTCCCGGCGTGGCGGCAGGGCAGGCAAGCAGCGAGCCTGCCCTGCCCCCGGTGCGGGTCGGGCCAGAGCCCGCCCCCGCACTTCTCTTGCACCCCGCCCCCCTGCCCTGAACCCCCTCCACACCCTGCACCCCGCCCCCCTGCCCTGAACCCCCTCCTGCACCCCAAACCCCTGCCCGGAACCCCCCGCCGCACCCCACACCCCTGCCCTGAGCCCCCTCCTGCACCCCTCCTGCACCCGACCCCCTGCCCTNTCAGTAAATGCGACCCTCGGGCCAATGTACTAGTCCTCATGTGGCCCTCGAGGTCATTTGAGTTTGAGACCCCTGTGTTAGTTGGTATACAGTCCAAATTTTACTTTTTGGCCACAACCCTTTATATTTCAATCTCCCTATGTTCTCAGCTGAATTCATGAACCTATGCTTTTATGAAAAGCTATTTCTAATTTTGTTTGCTGAAGTAGCTACAGATAAAGGGCGCTTTTGAAGGGGTAGTTTACGAGTAGTAGTAAACTTTCACACAAATCCTCTCTTTACATTGGAGATAGTGATATGAACCGAGCATTGTAGTGAATCAGTTTCTTGCATTCCTGAACAGAGTTTAATAATAATGTCAAATCATTATTAGTAATAGTAATTTGTTACTGTAGTGCTTAGGATCTCTAGGCATGGACCAGGACTTGATAGTACTAGGTGCTGCACAAACACCATGCAAAAAGACATCCCTTGCTCCAAAGAGCTTACAATCTATTATAACTGGATATGATTTTTGTCACAGTAAAATTATGCAAAATTCACAGAGCAGTCATGGTAAAAATGTACAGAATCAGGGTATGGTCACGGGGGCTGAAAACAAAGCCAGAGCCCCACCGCGGGGGGCTGAAACCAAAGAAGTCTGAGATCTGATAGTCATGAAATCCATGCCCAAATTTTATCCTTAATTATAAGACAGGAGACAACATGGCTACAGACAAAGATGCGGGCGAGTACAAGGAAACAATGAGACAATATTGGTTACATGATAGGCAGAGGTCTCAGCACACCCGTGGTCTGACTGTTGTCGGTGTTTTGTCAGCTTCACGCAAAAGAGTTTAAAGGAGGAGTCTGAAGGGGGATAATTACAGGGAACTTCTCTCAAGTGTGAGAGGCAGAATTAAAAGGAGGGTAATATAATTAATGCTAATCAACATGGGTAAATGGTAAATAGATCTTGTCAAAGTATCGTGATATATTTTTTTATGAGATTACAAGTTTGGTTGATAACGGTAATAGTGTTGATGTAATATATTTAAACTTCTGTAAGAAATTTTATGTATTGAACGACACTTTGATAAAAAACTAGAACAATATAAAATTAACATGTCAGACCTTAAATGGATTAAAAGTTGCTTATCTGATAAATCTCAAAATGTAATTGTAAATGGGGAATGATTATGGAGCAGTTGTGTTTATAGTGGGGTCCTGCAGGGTTCTTGGCCCTACACTATTTATCATTTTTATTGATGACCCGGAAGAAAACACAATCATCACTGATGGAGTTTGCAGATGACATAAAAATTGGAGGAGTGATAAATAATGAAGAGGACAGCTCAATGATCTCGTGTGATCAGGATCGCTTGGTAAGCTGGGCACAAGCATACAATATGATGTAAATGTATATATCTAGGAACAAAAGAATGTAGGCCATACTTGCAGGATGGTGGACTCTAGCCTGGGAAGTAAGGACTCTACAAAAGATTTGGGGATTCATGGTGGATAATCAGCTGAACATGAGCTTTCAATGTGACACTGTGGCCAGGGCTACCACAGTCTTTGGATGGATAAACAGGAATCTCTACTAGGAGTAGAGAGGTTATTTACCTCTGTATTTGGTATTGGTCAGATCACTGCTGGAGTCCTGTGTCCAGTTGTGTCCACAATTCAAGGAGATGGTTGATGAATTGGAGAGGGTTCCAAGAAGAACCACAAGAATGATTAAAGGATTAGAAAACTGCCTTATAGTGATAGATTCAAGGTACTCAGTCTATTTACCTTAACAAAGAGAAGGTTAAGGAGTGACTTGATTACAGTCTATAAATACCTACACAGGGAACAAATATTTGGTAATGGGCTCTTCAAATTAGCAGACAAAGGCACAACAAGATCCAACAGCTGAAAGTTGAAGCTAGACAAATTCAGGCTGGAAATAAGGCATACATTTTTAACAGTGAGGATGATTACAGTTTTACTAAGGGTCATGGTGGATTTTCTGTCCCTGGCAATTTTTAAATCAAGATTGTAAGTTTTCCTAAAAGATATGCTCTAAGAATTATTTTGGGGGCAGTTCTCTGGCTGTGTTATACAGGAGGTCAGACTAGATAATCACAGTGGTTCCTTCTGGCCTTTGAAGCTATGGGAGAAAGTAGAAAGGTGCATGCTCAAAAATTAACAAGTGGGCTTTGGAGGCTGACGACATTGGTCGATGGGAGGCATGAATTGACATGTCAGTAGTGAATGCAAGATGAAGGGTCATGTGGGCCTTGGAAGTGGAGACAAGTAGCTTATGTTTGAATCTCTCCATTGGCTCCCCCTTCTCTATTGTATCAAAGAAAGGGGTGACATGGTCAAAGCAATAGGCTAGGACAGGGTTCTCAAACTTCATTGCACTGTGACCCCTTTCTGACAATGAAAATTACTACACAACCCCAGGAGGGGGGAACCAAAGTCTGAGCCCTGCTGCTCTGGGGAGGGGGTACAAAGCTGAAGCCCTAGGGCTTCAGCCCTAGGTGGGAGGCCTGAAACCTGAGCCTCGCCACCAGGGCTGAAGCCCTCGGGCTTCGGCTTCAGCCCTGGGAAGTGGGGCTTGGGCTTTGGCCCCGGGGCCCAACAAGTCTAATGCCAGCCCTGGCGACCCCATTAAAACAGGGTCCCGACCCACTTTGGGGTCCTGGCCTACAGTTTGAGAACCGCTGGGCTAGGAGAATGATGGTTGCAGCAGCATTCTGAATGGATGTGAGAGGGCAAGACTGCATATGTCAAGGCCAGAGTACTGTACTGATACTCTGGTAATCGAGATGCAAGATGAGAGCCTGGATGAATTTTTGCTGTGTGGATGGATAGAAAACTATGTATCTTAGATGTTGTGCAGAAAGAATCTGCAATGTTTAGACAGATCTCTCTCTCTCTCTCATTTCTAGACTATAAATTGAAGAGGACTTTTAGGTTGTGGGCCTGAATGACAGGCAGGATGGTGCTGATGTCCAAAATAACTGAAAAGGAGATGGGATGGAGGAAAGATTAAGAGCTCTGTTTTAGTCATGTTGAGATTGATCTGCTGATTAGATATCCACATGGAGATGTAATAGAGGCCAAAATTTTAATTTGGATGTAAAGACAGGTCTGGAATAAAGAGGTAGATTTTAATAATAAAAAAAAAAAAATTGTCAAGTCAGATGCGGCTACAGTGCTTAATGACATCGGCCCTGACTGATGATGGAAATGTAATCTTAATTTACATACGCCTTATGTTGGGAATGGGGGAGAGGTATTAAATATGTAGCTTATTCAAAAATACATCCTCCAGTCCGGCCATCACCTTTTCCCATTCTGTAGCTTTTGGACAGCCCCACGTGTTCTTTGGTATTGGTCAGTGTTTAATAGCTAGGCTAAAGGCTTTTGTGGCAGTTGGGGACAGTCTTGTACAAATACATAGCCAAAAAGTAAATGTATGTACAGATTTGGCCTCTTCCTGCCATATATTCTGCATCATTTTTAATTGTAAGCTGTTCATAGCTGGGATCATGTCTAATTACATATGTTCAGCACCTCGTGCAATTGAGTGCTCTTTATGCAACAGCCTAAGGACTGGTCTTGAGTGTCTCAGTCCTTTCTCTATTTCAAAAGCTACGTTGTATGTCTGTTTGCGGTCACATTGCATCACAGCATCTAAACTAGTCACATGCCCAGGTTTTTATGTCTAATGCTAGTTGGGACATTCTACCCACAGTAAAATTTTCATACACTTCTGTATATCTTAGTACAGGGATAGGCAACCTATGGCACGTGCGCCGAAGGCGGCACGCGAGCTGATTTTCAGTGGCACTCACACCGCCTGGGTCCTGGCCACCGGTCCGGGGGGGATCTGCATTTTAATTTAATTTTAAATGAAGCTTCTTAAACATTTTAAAAACCTTATTTACTTTACATACAACAATAGTTTAGTTATATATTATAGACTTATAGAAAGAGACCTTCTAAAAACGTTAAAATGTATTACTGGCACGTGAAACCTTAAATTAGGGTGAATAAATGAAGACTCGGCACACCACTTCTGAAAGGTTGCCGACCATTGTCTTAGTACTTTCCTCTATTGCTCCATGAATGAGCTATGTAAAATGAAACTGAGACTTGTCTTGATTTAGCACTTTGTCCAGTTCATACCCCCTGATGGTTACTATATTGATTTGAATCCTACTTAAAGTTCAAGTTGATTTTGCTCAATATTTTTATTATCAAAAGAAAAATTAACTTTACCACGCAGTATCTAAAACACTAATAATAAAGTGTAGAAAGTAGCAAGATTCCTTTTTTATGTTCTTTTGTTGTGTGTTTTTTAATGCTCTTTGCTAACATCCTATAATCTCATAATCCTGGTTTTGTGTGGCCTTTGACTAGGTGGGCTGTCAGTAAGTAATAACTTCTTCATTCAATCAGTTGCTTAGGCCAAAAGAGGAGGGATTGGCTGTGCAGAACAAATGATAGATCAGGATGCTAAAACGTAAAATGAGTGAAAGGTTAAGTGATTTTTGTAATCTCTTGATATGGGTTAGCAAAGGTTAATTTTGAATCTCCAACTTAAGGTTTTGTGGTGTTTTTTATCATCAAGAATGGGTTTTTCCTGATCAGGGGATGGTAATATCAACTTTCTGAGGATAGTCTTTCTGAAATATTTTCCTTCTTGACTTGTTTTACATACATTTATAGTATAGAAGTAACACTATGACTTTTTTCATTTTTTTTAGAACTTGGACCAACATGTGAGGTAGCTATTTACTTAAAATAGAATTAGAAAAAGCTATGATATTCTGAGAACATGTTGGATTGTAAACTGTTCAAACAAGGGACTGTCAACATTTATGTGAAATCTCATGTGCACCTCAGGCACTGAAATAATTACAGCATAATGTTCCCAATAATGTATAACTATTTTAAATCTATTTTTAATTAATTTCTGACTTTCCAAAAGGATTATGAGCACTTTGAATTCATTGCTAATATATTTGTTATGAAAAATGAAATCTTAGATACACAAAACCACTTACAATTTTAACATCAATATCAATACAATCTAAGTGTTTCTGTAATGATTAAAATGTGCCAAAAGTAAAGACTCCAAAGCAATGTATTCATTTAACCTTAGTCCCTGAAATGTATATTGTCAAACTATTGGAAGACACTGGAAAATTAGCAAGTTATCGGTTAATAGGGCCAAGCATTGTGTTCAGTCTTCCTTGTCAGAAGCAGGTAAACCAAGAGATTCCAATAATTATCTGTACTATATTTACTTCTCTTTTAAAAACAAAATATAGGCTTTAAATCTGGTTTTAAAAAATTAATATATTCTAAAGATTAAACTGCATGGCTGAACACAACTAGGTTTCTTGAGACTGGAATCTCAAGTCTAATAAAATACAAAAGTTGAAGGAATGTGGCATTCGGCATATTGAAATAGACTGATGAAAAGCTACTTTGTGGTAGGCTTTTCCCAAAGGCTCTCTTCCCCTTGCAAGGAGAGTTAATCTATGAATTTAAATGTGAAATGGATGCAAAGCAACAACTGGCTTGCTGATGTCAGTTGACAAGTCAACTTGCTGAAAATATTTAACTGCTTTAAAGAAATGTGAAAATGTAGGATTTTTGACAGTTTCACGTACAAATGTGTGCGCATTTTTGAAGACATACCTGTCACTGCTTCTTTTAGGATAAAAACTACATTTGGTATGTGTTAGTATCTCTTTTGAGAAGTAAGTAAGGCAGACATTTTGATTTGACAACTTTGTTTTCCTTTTAAAAATGATACATCAATTTAGCTTTTAAGTGTCCTAAGCATACAAATGAGAGTCTTCTTGCAAAAGCTGAATATTCAGAAAGATCAGGCTGTAATCACTCAAGTGGAGATCTGACACTTTGTTGCAAATATTTATTTTCCTACATTGTGCTTACAATTCCAGAATGGAAAATGTCTGTTTCATCAGATAAAACATCTAATCATTTTGGAGGAATAAAATATATAATCTCATACTTTTGTTAATTAAAATCTTATAGCTAGATCTGTAATAGTCTGCTGCTCAGATCTATCAATCTGGATTAATGTTCCTCTTTCATTTTCTTCATCAGATTCTTATTTATGTAATTATATTAGTACTCTGTGGATTCTAGTACATTTTATAAAAACAACAAGGAGTCCGGTAGCACCTTAAAGACTAACAGACGTATTTGGGCATAAGCTTTTGTGGGTAAAAAATCCACTTCTTCAGTCTATACCCAAATAAATCTGTCTTTAAGGTGCCACCGGACTCCTCGTAGTTTTTGTGGGTACAGACTAACACGGCTACCCCTCTGATGCAATATAAAATGTACTGTATCACAATTGTGGCGGGATAAGGGAAGAGGTGTGCCACATCAGGGCAGCAAGTCAGAGTTGGATCCCAATATTCTTTAACTTTTTTTTGCTCCTGCCCCATTGATTGTCCTCTTCCAGTGATCAGGATGAGCAAGTAAGTGTGTGAATTCTCATTCCTCTACAATGGATTAGAAAGATTACCAAGAAGAAAAAACAATAACTTTTTGGGGAAACAGATTAGCAGAACTTCCATGTAACCACTGCAACCTGGAAAATCTAGCTCACGCAATCTATATATGAATGTCATTCTAGCCAATACCAGTTAGTGAAAGGCAAACATGAAAGATTTGAGTTGGATATGCACCCAAAAGTTCAGAGGCTTATCAAAACCATCTTTTGACTAGAAATTTTACCTGGAACTGTAATACTTCTGGGCATAGATTTGAAATGCCTTTTTGGCATAATGATTTGAAGTATGGGGCTGACAAAGTATTGAAGCAGTTTGCTGCAGAAGTCTTTCTGGGTGACAGCAGAGCAAGGTATCTACCTCCTTAAAAAACTTAGACACAATCTTAGATACTTTACAACTCAATATTTAATCACTGATTTCCAAAATATGAAACACCACCCTATACCCAAAACCCACCAACCGCTATGCCTACCCTCATGCCTCCAGCTTCCATCCCGGACACACCACATGATCCATCATCTACAGCCAAGCGCTGAGGTACAACCGCATTTGCTCCAACCCCTCGGACAGAGACCAACACCTACAAGATCTTCAAGCATTCTCAAAACTACGATACCCGCACGAGGAAATAAGGAAACAGATCAACAGAGCCAGACGTGTACCCAGAAGCCTCCTGCTGCGAGACAAGCCCAAGAAAGAAACCAACAGAACTCCACTGGCCATCACCTACAGTCCCCAGCTAAAACCTCTCCAACGCATCATCAGTGATCTACAACCCATCCCATTTCACAGGCCTTGGGAGGCAGGCCAGTCCTCGCCCACAGACAACCCGCCAACCTTAAGCATATGCTCACCAGCAACCACACACCGCACCATAGTAACTAACTCAGGAACCAATCCATCCAACAAACCTCGATGCCAACTCTGCCCACATATCTACACCAGCGACACCATCACAGGACCTAACCAGATCAGCCACAACATCACTGGTTCATTCACCTGCACGTCCACCAATGTAATATAGGCTATCATGTGCCAGCAATGCCCCTCTGCTATGTACATCGGCCAAACTGGACAGTCCCTACGTAAAAGGATAAATGGACACAAGTCAGATATTAGGAATGGCAATATACAAAAACCTGTAGGAGAACACTTCAACCTCCCTGGACACAGAATAGCAGATTTAAAGGTACCCATCCTGCAGCAAAAAAACTTCAGGACCAGACTTCAGAGAAATTGCTGAGCTTCAGTTCATTTGCAAATTTGACACCATCAGCTCAGGATTAAACAAAGACTGTGAATGGTTAGCCAACTACAAAAGCAGTTTCTCCTCCCTTAGTTTTCACACCTCAACTGCTAGAAGAGGGCCTCATCCTCCCTGATTGAACTAACCTCGTTATCTCTAGACTGATTCTTGCCTGCATATTTATACCTGCCTCTGGAAATTTCCACTACATGCATCTGACGAAGTGGGTATTCACCAACGAAAGCTTATGCTCCAATACAATACGTCTGTTAGTCTATAAAGTGCCACAGGACTCTTTGTCATTTTTTTACAGATCCAGACTAACACGGCTACCCCTCTGATACTTTTTCCTGCTAGAAAAAGTATTTATGGTACCAAATAGTTGTACCATAACTGTACGTAAACATTGGTAGCTTCTGTATATTACCTATCTTAGGAAGAAATTAATTTTTTTTTTTTTTGGGGTGTTGTTTTTAAAAATCTTTGTTGTCCTTCTAGAGGTAAACTCCTGAGACTGATGCATCATGTTGCAAACTGCTTTCAAATCTAGGTTCTGTTCTTGTTTTGATTTCTTCTGGTTTTCCCTCTCCCTACTCATCAGATCTCGTCCTTTCCTTCAAAGAGAATAACGGTTTTGTTTTGGTGTGTTAGATAACAGATCTGTATCATACTTGATTCCCATTTGCTTTCCATATAATGCTTCACTGGCTTGAATTTACTACCTTTGCTACAATTTAGTATACTAGAACTTTGCTATGAATTATGGTGTATACATTATTGAAACAAAAATGTATTAACTTGTTGTGGTGCCTTTTTAAAAATATGATTCCTTGACAACAAGCAGGCTGAATTCATGGTTGCCATGATACTAATTAACAAAAGTGAGGCATTGGCCAGCTTGCTATTTGTGGCTTTTCTGTACTTGTAGCTTGCAAACTGAATTGTAGGTATAAAATCTGTTTAAGGCAATTTATTCTTTCAAATCCATAAAAGCAGACCGCTTCTCAGTATGCTGAAGGTTTTCTGAATACGAAGAGTTGAAAACAAAAAATGGCTGCATGTTGTGTACAAAGATATGGCTTTACAGAGCTGATCAGTGATCGTGGAAAGGCCATTTGTTAAATCAGAATCGACATAGATCATCCTTAAAGGAGTCTTATAGTCACTTTATATATACACCTCTACCCCAATATAACGCGACTTGATATAACACAAATTCGGATATAATGCGGTAAAGCAGTGCTCCCGCGGGGGGGGGGGGGGGGGGCTGCGCGCCCCAGCGGATCAAAGCAAGTTCGATATAATGCGGTTTCACCTATAACGCGGTAAGATTTTTTTGGCTCACGAGGACAGCGTTATATCAGGGTAGAGGTGTATATCTGTTACAAGCCACTTCATCAATACACTATCGATGGCTTTGAATTAAGGCAGCTTGAAAAGTTCATCCTGTTTTGGAGCAAAGTGTACACAGTATTCTTGGGTTTTTTTCCCTATGAAAATAGGTATGATTTCTTCTTTAGTATTCATTTTTAATCTAGAAGTAAGCATAAGCCAATAACCAACAGATTGATCCTTGGAATGTTACACTGTAATAAGAAGCTAAATTTTCAGTAGTTACCATACAAAGGTAAACATAAGATGATAAAGATGAGTATATTATGTTATGGAGAACCCTAATTTAAAGATGGAAAAAATGTAAATATCAGAGAGAAATGTGTGGACCTAAAGTACCAAAGCATACAGAGTGCAAGCAAAGGGCTGAAAATGGTACAAAGGATGCAGTAGAGACTACAGCTAATTTTACTATTTTGTCTCGTTATATCCACTTATCTCATCCGGTGCTTGGATTGCAAGCTCTTTGGGCCAGGAACCATCTTTTTGTTCTCTGTTATGACTGCCACAGTGAGGTGTATATCCCTGATTGGGGTGTGTAGGGGCTTCTGCAATGCACAAATCATGGTGTAAGGCTTGATTAATGCCAGCTGGCCCATACGTATTGTATGATGTTAAAATAATGTCCAGTGCTGGATCATAAGAATTTATAAAAGTACAAATAGTACATTTTAAGTTGTAGCAGTGTACTTGTGAAATTATCATAGAATCATAGAATATCAGGGTTGGAAGGGACATCAGGAGGTCATCTAGTCCAACCCCCTGCTCAAAGCAGGACCTAATCCCAACTAAATCATCCTAGCCAGGGCTTTGTCAAGCCTGACTTAAAAACCTCTAAGGAAGGAGATTCCACCACCTCCCTAGGTAACCCATTCCAGTGCTTCACCACCCTCCTAGTGAAAAAGTTTTTCCTAATATCCAATCTAAGCCTCCCCCACTGCAACTTGAGACCATTATTCCTTGTTCTGTCATCTGGTACCACTGAGAACAGTCTAGATCCATCCTCTTTGGAACCCCCTTTCAGGTAGTTGAAAGCAGCTATCAAATCCCCCCTCATTCTTCTCTTCTGCAGACTAAACAATCCCAGTTCCCTCAGCCTCTCCTCATAACTCATGTGCTCCAGCCCCCTAATCATTTTTGTTGCCCTCCGCTGGACTCTTTCCAATTTTTCCACATCCTTCTTGTAGTGTGGGGCCCAAAACTGGACACAGTACTCCAGGTGAGGCCTCACCAATGTCGAATAGAGGGGAACGATCACGTCCCTCGATCTGCTGGCAATGCCCCTACTTATACAGCCCAAAATGCCGTTAGCCTTCTTGGCAACAAGGGCACACTGTTGACTCATATCCAGCTTCTCGTCCACCGTAACCCCTAGGTCCTTTTCTGCAGAACTGCTGCCTAGCCACTCGGTCCCTAGTCTGTAACAGTGCATGGGATTCTTCCGTCCTAAGTGCAGGACTCTGCACTTGTCCTTGTTGAACCTCATCAGGTTTCTTTTGGCCCAATCCTCTAATTTGTCTAGGTCCCTCTGTATCCTATCCCTACCCTCCAGCGTATCTACCACTCCTCCCAGTTTAGTGTCATCTGCAAATTTGCTGAGAGTGCAGTCCACGCCATCCTCCAGATCATTAATGAAGATATTGAACAAAACCGGCCCCAGGACCGACCCTTGGGGCACTCCGCTTGAAACCGGCTGCCAACTAGACATGGAGCCGTTGATCACTACCCGTTGAGCCCGACGATCTAGCCAGCTTTCTATCCACCTTATAGTCCATTCATCCAGCCCATACTTCTTTAACTTGCCGGCAAGAATACTGTGGGAGACCGTATCAAAAGCTTTGCTAAAGTCAAGGAATAACACATCCACTGCTTTCCCCTCATCCACAGACCCAGTTATCTCCTCATAGAAGGCAATTAGGTTAGTCAGGCATGACTTGCCCTTGGTGAATCCATGCTGACTGTTCCTGATCACTTTCCTCTCCTCTAAGTGCTTCAGAATTGATTCCTTGAGGACCTGCTCCATGATTTTTCCAGGGACTGAGGTGAGGCTGACTGGCCTGTAGTTCCCCGGATCCTCCTTCTTCCCTTTTTTAAAGATGGGCACTACATTAGCCTTTTTCCAGTCATCCGGGACCTCCCCCGATCGCCATGAGTTTTCAAAGATAATGGCCAATGGCTCTGCAATCACATCCGCCAACTCCTTTAGCACCCTCGGATGCAGCGCATCCGGCCCCATGGACTTGTGCTCGTCCAGTTTTTCTAAATAGTCCCGAACCACTTCTTTCTCCACAGAGGGCTGGTCACCTTCTCCCCATACTGTGCTGCCCAGTGCAGCAGTCTGGGAGCTGACCTTGTTCGTGAAGACAGAGGCAAAAAAAGCATTGAGTACATTAGCTTTTTCCACATCCTCGGTCACTAGGTTGCCTCCCTCATTCAGTAAGGGGCCCACACTTTCCTTGACTTTCTTCTTGTTGCTAACATACCTGAAGAAACCCTTCTTGTTACTCTTAACATCTCTTGCTAGCTGCAACTCCAAGTGTGATTTGGCCTTCCTGATTTCACTCCTGCATGCCTGAGCAATATTTTTATACTCCTCCCTGGTCATTTGTCCAATCTTCCACTTCTTGTAAGCTTCTTTTTTGCGTTTAAGATCAGCAAGGATTTCACTGTTTAGCCAAGCTGGTCGCCTGCCATATTTACTATTCTTTCTACACATCGGGATGGTTTGTTCCTGCAACCTCAATAAGGATTCTTTAAAATACAGCCAGCTCTCCTGGACTCCTTTCCCCCTCATGTTATTCTCCCAGGGGATCCTGCCCATCAGTTCCCTGAGGGAGTCAAAGTCTGCTTTTCTGAAGTCCAGGGTCCGTATTCTGCTGCTTTCCTTTCTTCCTTGTGTCAGGATCCTGAACTCGACCATCTCATGGTCACTGCCTCCCAGGTTCCCATCCACTTTTGCTTCCCCTACTAATTCTTCCCGGTTTGTGAGCAGCAGGTCTAGAAGAGCTCTGCCCCTAGTTGGTTCCTCCAGCACTTGCACCAGGAAATTGTCCCCTACACTTTCCAAAAACTTCCTGGATTGTCTGTGCACCGCTGTATTGCTCTCCCAGCAGATATCAGGGTGATTAAAGTCTCCCATGAGAACCAGGGCCTGCGATCTAGTAACTTGTGCTAGTTGCCGGAAGAAAGCCTCGTCCACCTCATCCCCCTGGTCTGGTGGTCTATAGCAGACTCCCACCACGACATCACCCTTGTTGTTCACACTTCTAAACTTAATCCAGAGACTCTCAGGTTTTTCTGCAGTTTCATACCGGAGCTCTGAGCAGTCATACTCCTCTCTTACATACAATGCAACTCCCCCACCTTTTCTGCCCTGCCTGTCCTTCCTGAACAGTTTATATCCATCCATGACAGTACTCCAGTCATGTGAGTTATCCCACCAAGTCTCTGTTATTCCAATGACATCATAGTTCCTTGACTGTGCCAGGACTTCCAGTTCTCCCTGCTTGTTTCCCAGGCTTCTTGCATTTGTGTATAGGCACTTAAGATAACTCGCTGATTGTCCCGCTTTCTCAGTCTGAGACAGGAGTCCTCCCCTCTTGCAGTCTCCTGCTCGTGCTTCCTCCCGGTATCCCATTTCCCCACTTACCTCAGGGCTTTGGTCTCCTTCCCCCAGTGAACCTAGTTTAAAGCCCTCCTCACTAGGTTAGCCAGCCTGCTTGTGAAGATGTTCTTCCCTCTCTTCGTTAGGTGAAGCCTAACAAGTAAATAGTAGGTAAAAGTATATGTGCTCTAGTTACGTTTCCACTACAACTCTAAGGATATGATCCTAACAGGTGTTGCACACCATTTACAATATTGCCAACATGTGATTTTATTTTTATTTTTTTCAAACAGCAAACCTCATGGTAAAAAGGTTCTAGTCTTCATAGTTGCAGAGAAAAACTTGAACACACGCATATGAAAGGCTCAAAAACCAGAAAGCAAATTCAAAAATCATGAGATCTGACAAATTAGTGCTGAGTTACTTTTAACTCTTTGCACCAGCACTGCCCATTGACTTAATATAAAGGTGAGTGTACTTGGAACATTTCAGGATCTTGTAGCTCGGTTGCCTTTAAGTGGCACTGGGCAGAGTTGTTACAGTGTAAATTCAAAACAAAACAAAATGCCTTTAATGTTGAAACTACAAGATAGTCTGACTTTCTTTTGTCATAATAATAGTACATCCCCTTCTTTGTGCCTAAAAATGTTTATTCTCATACTAGTTGGTTATTACAAGGTATCTAGCATTGTGATCCAAAGGATACTTAAATATTTAAGATGTAAAAAGTAAACATTTTTTCTTGTTAATTTCTTATATTGTAGCTCCTTCAAATCTGCAATCCACAGTTAGTCAAAACCCCATGTGCTGAATACAGTAGGTTCCTGCCCTCCTGCAGTGGGAGCCATTTGGGCATGTGGGTGTGAAACAGGACCAAAAATATGTCAAATGGTAGTCCTTGTAGTTGGAATAGGAAATACATGTAATGCTGTAGAGTTGCTACTGGTGGTAATGTTTTGTCAAATTGCACCCATAGTATTTCAGAAAACAACTTTACTCCTTGCTTCTAATGGCACATCAGTTCCAGAAACTCTAGATATGCAAATTGTAAACCTTGTTAGTTCCATTGTAGATTTACTAACTTGATGAGGATGTACCATGGTACCGTAGGAATTCCATTTCTCCAAAGACCTAATATAATATATGGAGATATACCTATCTCATAGAACTGGAAGGGACCCTGAAAGGTTATCGAGTCCAGCCCCCTGCCTTCCCTAGCAGGACCAAGTACTGATTTTCCCCCAGATCCCTAAGTGGCTCCCTCAAAGATTGAACTCACAACCCTGGGTTTAGCAGGCCACTGCTCAAACCACTGAGCTATCCCTCCCTTCTGTTGGTCTCAGAAACGCCAGAATCCCCGTTACTTGGTTCCAACAACATCTTGGTTCCCTAAATTCCCCATGTTACCAAGACAATCACCATCTGCATCCTTAACTGCTCTACCTCTATCGAGCAACGAAGAAGAGGAAGATGACAATGACATATTCAGTCTCAGTGGAGAGCTTCCCAGGGCAATGTTAAGGGACTAGTCACCTAGAAACAGTTACAGAGACACAGTACTGCCATGAGAGACAAGGCCCACCCTCTTGATATGGACATCCTTGGGTAACACCACCTGTGCCCTTTGCACCACCCCAGCGACTGTACTGGGACCCATAGGCAACCTACAGACACTAGTTCTCTAGGACCTCAGGTGTCTCTCACTGGGATAGATGAAGACGATCTCCCTAAGCTTCCCTTTCTCAATCCCCTGATCCTCAAGAGGAGACTTTTGAGGAACAGGAAGCAAGTCTGGACAAGGCCATTACTCTAGCAACAAACATCTCCTCATCCTCTCCTGAGTAAGCCGTTATGTCTCCTCCACCAACCATGGCAGATGACTTCAAACAATTCCAGGACCTTACTAAGAGAGTAACGGACTCACTTCAGGTCCCCCTTGAAGAAATGAAGGCGTCACAACAAAGCTGCTTGACATCCTGCATGCGTCCTCATCAGCTCGTATTTCACTCCCTATCAACAAGGCCCTTCTAGACCCAGCAAAAAAATCTGACAAACACCAGCCACGATACCGCCCACACACACAAGGGCAGATAAAAAATATTATGTCCCCTTTAAGAATGTGGACTTTTTATTTTCCCATCCATCCCCAAATTGCTTTATTGTAGATGCTGTAAATAAATGGGGCAGACAGCACAACGCTAAATCAACACTGTACAACAAGGACTGGAAACGACGACTATTTGGCAGGAAATTGCACTCATCAGTAACCCTACAATTTAGGATTGCTAATTATCAAGCCCTTACAGCGAAATATAATCATGTCAATTACTCAAAGCTCAACGTCTTTATTGAACATCACCCAAATGATCAAAGACAGAAGTACTAAGCCACTATCGCTAAGGGTCAACTTCATGTGAGGACATAGTTGCAGACTTTGTTAGATACTGCTGACACAGCTGCCCATTCCATATCAACAGCAATAGTAATGAGGAGAGCTTCATGTTTCTGGTCTCCCAAGAGAAATCCAAACTACTGTAGAGGACCTTCCTGTGACGGGTTAGATCACAGAACCCCCCCCCTTGGGAGCTGCCACCCGATGTGCCAAGACTACCTATGTTCCTGCTTTCCCTGCCAGCTCGGGACCCCAGCACCCTGTCTTGCTGAGCCAGACACTCCCGTCTGCTCCAACAAAGACCCAGGGTCTGAATTACTTGCCCCAAAGCTGCAGGTTTACCTGAAAGTAGCTAACAGAAGTATTCCTGTCTTTAACACTCAGATGCCCAACTCCCAATGGGGTCTAAACCCAAATAAATCTGTTTTACCCTGTATAAAGCTTATACAGGGTAAACTCATAAATTGTTTGCCCTCTATAACACTGATAGAGAGAGATGCACAGTTGTTTGCTCCCCAAGGTATTAATACATACTTTGAGTTAATTAATAAGCGGAAAGTGATTTTATTAAATACAGAAAGTAGGATTTAAGTGGTTCCAAGTAGTAACAGACAGAACAAAGTAAGTCACCAAGCAAAATAAAATAAAATGTGCAAATCTATGTCTAATCAAACTGAATACAGATAATCTCACCCTCAGAGATGCTTCAGTAAGTTTTTTCCTCAGACTGGACACCTTCCAGGCCTGGGCACAATTCTTTCCCCTGGTACAGCTCTTGTTCCAGCTCAGGTGGTAGCTAGGGGATTCTTCATGATGGCTCCTCTCCTCCCTTTGTTCTGTTCCACCCCTTTATATATCTTTTGCATAAGGTGGGAATCCTTTGTCCCTCTCTGGGTTCCCACCCCCTCCTTCTCAATGGAAAGACACCAGGTTAAAGATGGATTCCAGTTCAGGTGACATGATCACATGTCACTGCAAGACTTCATTGCCCACTTGCCAGCACACAGGTATACAGGAAGACTTACAGGTAAACACAGCCATCTGCAGATAATTGTCCTGGGGAATGGGAGTCATCAGGATTCCAAACCACCATTAATGGCCCACACTTTGCATAATTGCAATAGGTCCTCAGAGTTATATTTCATATTTCTAGTTTCAGATACAGGAGTGGTACATTTATACATATAGGATGATCACACTCTGTAGATTATAACTTTGTAATGATACCTTACAAGAGACCTTTTGCAAGAAGCATATTCCAGTTACATTATATTNTTGAGTTAATTAATAAGCGGAAAGTGATTTTATTAAATACAGAAAGTAGGATTTAAGTGGTTCCAAGTAGTAACAGACAGAACAAAGTAAGTCACCAAGCAAAATAAAATAAAATGTGCAAATCTATGTCTAATCAAACTGAATACAGATAATCTCACCCTCAGAGATGCTTCAGTAAGTTTTTTCCTCAGACTGGACACCTTCCAGGCCTGGGCACAATTCTTTCCCCTGGTACAGCTCTTGTTCCAGCTCAGGTGGTAGCTAGGGGATTCTTCATGATGGCTCCTCTCCTCCCTTTGTTCTGTTCCACCCCTTTATATATCTTTTGCATAAGGTGGGAATCCTTTGTCCCTCTCTGGGTTCCCACCCCCTCCTTCTCAATGGAAAGACACCAGGTTAAAGATGGATTCCAGTTCAGGTGACATGATCACATGTCACTGCAAGACTTCATTGCCCACTTGCCAGCACACAGGTATACAGGAAGACTTACAGGTAAACACAGCCATCTGCAGATAATTGTCCTGGGGAATGGGAGTCATCAGGATTCCAAACCACCATTAATGGCCCACACTTTGCATAATTGCAATAGGTCCTCAGAGTTATATTTCATATTTCTAGTTTCAGATACAGGAGTGGTACATTTATACATATAGGATGATCACACTCTGTAGATTATAACTTTGTAATGATACCTTACAAGAGACCTTTTGCAAGAAGCATATTCCAGTTACATTATATTCACTCATTAGCATATTTTTATAAAACCATATAGACTGCAACATCACACTTCCATTCGAAGGATCCAAACTGTTTGCAGAAAAAACAGACTCCCCCCTCCATACACTAAGACTCAAGCCACATTGCGTTCTCTGGGGCTTTATACACTTGCACAGAAAAGGAAATACAGCAAATCTCAGACATCACAAAGATCCTGATCTGCTCAGTTCCCTCCATCCCAGAGACACTATGAACCCCAGTGGAAAAGGCAACGAATACGAAAATGAAGACTGACAGAGCCCCAAACCTCAACTTCACAACCCTCAACACCAAAACGCCAATTTTGATGCATTGGTTGAGGCCCTGAGCTACCCACTCCCACAATTGCTTGCTGCAAAACTTGGATCATCTACATCCTTTCGGAAACCACCTTGTTCTTTTTTGACAAAACTGGAAACATATCACAGACAAGTGGGCACTAGAGATCATCTCCAGTGGTTATTCAATCCACTTTTCTTTCCTTCCCCATCCCTCTTCTCAGCGACCCTTCTCACGAGCACCTTTTACATCAGGAGATCAAGCATCTCCTAAACCTGGATGCTATAGAACCAGTTCCCAATCAACACAGAGGGAAGGGTTTCTATTCTAAATACTTCCGGATACTGAAAAAGAATGGTGGATGGAGACCCATTCTGGATCTGAGATCATTCAACAGATATGTAAAGACACAAGGATTCAAGTTGGTTGTTAGCAGCAATAATTCCGTCGCTGGACCACGAAGGCTTGTTCTCAGCCCTTGACCTACCAAATGCTTATTTTCCTATCATGATCCAACCATTCCACAGGAGTTTTCTAGGAGTCATTTTCAATACAAGGTACTTCCATTTGGACTATCATCCACAGCCAGAGTGTTCTTGAAGGTCCTGTTTGTGGTAGCAGCACATCTTTGCAAACTAGGAATTATATTTCCATATCTAGATGACTGTCTACTCAAGGCACTATCCTTCAACGCTCTGTCAGCCACACTAAAAACTGTTGATGTATTCATACAGCTGGTACTGCAGCTAAATGTTCAAAAATTGACCGATGCCAGTACATCTAGAATTCATACATTCTAGATGCAGTAAAGGCCAATGTCTTCCTCCCCTTACACAGGTTCAATACCTTAACTAACTTATCTACACAATCCAGGCCAGCCCCCAGAACTCAGCCAGAAATTGCCTTCAGCTACTGGGACACATGGCGGCGAGCACCTTTGTAATAAGTCATACAAGACTCAACATGCCTTCAAGCATGGCTCAAAATGGTTTATGCACCAAATACGGACAGATTGAGCAAACTGCTGTTGATGTCCCTGACAGTCAAAAATTCTCTCGAATACTGGAAAGATCTGCAGAATGTCTGTGCAGTGGTTCCCTTCACGCAGCCACCTTGGACTTTCATACTGACAACAGATGCATCTCTGGTGGGCTGGGGAGTTCATCAAGACAACCATATGGTTCAAGGCAAATTGTCCCCCTTCGAATTCCCACTGCATAGCAACCTGCTAGAGCTCAGAGTGGTAAGGAATGCCTGTTCATATTTCCTATCGCTAAAGGCAAACACAAAGGTTATGATAGACGACATAGCATGTCTGTTTTACATAAATCTCTAGGGAGAGGAGCAAGATCATCTTCCCTTTGTGCCAAGGCAATGAAACTCTGAAATTGGTGTATTCAGCACAGCATCAACGTAGCAGCAGCCTACCTTTCAGGCATACAGAACACCACAGCAGGAATTTTTCTCAGGGACACAGAACGAGAAGTAGACCATGCTATTCTCCACAGCATATTTCCCCATTGGGGAGTCCCAGAAATAGACTTATTTGCCACAGCCAAAAACAGGAAATGCTCCCAGTTCTGCTCCAGAGCCAGATTGGATCATCATTCTCTTGGAGACACCTTTCTCTTTCACTGGAACACAGGTCTCCTTTATGCCTTTCCTTCAATTCCTCTAATATCAAAAGTCATGCTCAAGATAAGAAAGGAGAGAGCAATGGTTATTCTCATAATTCCCACAGGCCAAGACAAACATAGTTCCCATACTTTACTCCAGGGGTCGGCAACCTTTCAGAAGTGGTGTGCCGAATCTTCATTTATTCACTTTAATTTAAGGTTTCGCGTGCCGGTAATACATTTTAACGTTTTTTAGAGGGTCTCTCTCTATAAGTCTATATTATATAACTAAACTATTGTTGTATGTAAAGTAAACAAGGTTTTCAAAATGTTTAAGAAGCTTCATTTAAAATTAAATTACTGATCTTAAGCTGCCAGCCTGGGGTTCTGTTCACCTAGGCCTGCAGCGGGTTGAGCGCCGCCTGCGGCCGGGACGACAGCTGGCATGGGGCTGGCAGCTGGGACCCCAGACCTGGGGGGGAGGAGGGGGAAGGGAGGAGGGCTGTGGGGGTGCAGGGCAGAAGGCTGGACGTGTGGGGGGGGTCAGGGCAGAGGGCTGGGTGTGTG
>QXTE01000110.1:4376699-4617202 GCA_003942145.1 Platysternon megacephalum | reverse complement strand
CAGGGGTAGGCAACCTTTCAGAAGTGGTGTGCCGAGTCTTCATTTATTCACTTTAATTTAAGGTTTCGCGTGCCGGTAATACATTTTAACGTTTTTTAGAGGGTCTCTCTCTATAAGTCTATATTATATAACTAAACTATTGTTGTATGTAAAGTAAACAAGGTTTTCAAAATGTTTAAGAAGCTTCATTTAAAATTAAAATGCTGATCTTAAGCTGCCAGCCTGGGGTTCTGTTCACCTAGGCCTGCAGCGGGTTGAGCGCCGCCTGCGGCCGGGACGACAGCTGGCATGGGGCTGGCAGCTGGGACCCCAGACCTGGGGGGGAGGAGGGGGAAGGGAGGAGGGCTGTGGGGGTGCAGGGCAGAAGGCTGGACGTGTGGGGGGGGTCAGGGCAGAGGGCTGGGTGTGTGTGGAGGTGCAGGGTAGAAGGCTGGGTGTGGGGGTGTTTCAGGGGTGAGGGCAGAGGGCTGGGTGTGTGTGGAGGTGTAGGGTAGAAGGCTGGATGTGGGGGTGGTTCAGGGGTGAGGGCTGGGTGTGTGTGGAGGTGCAGGGTAGAAGGCTGGGTGTGGGGGTGGTTCAGGGGTGAGGGCTGGCACACGTGCCGTAGGTTGCCGACCCCTGCTTTACTCTGTTAGCGATCTGCCTGCCAATCACTCTTTAGCCCCTTCCTCATGTCCTTTCTCAGGATGCTGGACAGATCCATCACCCCAACTTGCAGGTTCTTCCACTCAAGGAATGGCTCCTTGATGGTTCGAAAGCATAGAGTGTCTTGTTCAGAGGATGTGAAAGAGGTGCTATTATATAGCAGAAAAATGACTTGTCACATGTATATTCAAAAGTGGAAAAGATTCCAATTCTGGTGTTACTCAAAACATGTTACCTCCACATCCTCTCCCCTCCCACTGGTGCTAGACTACATCCTAGATCTAAAAATATCCAGATGATCTCTAAATTCAGTACAGGTGCTTCTCGCAGCCATACCGGCCTTCCATCATAAGAGAGACAGCTACTCCATATTTGCTCATCCTATTATGAAAAGATTCCTCAAGGGTATGGGTAACCTCTTCCCACAATGGGATCTTAACTTTCTCTTCAAGTGCCTCACAAGGCCTCCTCTTGAACCTGTGGCCACATGCTCGCTTACACATCTATCTATGAAAACGGCATTCTTAGTAGCCATCACTTAGAGCCCCTATTTCTCTGATAATTTGAGCCTAACAGCACACCCCCATTTACAATTTTTTTTCAGAGATATAGTTACATTGTGGCCACACCCCAAATTCCTCCCAAAAGTATCTTCCACCTTCACATAAACTAACCTATACCCCTCCCAGCCTCCTTCCCCAAGCCACTCTGGGATAAGAGAGAGGCAATATTACACACCCTTGATATTAGGCGAGCATTGGTGTTCTATCTGGATAGAACTAAGCCTTTCAGAAAATCTCCTAGACTATTCCTTTCTATTGCAGAAAGATCTAAAGGATCCTCAATCGCTAAGCAAAGACTCTCTAAATGGATATCGGACTGCATTACTTGTTATCGTACTCCCAATCTCCAACCTCCACCTGGAGTTCAAATTCATTCCACGAGATGTTTCCACTTCCATAGTTTTCATCAAAAACATTCCCAAACACAGAAGAGAGGTTTGTTTCACCTTGTGCAGTAACTGTGGTTCTCCGGGATGTGTCCCCCTATAGGTGCTCCACTAACCACCCTCCCCTCTACTTCAGAGTTTTTACCAATGAGCTCTGCAGTAGAGAAGGAATTGAGAGCAGTTTGCCCATGCAGCGCTAGATAGCCTGTAGGCAGAGCATGAGACGGAGAGAGTGCATGTGTAGGCCAAGCAGACACTGCTACCTAAAATCTCTGATCTGAGGTGCAGGGACACAGATACACCTACAGTGGAGCACTGATAGGGGGACACACCTCAAAGAACCACAATTACTGCACAAGATGAGTAGCCCTTTCATGCTGCATCTGATCAGTTCCAGAATTTCAGGGGGTGCTGTAGGCATCAATAGACAGAACGCTATTGATTTGGAGGGAAATTGGAAAACCGAAAGGGGAAAAACAGGAGACACAGGGAGCTCGGCCATCTGATTAACAGAACCACAGCTATTGGTTCTGAAGTTGTTTTGAAGATCAAAGAAGTGGTTGATGGCATCCAATAACGCTTTCCAGCCATAGTTCCTCATCTCATATCTTCCCATCCTCCCAATAGTTTAACATGTTGACACTCTGAATGACTTATCTCCCAGATAGAAAGAATGATGGTGATGGGGAGAAGGAGGAAGTGGGGATGTGCACACAGCCCCTCAAATAAGGATGGAGGGAATATGAGACCCTGGCATGTGGGGAAGGGGTTCAGAGTCCTTGGCTTGTGGGGAAGAATTGGGGATGGAGTAGGGGAAGTTGCAGGAAGTTCCTGAAATAAAGTGCAATGGGAGATGCACAGGGAACTAGGGAGGAGAAATGCAAGGAGCCCCTGGTGTGTGCAATAAGCTCAGCCTACACCAGGGGTCGGCAACCTATGGCACGCAAGCCGATTTTTAATGGCACACTGCTGCCTGCAGGGACTCCAGTGTGCCATTAAAAATCCGGCCCAGCCTGCTCTTCTCCGCCCCCTCTTCCCCCCCTCCCCCGGCAGGGGGCAGAAGCTTGGTTCTGCCGGCTCCCCTGCCTCTTCCCGCAGTGTGCTGGGTTCCTGCCCCTCCTCCATCCCGGCCGATCAGCTGATGGCCCTTGCGAGGGAGGGGGTGGGGGAGGAGTGGAGTCAGCGTGCTTGCTGCTCCTGATGGAGGCAGAGAAGAAGTGGGGGCAGGGCCTTGGGGAAGGGGGTGGTGGAATATGAGCATATTCCCTCCAGCCCCCTGCCGTGAGCACCCCATGACCCCCCCTCACACATCCCCAGCCCTCTGCCCTGACCCCCCCCCTCTCACACACCCAGCCCTTTGCCCTGAGCCCTGCAGCCCCGCACAACCCACAGGCCGGTGCTCTGAGCCTTGCACCCCGCACACTCCCCAGACCCCTGCCCTTAGCCCTGTACCCCCCTCACACACGCCCAGCCCTCTGCCCTGAGCCCTGTACCCCCTCACACACACACTCAGCCCGCTGCTTGACTCCTTCACACACACCCCACGACCCCAGCCCTGACTCTGGCACCCCCACACATNTAGACCGGCAGCGGGCTGAGCGGGTCCGGCAGCCCGGATCCCGGCTGGCAGGAGCCGGCGGATGGAACCCCTGAGCGGCAGCAGGCGTAGCCGCTCAGCCCACTGCCGGTCTGAGGTCCCGGCCGCTGGCCCTGCACAAGCCCGCTGCCGGTCTGGGGTTCTGGCTGCTGGACCCTTGCCAGCCGGGGTCCCGGCCGCAGGCCCCGCTCAGCCCGCTGCCGGCCTAGGTGAACAGAACCCCAGACCAGAAGCGGGCTGAGCGGGCCGACGGCATAAGATCAACATTTAATTTAATTTTAAATGAAGCTTCTTAAACATTTTGAAAACCTTGTTTATTTTACAATACAACAATAGTTTAGTTATATAATATATAGACTTATAGAGAGAGACCTTCTAAAAAATATTAAAATGTATTACCGGCATGTGAAACCTTAAATTAAAGTGAATAAATGAAGAATTGGCGCACCGCTTCTGAAAGGTTGCTGACCCCTGGCCTACACAATCTATAAAGGGCTTCTCTATACAAATGCTTAGTTTGCAGCAAGCTGGGGTGTAAGTCTACCCTGTGCTAGTGTGCAATGCACTAAATGTCTGTGTGGAGCCTACTGCCGTACTACAAAAATCTGTAGTGCGCTTTGATTTACCCCACTTTGAAATGGGAGTAGATTGAATGGCATCACTTAGCGGGCACTTAGTACATGGCAGTCTAGTGTGGGATAGAGTTACACCCCAGCTTGCCGCAAACTGTATTCATATAGACAAGCCAGAAGTGTGGGACCTCCTGGTAAGTACTCCGAAATGAGGGAATGCCAAAGATAAGGTTAGGTGCATAACTTTAACCCACGCCCTTTTGAATATACAACTATAGTAATCTCTAATTACATAATTGTATTCTATTTCTCAAATGAAATTAATTACACAGTTTCTTTGACTTTAGGAGGAAATTTGCATGTTATGTGATTTTTTTTTTTTTTAATGACTCATAACTTGATCAAATCAAAACTTTTTTTTCTGGAACAAGGTTAGTTTCTATTCCCAGTAAGGGCTTTTCCGTGCCAGACTTCCTTTCAACCCCTGAATATTTCAGCTGTTGGGCTGTTCAAAAATGATTAGAGACTTTTTTTTATAATAATAGAAAGTATATCCCTCTTTACACTTCAACCTCCTTCTGCTCAAAAGCAGTTAATTGTTTGCTTCTTTCTCCCCCCAAAAATCACTTTGGGGCAGAGGCAAGGGCCTCAAACCAGAAATGGGATCTTGCCTCATGAGTCCTTAACTCAGGGCAGATCTTCATTACCCGCTGGATCGGTGGGTAGAGATCGATCTATCGGGGATTGATTTATCGCGTCTCGTCTAGACGCAGATAAATTGATCCCCGAACACACTCCCCGTTGACTCCGGAACTCCAGATCGGGGGAGGTGGAAGCGGAGTCGACAGGGGAGCGGCAGCGGTGGAGTCGACTTGCCGCCGTCTTCACGGCCAGGTAAGTCAACCTAAGATACGCCGACTTCAGCTACGCTATTCGCATAGCTGAAGTTGCGTATCTTAGGTCAGGACCCCCCACCCAGTGTAGACCAGGGCTAAGTATGACTCTGTAGGGATGGTTTGGGTTGCAGAATGGGAAGTTCCTGGGGAAACTGTTGTCTGCAAGACAGAAGTAGAAACTTGATTGTCTGAGACCACAAGCTTATAATGGCAACTGTTGTGAAACCTTAACGACAGCAAGCTATGACCCGTGTGCTAGTATACTGACAGCAGAATAACACCACCTGTGTCACAATCTTTCAGCTGACTGGAGTTTTTGTTGGGTAGCAGCAATATTATGTTGGCCTTGGTTGAGGGATATCTTACCCATTCACTCTTATGGTGATAGTAAAGCAATAACTACATTTTTAAAATTTGAAAAATAGGCTTGTGTAGGATCAGAAGTTTCAAAATCCTGAAATATCTGAGATATTAAATTAATCACCGAGGATCTCCTTTGAAATGCCACACTGATGGTAGACATCACAGATTGCCTTAAACAACAAAATTCAGAGTTAAACTTGTGGCAGTGTTAACATATTTTCTCTCTGCTGTTAATTTCCGGTGGCTTCCTCTGTGCATGATTTCTGTTTCCTGTTTAGGGAGCTAAATGCATGTTGTTGATTTGGTTAAGGTTTGTCTACACATGGACAGGAATACCTATTGCACTTAAAATTCATGCCTCACATTAATCTGAATTAACTTTCAAGTGTAGATATTCCCCTAGTTGTTGTTTGGTGTACAGAAACATACTTGTGCATTAGGAATCAACTAGTTTACCTTTATGCATCTATCCATCCAAGCATCTTAAAGTGTCTTCTGATAGTTATTAAACTTTTCAAAACCCCGTGATGTCAAATATGACTATCCTTAGACATACCAGTAGGAGTTGCTGTGATTGCTTGTCTGATAAGAATATCTCCTAGGACTTAACTAAAGAGCAATGGTAACTTTTTGATTTGGCCATATATTATGCTGATCTATAGCAATATTAAAGAACATTAAGAAATATTTTCAATGTTTGACTTCAACTGATCATGACCTCTGGCAGATTAGACAGTAATGCAATAGAGTCTTGTCAGTCAGTGTGGCTGGTGAGGGAAAATACAAAAATGAGGATGGGCTAATCTTGGACATCTTCCAAAACCTGCAGATGCCTGGGTTAGACAGTTTCAGCACAGTTCATTGTTGTACGATCATTTTGCTTAGTCTGCGATGCTCATTGGGGAGTCTCATAGTCTGGATCCAGTGCAGATCAGAATGCTGATTGTTTCCTACTAAACAGTATGGGAGTTGACTGAGTTGGCATGAATGAGACTTCAGAATAAAGTTGTCTTTAAATAGATCTGTTTTGTTTTGATGCTGATTTTCAATCATGTGATCTAGATGGTGTAATTGCTGATAACATATTTTAATCCTTCTGAAGAATTTAATGGAAACAGCATTTACTCTATTGGTGTCTAGGGGGAGCCAGCCTCTACTGTCCATGATTCTGGAATGGAAATTTCTGATAAATTTCTGATAAAAAGAGATCTGTTAAAATCTCACTTCATGAGGGCTAGCATCTAAAAAAACTATAGATTGCCCAGATATATATCCTCTGTTAACATTTGGGGTATACCAGTGAGCAGAGGTAATAGGCCTTGTGGTAACTTTGAATCTATCATGTACAACTTCATATTAAACTGAAATCTTCATTAAAAGCTTTGGGTCTGAATAGTTTGGAAGTTGCTACCTAGCTTATAATGTAGTGTGTGCTTTCCATAATAGTGTACATGGATGATAGTCCAAAGTGATATTGCTAAAGAGCTCTGCAGAAAATCCATAAACAGAAACTGTTAAATTGATTCTAATATTTGATCTCCTGCATAGATTTAAAGAACAATGTAGGAAATGCGGCAGCTAACGTATCTTTTTCTTTGCTTTTAAAAAAAGCATAATGTAATCTTAATTTTAATCTCTGCATTTTACCCTTTGTGTAACCTGTTTTCAAAAACACTTCTTGGAACATACAACTTTTCATAAAACGTTTGGGCCTGGTGAAAAGCCACGGGAAACAAAACAATACCTGACCCCACTGATACCACAGTGCTTTTCCCAACTGTATGTAATGTAATTGAAACAGACTTGGCAGGAAGTTGTATTGAAGCTGACAAGCTTGATTATAGAACTTTATTTTGTTTTGGATGAGCAGAATCCATAGTTGCAAGGCCATTATCGGTAGCTAATCTTTATTGGACAAAAGCTTGCCTTTGAGAAGTGTGTCCAAAATTTGAAAATAGGGTAACTTGTGGTATTCTGACTCTGATGAAGATGAATGAGTAGCCATAAAGCAATGGGAGACTGGAATTCCTGGTGTCTTTGGAACTGAAGGCTAAACTATGTGCTGACTAAGTTTTAGTAATATTCTTATATGCTTTTCAGCCATTTAGCTTATATTGCCTCTGAACTAAAGACTTGCTGAAAACTTTGGAGAAAAGACTGGCTGGCAATATTGATCACGTTTTAGCCTGATTTGTGATTGATGCATTTATTCTGATTCCCCACCCCCATTCCCCTTCTCCACACTTAGTCTGAAAATGACATTTCTTATGGCTGTATTTTAATTTTAGGATGGTTTTGTTTTCTACTAGAGAAAGGCAGATGTTGAATTCAAACCACAGTTTATCTGTCATAGGCAAGCTACTGAACTCTTTAATGTCTGAAAAGCCACTTTCTTAGCTTTGTGAGAACACCTTTAGACTTTACTTGCAAAAAACAAAAACCCAAAAGAGAACCACCACATCTCTGTAGTTGGGTTTTGGGGTTGGAACACACACACACACACACACACACCCCTCTCCCCCCAATCCAGGCCTCTTGCATCCTTTGGAAAATGTCTGGTTTTGTGTTGCTGATACAACTTTAAAAAACAAAAGTTTCACTATGAGGAGTGATAGTGAAGGAAGCAAAGTCTCGAATTCACAGCGTTATCTTTTCATTTAGGAGATCAAGAGGGCCAATGTTTGTTGCAGGAGGTCTCCAAGAAAACTCTTTTCTCTTACACAAACCAGCTTAACCTCTGCAATAGTTCGATTGTGCAGAAGTTCAGAGTAGTCGATCACAGTCCTCATTCTAGAAACCTAGGTGTTCTTTTAGGTATCGCAGCCCAGAACAATAAGGACGGAGAGCTTGAACTCGATGCAATATTCATTGATGGAGGAAATTCTCATTTGTTTTCATATAGATAAGAACAACAAGGAGTCCGGTGGCACCTTAAAGACTAACAGATTTATTTGGGCATATATATGTATCATAACCCCCTGATACATATAGATAAGGTAAATTGGATGGTGGGGGAGAGAAGGAGGAAGGCAAATTGAAAGCAAATATGATCATGTGACTTCTTGAAAGTGGAGTGAGATTGAGTCAGCATAGAAACTTGTTGATTTTACATTGTCCTGGGTATTGTCTTTTAATTGTAAACTGTATTTTTTCTCGTCTAAGGTGATAATTGAACTAGATAGGGCAGCTTGGTAATAGAAATTCTATTTGTATTAACCTGGCATATTGCACTTGTGTTTCTTTCCCCAGTACTATATATTTTCCCCAAATGGACAATAACACAAGAGACTTCCTGTTCTGAATAAATTAAAATTGCTGACTGCAGTTCACCCGTAGTTCATGATGGCATTTTTCTGTCAGCATTACTTTCATCACAGACCTTTGTCTTTTCCTGCCACTGGAAACAATAAATGTTTTTCAAATATTTTTGTAAACAAAATAGTGCAGTATCATAATGCAAACAGATGGCAGTTTGAGCCACTGAACAGAGCTTTTTTACTTACGTTGTTAGATGAGCCTAATTTGGACCTAGCCAAATTTCTCCTTTTTAGAGAGACTTAAGTAGAAAATGTGTTCATACTCCAACCTATTAAAGTGTAGACTTTAATATGTATTTGAAACTTGAGTTTGGCACCAGTTGTACTTTAACTGTCTGTAATTTTTGGCTTGAGAAATATTCTGTTTTTACAGATGTTACTTTTAATACATAAATGGAATGTGGTTTTATAGACTCTCTAATTCTTCAGGCTCCAAATTGCGTTAGAACGAGTTGCATATTAATAATGCAGTACTCTCTTGGGATTGTTTGGATACTGCTGTGATCCAATTTTAGTTTCCGTATAGGTCAGGCTATAGTCTGCCATCTATTTTTTTCCTGCTGCTCCTTTTCTATAACTGCCCCCAACCTCAAATAGTAGTTAATAGTCTAGTGAAGACCCACTAAATCGACGGCAGAGCGCTCTCCGGTTGACCCCGGTACTCCACCTCTCTGAGAAGAGTAAGGGAGATCGACTGGAGTGCATCTCCCGTTGACAGAGCGCAGAGTAGACACCGGGGTAAGTCGACCTCAGCTACGTTAGTCACATAGCTGGAGTAACGTAATTTAGGTTGACTTATCATAGAATCATAGAACTTAAGATCAGAAGGGACCATTATGATCATCTAGTCTGACCTCCTGCATGATGCAGGCCACAAGAGTTGACCCACCCACTCCTGAAATAACTCTCACCCTTGACTCAGCTGTTGAAGTCCCCAAATCATGATTTGACGACTTCAAGCAGCAGATAATCCTCTAGCAAGCGACCCCTGCCCCATGCTGCGGAGGAAGGCGAAAAACCTCCAGGGCCTCTGCCAATCTACCCTGGAGGAAAATTCCTTCCCGACCCCAAATATGGCGATCAGCTGAACCCCGAGCATGCGGCCAAGATTCTCCATCCAGACACTTAGGAAAAGACTTTCAATATCCCAACATTTATCATCGGTACTAACTACCAGCGGTGGCACATTATTGACCTATTGAGTAAATCAAGTTATCCTATCAAACCATTCCCTCCATAAACTTATCAAGCTTAGTCTTAAAGCCGGAGAGGTCTTTCGCCCCCACTATGTCCCTCGGCAGGCCATTCCAGTATTTCACTCCTCTGACGGTTAGAAACCTTCGCCTAATTTCAAGCCTAAACTTCCCAACTGCCAATTTATATCCATTTGTTCTCGTATCCACATTAGCACTGAGCCGAAATAATTCCTCTCCCTCCCTGATATTGATCCCTCTGATATATTTAAAGAGAGCAATCATATCTCCCCTCAACCTTCTTTTGGTTAAGGAAAACAAACCGAGCTCCTCAAGTCGCCTTTCATACGACAGGCTTTCCATTCCTCGGATCATCCTAGTGGCCCTTCTCTGTACCCTTTCCAGTTTAAATTCATCCTTCTTAAACATGGGAGACCAGAACTGCACACAGTACTCCAAATGAGGTCTCACCAGCGCCTTGTATAACGGGACTAGCACCTCCTTATCTCTACTAGAAATACCTCGCCTAATGCATCCCAAGACCGCATTAGCCTTTTTAACGGCCACATCACATTGCCGACTCATAGTCATCCTGCGATCAACCAGGACTCCGAGGTCCTTCTCCTCGTCCGTTACTTCCAACTGGTGCGTCCCCAGCCTATAACTATAATTCTTGTTAGTCATCCCTAGATGCATAACCTTACACTTCTCACTATTAAATTTCATCCTATTACTAATACTCCAGTTTACAAGGTCATCCAAATCTCCCTGGAGGATATCCCGATCCTTCTCCGAATTGGCAATACCTCCCAACTTCGTGTCATCCGCAAACTTTATCAGCCCACTCCTACTTTTGGTTCCGAGGTCAGTGATAAATAGATGGAATAAAATTGGACCCAAAACCGAACCCTGAGGAACTCCACTGGTAACCTCCCTCCAACCCGACAGATCCCCTTTCAGTACGACCCGCTGCAGTCTCCCCTTTAACCAGTTCTTTATCCACCTCCGGATTTTCATTTCGATCCCCATCCTGGTAGTGAAGACAAGCCCATAGACTAGGCCTGAAGGGACTACTGTGATTATCTAGTCTGACCTCCTGTATAACACAGGCCAAAGAATTTCACCAAGCAGTTCTTCACCAGAAGTTATGGGTTTGATTCAAGCTAGAGCATATCTTTATTTTTAGAAAGATGCTCCAATGGTTAATTAACATTTTTTAAATGTTCACCTTATTTCTAGTCTGAATTTGTCTAGCTTCAGCTTCCAGGTATTAGATTTTGTTATGCCCTTGTCTCCTTCCCCTCCACCCCGCTTTTTTTAATCCTCTATTGTGAGAAATCTTCATGTACATATTTGTAGACTAAGATCAAACAGACACTTAACCTTCTCTTGGATAAACTAAATAGATTGAGCTTCTTTAGACTCTCACTGTCAGGAAGGTTTTCCAGACCTGGGTAAGTGTGAGGTTGCAGATTTTGGGGGTTATTTTTTCTAATACAAAAGGAAGATCTGAAGCTGTATGTAATTCACTTAACCTGAAACATAAAACATTGAAATTCTTAAAAATAGATTCAGAGTATGACCACCACTTGATCAAATGCAATGCAGTTTCTCAGTCAGAAAGGTCATCAGGTATACCATGTATATGGGATTTGCTCAGTTGGGATGTGGAACCTGAAGCACAGAGCTATCTGTGTGTTTGAGCTGGAAACCTCTTTATCCTGATGTTGGGACTGAAGACTTACCATGTCCTTCTATAAAAGGCTATGATTTCTCCTGTAGCCACTATGTGACAGAAAATTTATCCATCCCAATAGTTACACCACACTGACCCACCAACAACATGTTGGTATTTTAACCCAGAGCAACCTTTTACAGCAAGGCCAAAACTGTTCAGATGTTCTGAAACTACCATTTAGGTAACATTTATATTGATTTCTGTTACTGTGATCACAAACATCACAGTAACAGTCGTCATCCCTTTTTGCTCTACAGGGAAGTGAATCAGCTTGTATTAGATCCTCTTTTTATAAGCTAGTCTTTCATGAATCTGACTGCTTTTTACCACAGCTTACAAAGCAGCACTCTAGTGCATGTGAAACTTAAACTCTGTGCACCAAAGCCATTTCCGTAATGGAACGGAAGAGTCTGTGGTTCAACCTGTACATACAAAAATACCTACAAAAAACCTGCATATCAAGAGAACTATGCTGTGAAAAGGCACGTATGCCATTTCATAGCCCTGCTTGTTAGTTACTAGTTTTTCTGGACTAAGCACCATAGGATGCTGAAAACCTTTTGGTTGACACTTAGGCTAAAATCTAGCTAATCTTAATGTGCTCTCTTGCACTAAATAACTTGCTATTATGCTTTTGGTTGATGCCATATTTCAAATATATTTTAAAAAACGAATATTGTTTCATTAGACATTATTCATACTTTATCCTGAATTCCTTCAAATAGAGGTGGATGAAATCAGTTCCCTAATACCGTGGTAAGGGAACAAGAGGGACATGGTTTAGGCCTGTTTATTTTCTTAGGTATGAGGACCTCCATCATAGCATCACTAGCCTTCTAGTGATTTGGTTGGAATTCTTTTGGGGAAATTAATTTTTTAATCTTGTAGATAACAATGAAGCAAAAAAACTACTGGCAAATACCGACACACAAAGTAACTTTTGTTAGCTTAGAACTTATTAGTGAAGTTGAACTTTCAGTGCAACCTTAACCACTGCAGGGAACACAACCCAAAAGACTTGAATGTCACTGTGAAACTGGACTTACAGAAGTCAAGGATAGTTTTATAATTTCTTTGACCCAATTTTTTTTAAATCTCTTTCAGAAAATGAAGGCTGTCTGCATCATGTTGTTCATGAACATTTAGGGGAGCTGCTGCGTGTCCTAAAGGCAGTGATAAATAAACATCAGACTCTCAATTCAGTTGACATTCTTGGTGCTGCAGGAACAGTCATCGCAAAGGTAAAAGGTAAGGAAATATCAACTCTCAAATTCAGGAAAAATGGGGGAACTAGTAATTTATAACACCAGGGTCTGTTATTTCAGTATATTAGCTATGGAACAAATAAAACTTTATGACCTAGATTGCATATATGCAAAAGGCAAAAAGCCTTATACAAATTATTTTAAACTTCTGAGTAGTCCAGTACATTTTATAGTCTCTCTTCCCCCACAACTCCCCTAAGTCAGGTGTATTATTAAATAAGCTTGCTCTTCCATTTTTAATAAAGGAAACATTGAATTACAGTACTACAGGAAGCAAACTGTAATAATACCTAGTGCTTTGAAAGCTCTTTTTTTATATCAATCTTTGTTTAACTGTACATGTATGTAATTGAGATTAACACTAATATATTTATCACGTGAGATTTACCTTCCTGAATAGGCTTACTATGATCTTCCAGCGAATGCCTCTTTAATATTATCAGATTTCAATTGGTTCATAATATAAATGTATAGAGAAGATAGGAAATCATATTCTGATTGACTAAACTTCCAGATCAGTAATACAAATCTGTAATGCTCGCTAGGCCTTGTTTTTGTAGTCCCAAAACTGGAGGATGAAATGAATGTGCTAAAGTTGTCCATAAATGACAAAATATCAGAGCTGTAGATGTTGGCACATGCTGCTCTGGGCACTTGCTGCTGCTGTTCTCCAGCTGGCTCCAGCCCAGACAGGAAGAGACATCACTAGGGTGACCTGCATAATCATTCTAGCTCTCGCTGCACTGTCAGTGCTTTCTACTCTTAACCTTTGACAGACCTTCCAACAGTCCCAGGTTTTACAGGACTGCCCACAAAAGCTTCTGTCCCGTTTGAAGGGCTGGCTGGCCTCGACTCCCCATTCTGGGCATTGAGACCTGGCCCTGGCAAATGGGTGCAGTGACACTCAGATTTGGGCTGGCCCCTTGACGGGGGACGGCCAGTCCAAATTTGAGTTAGCAGCACTATGACTCCATGCACCAGGGTCCAGGGAGCGATGCCCAGAGTGAGAAGCTGAGCCCAGTCATCCATGATGGACAGGAGTCACTGCTATGGGTACTAGTGGCTTGTGTCCCTCACGGATGGCTGTGGGCAGGCTTGCTCTGCAACTCTTTTGCTTGCCACCCCCTGTGGGCAAGACTTGTTCAACTTTAGCCACTAGAAATCTTGGGAGGTATGCTTGGATACAACTTTCTGTCTAGTCCTGGGATCATCTTGTCCCCCAGGATGCTACTGTGGATCTAGCTAGGGCTGCTATCACTAGGCCCTGCCTACATGACATGGAGAATGCTCTGAGGTGTAGGTAAAAATCCCACCTGCTTTTCTTCCTCTGTCAAGAGCCAAGTGGAGGATTCTCTGTGTTGACATCTTGTGTTTCTTTATATAACTTTTTCCTTGCTCTAGGTATTTTCTCTTGTTCTCTACTTATAATCTTTTTTAGTGATGCCCAACATATTATTTCTTCCCCTCCCCTCTGGTTTATCTGTATCATTCTCATACATGGAGGTAAAGCTTCTTATGGTTATTTTCTTCTTGCCAAGTAGCTCCTCCTGCTTGTGCTTTAGAAGTACTGCAGACACTAGAACCCTAGTCTTCTGTCTCTTCATGGTGCAAGCATGCAGGGCTCTCCCTGAGATGAAGGTTCCTGTGAAGTCATAACTCCACTGGTTCTGTACTTGCTGCCAGCACTGTGGGAGCAAATGACCTGAATTTCTAATATAAAAAACAAGCAGAAGAGTAAGCTTTAAAAACACTCACCTCGTCCCCTGGCTCAAAAATCCTTTTTTTTTTTGTTGGTAATCATAGCATGGGTACAAACTCCATTTGACTTTCTTTGCAGGTCATCTTTAAAGCCCTGGCTTAGTCCATGTAATTAGTACACTCACACCAGAAATAGACTTGATAACTAGTGTTCAGTTTAGTGCTAATTAAACAGAACATATGCTGTTAGTTCATTTGGAAACTAAATGGGCTGTTTTATCAGCATTTGAGAGTAATAGAGCTCCTACACAATGTTTTAGTGAAACACAATTGTATATTGTCTAATAGTAGTGCTGCAGATTTGTCATGCTATTTTTTTTTTATAAAAATAGCAGAGTAGTCATGTAAAAGTCATGTTTTAGGGGGAAATGGTGTGTAAAGTCAGAGGATGAAAACAACTATACCCCTTTAAATACAATAAATATAAATCCCTCATCTCCTCACTCCACTGAGGGGGGCACTGACCACCTGCAGCAGCATCCTCCACCCTCGCACCACAACCCTAATCCCAACTTGGTCAAACCAAGGTGTAATGCCTGGTGTGGGAAGCCTTGTCCAGCCCCCACAGGACAGGAGCCACCTTTGCAAGCTGAGTGCAGGGTTGTTGACTTTTTCTCCATCTCTCCTCACTGGGCTGGTGACCTACCTTGAACCTTCCTGTTTCCCACCATTTGGGAAACTCTGCTTTATTAAAATCACAGACAGAAAAGTCATGGTCAAACAGAAAAATTACAGTATCCCTGATGCTTTTACCCCTGTGACAAACCAGCACCTTAGTAATGAGTTATATGAAAGTATTACTATCAACATGCTTTAAATAAAAAGGGCAGAGTATAACAGTGCAGTCACATCATCCAGTCTTTTTTCAGCAGGTGAGCCCAGCTAGGTCCAATAGCATGGCTATAGCTTTTTATGTACACATGAAGAATTGGCATGCAGCCATAGCTCATTTAGAGAATTTAAGGTCAAGTCTATACTGTGAACTTATATCGGTATAACTGTGTCATTCCTGGGTGTGAAAAATCCACACCCTTGAGCGATGTGGTTATACCGACCTAACCCCTGTGTAGACTGTGCTATGTCGATGGGAGAGCTTCTCCTGTCAACACAGCTATCACCTCTCGGGGAGGTGGATTAACTATGCTGACAGGAAAAGCTCTCCTATTGGCGTCGTAGCATCTTCACTAAAGCACCACAGCAGCACAGTTGCACCAGTGCGCTGTATGTTAAGACAAGCCCTAAGTAGGGACTTGGCTGATGAAATGAGAGACCTTTACACAGGGAAAATGGGTGTGGTGCACAGTGATTTTGCTGTTACAGTATGTAACAGTCTTTGCCTTAAGCTGGAAAGGAACCAAAGTTCTAGCATGTTTCTAGTTTGAATGCATCACACTTCTTCAAGAGCTGTTTCAGATGAGATTAAAAACCCAAGGTTCTGATTATTTTGGGGGATTTAAAATTTAATGGAACTTTTTGCACATTTTGGGGGGGATCTGCTTTGGTGACCTGATTAAATTCTAATGTGTAGCTACTTTCTTCCTAATTAAATTTCCCTCTTCCTTTTAATAAAATACTGTATTCGTCACTTGCTGGCCATCAAAAGACTTCAATGAAAAATGTTTTAATGTTGGTCTTAGTCATTCATTGTTCTCCTCATGTGCCTGGGGATTTAAATATGAGTGGTTATGTGAACAGTGCTCTTTCAAATAGTGCCTGCAATTTTATTCCTCCCTGCGCCTCCCCCCCCCCCCGAAGAATTTGCACTTGTATAAAAATGATCTCACTTTGCCTAAAGTATAATATTTGCTGAATGCAAAGGCCCTTTGTCGTGCTCAGCTCTTTTGAGCCACTTTGCCAGATTGCTGGAGGGCTGAGGGACCTTCTTGAGACTGCCTTTCCCACCAGTGTTCCAGGATCCACTTTCTGCAATTCCATTGTGAAGGGGAAGGAATCCACCCTATGGAAAAATTTGCTAGAAGTTAAAAGCATGAAAGTGTTAGACTTTTACAGAAAGTACTTTAAACCCATAGGTTATCTTTTTTTATTATTTGCTTTCTATGGGTTAGGAATATTACTGCAGTACTCTCTAGCACAGATATAATTCTCTGTTATGCTCTGTGGAATGGCTCAAAACCACCTGCATCACTTACTATTAAATTCTGTAGGAGTCTTCCACAAGAGTGGTATTAAGGTGGGTACTTATCCTGGGGCAGCTGGCATATCACTCCTCACGCCCTCCCCAGAGGCCAAGTGCAGAACTACAGTTATCACTGCCTCAGTTTCCCCAATGACACATGTATGTAGTGAAGTGTGCCCCTTCAGTCTAATTTATTCATCCAAAGGCCAATCAGACATGCAAGCAAGCCTTCACCCCAGCATCCTTAGTGGGGGGCAGAGTTAATCTTAATCTTAGTCCCATCTAAATCCACTCATCTCCCCCATCCAGGCTCCTTATCATTAAGGTGCTCTCAGCCCAGCCCCCCTCCCTCCCTAGAGGGACTCTTACCATCACCTGGGGAAGGATTCCTTCTCAGGACTCTCTCAGAGCTCAAACCACTGCAGCTCTTCTCCAGAGTGGCATGTAGTTCCTCTGTGATCTGGACAACCTGCTGCTGTTTAGTAAGGCCCTTCTCCTTAGGGACTTGGCACTCTTAGTGTGCTCCCCTTTCAGAACCTCTCTGGTTTAAGAGTAGTTTCCTAGGTCCCCTTTACTGGTGAGCTCCCTAAATAGCTTCCCTGAGAATTCCTTCTCCGCTGGAGTTTCCTTCCTGTCTTTTGGAACTCTGTCTGAAGCCTCATAACTCTTTATTGGACCTCGTGGCTGTTCCTTAGCTAATTAATTGTTGCCCAGCCAAGTAGGCAATTAACTTGCAGAATTCGGTTGGCTTGTTCTCCTTAGCAGAGCCTATCACTGGGAGACTGGGAGCCTGGCCCCCTCGGGAGCCAGCTATTCTGTGACAGGCATGTTTACAACATGTATGCTTTGTGTGCAGCATGTGCTTTGTGCCAGCTGTTGAAGCAGAAGGTGATTTTAGAGGAAGTAGGCACCTATCTTAATCTGAGCTCTCAACCACAGGAGTCTTTACACAGCCTGATCAGTGGTCATGAAGTAGATAGACTCCACTCCCACATCCCAGCTTCTTAATTCCTTGCTGTGTCTCACCACCAGTCTCCAACTCCATGGTTGCTCTAATCTAAACTAGTTTGGGAAGCTGAGGATGAGAGTTCTAAAACTGCTGGCTCAGACATCCAGCAGGCTGTCCTATGGTCAGAAAAGCAGAGTAGGGCAGGCCAAATGTCTATATCAGCTTCTCTTGACATTGCAACTGCAGGAGTGGATCCTTTCACTTGTTGGGGGAGGCTGCCTCTTGAGCCACTTTCCCAAACAGACTGCAGAGGACCAGACACCTGAGAAGTGCCTTCAGTGCTGAAGCCCTTTTTATGAAGAATTTTCCCACTTGGGATACAATTTAAAAGTACATAAGCAATCCTGAATTTAAGCCTCTGATCAAACAATGCAATGCATAGAACTGTTCAAATATTTCCAATTTGCCTCCCCCGTTGAGATAATTGGACAACTTGCAAACATGTCTTCTCTTTCCCCCTAGTTAGTCTGATGCAAACAAGTTATAAATTTGGAGCCAAATTCACTGCACTGACTTCTGTGGAGATGTGCTTCCTTATCCACAAGTGAATTTGAGCCTTAGTTCTTCATACCAGCTTAAAAAAAAAAGACATCTTATTGCAAAGTTCTGGTGAGAGTTTCATTTGTAGCTGATGTCTAGAAAGGCATGGATTGCAGCTGTTGCACAGCCAATGTATGTTTGCTTATACACATGGCAAAGAGGTACAGCGAGGTGTTAAGGACTGGGGGATTATTGGTAGAATTCGAAAGATAAAATCAGCCCTAAAATGGTGGTAGAGAATTGTTCACAATTGAATAATTTAAGATTAATAGCAAAAGAATAAGCTCTAGCAGCAGCTTCTGCTCTCTTTAAACAGGACACTTTGTCTCAGTTAAAACACGTTAATAATAGAAATATGTCAGCATCTCAACTAATTAAATATATGAATATGGAAGTTCAGTTTACTTTTAGTTAAGTGGCTTTTCCTATGTCAGTCAATATACCAAGATAAAAACTGCCACGATTAACTGCAATATAAGATTAGACCTTCCATTAGCTACATTTTGCTTTTGCCCTAAGGACCTCTAGCAAATGATATTGCAACACTGTTCCATACACATTTGTCCTTAAACATTTATGAAAAATTTTATAAACCTCAAATGCATTTAGTTATGCATCTCAAGGCAGATGTACAGCGTACAGTGAGCATGTGTTGTGTTAAGAAACAAAGTAAAAAGAGCTCAAATAAGCCAGTACTCATGCATCCATCCTAAATCAAAAGCTTAGGAAACAATTGTTTTCCATCAGCTGCTAAAAGTAACAAACTGGCAGTGGGAAACAGCTACGCTGTGAAATGCCATCATAACATAAGCATGATATGTCTCTCTGTAGACATATACTGTTGTGTTGACAATTGTCAGCCGGTCACAATTAATCCTAGTGTTCCCTAATTAGCATATACTAAGGCAGGTGCAGACAAGTCCTCTTTTAGATCAGCTAGGAAGCAAATTCCAGTGTTGAGGGCACTCTCAGAAAATGCCACGTCCTAGCGCTGAATCTACAAACGGTTGGCTTGAAAATCTCATACAATTACCACTCCTGCTCAGAAGTAAATAGGAAGCTGGTGCCAGAAGATTAGATCTAAAAGGCTCCTTATGGCTATTATAGTAACTCCTCACTTAACGTTGTAGTTATGTTCCTGAAAAATGCGACTTTAAGCGAAACGATGTTAAGCGAATCCAGTTTCCCCATAAGAATTAATGTAAATGAGGGAGTTAGGTTCCAGGGAAATTTTCTTCACCAGACAAAAGACTATATATTTTTTTATATATATATATACATACACACACACACACACGCACACAAAGTTTTAAACAAACAATTTAATACTGGTACACAGTGATGATGATTGTGAAGCTTGGTTGAGGTGGAGGAGTCAGAGGGTGGGATATTTCCCTTTCTGCTAAATGATGAACTAGCAATTGGCTGAGCCCTCAAGGGTTAACTCTCTCACTCTACAAGGCAGCGGCAATGGAGGGAGATGTGTGCAATTTCCCCTTTAAGTACACTGCCTTGTTAATTGGATCAGCTTGCTGAGACTGCAGCTGCTGCAAGCTCACTCTGTCCTGAGCCCTGGTGTGTCCCCCCCTGCTCTATGGAAGATGCAGGGCCGGCGGAACCCATTAGGCGACCTAGGCGGTCGCCTAGGGCTCTAAGATTTGGGGGACACCGGCTGCCCCAGTCGTCAGCGGTAATTTGGGGGTGGGACCTTCCGCCGCCTCTGTCGGGGGCGGTATTTCGGGGGAGGGACCTTCTGCCACCTAGGGCGGCGGAAAAGCTGGCGGCGCTCCTGGGAAGATGGGGTAAGCGGGGTGCAGGAGCAGGGGGGAGGGGGACACCCTGACATTAGCCCTCCTCTTCCTTCCCTCCTCCCCCCTCCCCCCCTCCGCACAGCAAGCAGGAGTCTCGGGGAGCAGCTCCAAGGCAGAGGGCAGGAGCAGCACATGGCAGTGGGGGGGAGGGACAGCTGCAATTGCTAGCCTGCTGGGCAGCTGCTGTACAGGGAACTTAGGGGAGCGGGGAGCTGATAGGGGGGCTGCCGGTCCACCCTGGTTCCAAGCCCCCACCAGCTAGCTGCAAGGGGCTGCTCTTCCTGCAAGCAGTAGACAAAGCAGGCGGCTGCCAAACCACCTTAGAAGGGAGCATTACACAACTTTAAAAGAGCATGTTCCCTAATTGATCAGCAACGAAACAACGTTAACCGGGACGACTTTAAGTGAGGAGTTACTGTACTACCAAGCAGACCAGCAACCACATTGCACATGCACTACTAGCTATAGCAGGGGTGGGCAAACTACGGCCTGGGGGCCGCATCCAGCCCTTCAGACTTTTTAATCTGGCCATCGAGCTCCCGCCAGGTAGCAGGGTTGCGGGCTTGCCCCGCTCTGCGTGTGCCGTGGCTCCCAGAAGCAGCAGCATGTCCCCCTTCCAGCTCCTATGCATAGGGGCAGCCAAGGGGGCAGCGCGCAGAGCTGCCTGGCTGTGCCTCCACGTAGGAGCCAGAGGGGGGACATGCCGCTGCTTCCGGGAGCTGCTTGAGGTAAGCGCCGCCCAGATCCTGCCCCTGACTCCCTCCCGCACCCCTGCCCCAGCCCTGATCCCCCTCCTGCCCTCCGAACCCCTTGGTCCCAGCCCGGAGCACTCTCCTGCACCCCCAATCCTCATCCCCAGCCCCACCCCAGAGCCTACACCCCCAGCCGGAGTCCTCACCCCCTCCTTCACCCCAACCCCCAATTTCGTGAGCATTCATGGCCCGCCATACAATTTCCATACCCAGATGTGGCCCTCGGGCCAAAAAGTTTGCCCACCCCTGAGCTATAGCTTCTGAGTGGTCTTCAAGTGTAGCCAAAGGTAGAATGCGTACAATTATGGACACAAACTGTATCATTTTACTACCTATGAAAGGAATGGTGACTATAAGCTAGTATTTGGAATTCATGGCATTTTGATGTTTGTTTTGTCAATAAAGTCCTACATTCGGAGAAGAGATTAAACTGAAAGTTCATTGAACAGAAGAACTACTACAAGGCTTCAAGTAATTGAAAAAAATTATTCTACTTTTAGAAGGCTATTATTTAAAGACCTTGGAATACAAAAGCCAGTGTGCCGCCCGAGTCATCCAGTTAAGGAGATAAAACAAAATTGTATGAACTTGTTGTATAGATAATAAGTAACTGAATCATTTGGCAACAGAGGGAGGCTAGGTCTGTAGACATCTTGTTGAGAAAAAGGAGTAGTGTTGTTAGGTCTGTTCAACTGGGTATGGTAGAATTCGCCTTTGAAGAGAAGAATATCACACACAAGGTTTGTCAGTATAGCTATACCAGGAAACCCTCCTAGCGTGTACACAGACTGGCAAAAGGACTGTTGCTGGTATAACTGTGTCTGCATTAAGGATCTTGCCAGCCATAGCTTTATCGGCAAAAAATCACAACCTAACTGACATAGCTGTACTTGCAAAACTTTTAAGTGGAGACCATAGTTTGACTATCTCCTCAATCAAAAGAGCAGATTCAAAGTCTCTCTTGGCTTTAGAGAAGCATCTCCAGGAATATCTCTGGAATTCTTATTTCTAAAAATATTCATAATCAGTGTTCCAAACAGACTGTTTTGTGTTAGGCATTTTATTTGGATTAAGCTTCTGGTTTCTTTGACTTTGAAGATCTAAAAGCTGAAATCTGTTTTACAATGTCCGGATATTGTTAGTCAAGCTGACTGTCAGTACATATCCCTTTTGTTCCTTTAAGAATACAGCTCACCTTTAATATATTACACGTATTGCCTTTCAGGCACTAGATGGCAGGTATGTTATCTTTATAGCGTGACTTAAAAAAATTAACATTTTCCCTTGCAAATGCTATTAAGTTGCATGCTCACTTTGAAACTTGCACCACTATAGATAGATGCCATTTCCAGACAGGGAAATATTACTACAGTCCATTGTTGTCAGTAGCTATTGTGTGCAGTCAGGATGTCCTGGGGAAAGAGTGTGCATGTTTAAAGTTGATGTTAAGTACATCAGGAATGCACTAGTAAGAGACATGAAGAAAGCTGTCTATATCCAACTTTATTGGTAGGAATTTTTGGAAATCTTATTAGGTGAGAGGTGGGAGTCCTGAAACTTCTTTTGTCATATAATTTTTTGTTACCCCACTTAATGTGATGGAATCTGAAAGGGAAAGTTTTCTCCATCACTGAAAATGAAGGCCTAACAAGACGAGCATGAGTCTTCCTGGAACAGGAAAGCTGATTCTTAGTGCAGACAGCCTTTCTTTAGGGTGAGGTTGCATGTTAAATGTTTCACTAGTACAGTGAGAGAAGCACTGCTTCTCTGAACATATTTTGGTTAAGGATTTATTAAATATTTTCATGGTAAGTCCTTTGTGTTTGTATTTGTGTTTCAAATAGGCAGGATTTTGTGCTTGCATTTTAATGTTTTTTCCAATCATGGATGGCTGGTAATTCATAAATCCTTTAGTTAAATGTTGTTGCTTAATGATTAAGTTTGGAAGACTTTATTTATAGACTTCGATTATTTCTGCAAAGTTGAGGGTTTTCAAAACGTTTTCTTCCGTTGATTTTTACAAATCCACTCAAAACTTGTAATCTAACGTTTGCTCTGTGGAACTTTATAGCGTGTATTTCTTTCTCTTCAGAAGTACCAGAGGCATTATTTTCATGTTAATCACACAATATAAAATGGAAAGGGAGAGAGAAACCTTGATCTTAACAGGGAACAATGACTACAGTAGTAACTGCTGGTATTTTTGTCATGTGACTACTATTGTTGCCATTTCATTACAGTATGTTCTTCAATTGTTATACAGCACAGGACTGCTTAATGTCAGGCTAGCTTGCTATAAAACCACTTTTTAAAAATATTTTGGCAAATGAGTTGGCATGCTGAGTACATGCAAGGAGGGAGGAATGAATTTGTGTTAATTTGCTAGTGAAAACGTTTCCTTTCACAAAGGAAGTCTGAGAATATCTGATTTACTTACTGTATTTTCTTTGTTTTGGTGACCCATTAGGGTTTAAGCATCTGGCAGGAAGCCTTGATATAGTTTAGACTGAAGCCTTAAAAAACATAAGTTTATTAGGAAAATTCTGTACAATGAATTAAATTTTCACTTAATATTGGAATTACTGATTCTAGAAATAGATACAGTGAGTTTTTTATTTCCATATTTCAATTTTTGTATGTTTGAAGCGCTACAAATAGGTTGAATTATTTGTGTTGGGTTAATATTGTCATGAATGTTGCAAAAGGGTGTGTGTGTGTGTGTGTGTGTAAACTTTATGGCATCTGGGTAAACCAGAATTTCACATTGTCCAATTAAGCTTTCAGGAATAGATATTAATCTAAATTCCATTGGCTCGGGCAAGTCACTAAGATTGTCTACCCAAGGTCCACCCCGGGTTCAAGGCAGAGTATTTTGGAGAGAACCAGAAAGAAAACTGCTCTTTGCCTCCTTGCTGAGGGTTTAATTTGGGAGTAGGATAGAAAAAATCCTGCTCCCCCCCCCCCCCCCTGTCTCTGCCACCACTTGCTTTTGATTACGCCTGTAAGAAGTTCACTCCTACCCCCAGGGTATTGACACAAGCTACCAAAATAAATCATTTTCCCCTTCTTATTATTGTTTGTGTTACAGTAGCACCTTGAGGTTCTAGTCAGGGTCAGTTGCTCTAATACTACAGTGTTAAATACTAAGATAGAGTGAAGAGTGACCGTATCCTTTTCCTATTTTGAAATCACATGTGATGGTGGTAGAGAGATTCTTTCTCTATTCTCCACTGCCCCCAGCTTGCACAGTGGAACAGAACAACTGTTACTAAGCTGGGTCACCAGATTGCAGGACTAATAGCAAATGAAGGTTTCTGCCAAACAACCTATGGTATTTCCCTGGACATCTCATCTAGATACAGGATTTCTGTTTTCAGATATGAAATAGGAATATATTTGTATGGAGCCCTTTTGTTTTGGTAAACTGTTTTTGGACTTCCTTGACCAGCCTGGAAGATAGAGAAGCAGTTTCCTATATCAATATTTAAATCATTTATGAGCTGAGTGTTGCCACTGCCTTGTAGGTGACTGAATCACTCCTGTGAGTGGCCATCCTTCCTCCTTTGCTCCCACTTCCTCTCTCCTCCCCCTCCCCCAAAGAGCCTCCACACAGATCTTAACTGGGAATAGGGAAATGTAGGGAATTGAGTGATGGTAACCTTATTCCCAGTTTGGAAGTTTTCTGGGTTATTGTGCTTATCTGTTTGCCCTGAACCTGAGTTACATTTATTAGTTTGCTCCAAATGTTTTATAAACAATTCTAGAAATATACTTTCATGAAGTGTAGGGTTACCTTTCTCTATAGATGTTTTCCACAAGATTGTTGTGTGAATTTTCCTGTATGATTTGTAAAAATGAACAATTTTTCTTATTTGGATTCTGTTTGTTTCCTAAGCTGTGAACTTCAAAGAAGTGAATGAAGAAAACAAGAGAGAACTCTTCAGTGAAATATTTTCATCTATTGACACATTGGCGTTCACCTTTGGAAACGTGTAAGTGGTATAGGTTGGAATTTAAAAGGAATAATACTGAACAGAATTAATACAGACTAATAGTAAATATTCATTTTGTCTTCTAGATAAAGTTTGGTTGAGACATGAACTTAAGTAAACCACACCTTGAGCAGTCTTGGGATTTTGTTGCTCTTGTAGATAGCTTAAAAACTTGATAGTTTGAATATGCTAAAAGAAAATAGATTATTTTTGAACATACTGTTTTGCAGAGCTCTTAGATAGATAGATGGATTCTTTAATATGCACCTAACTTTCTGTTTGGAGGGACTTGTAGAAATTCTGTTCAGAAGTAACAAACAAATGAAACAGTTTTTTTCTGTTTTTGTGGCAGTGTTTCAGACTTCCTTATGGGAGATGTAGACAATGGTTCATCACTGGGACTTCCTGTATCTCGTAGAAGTCGGGTAGGCTGAATGCATTCTTTTGGGAGTATGGAATCATATTTGTAAAGGAAATTTTCATAGTCTTTTCATCTTATTTTGAATATCCTTGTTTCTGGGTTAATTTGTTTGATTTTCTGAAAGATTAAACCCGTTAAAATGTAAATGCCATTTTATAGTGTCATTAAGTCTTCCCTGTATAAAATATTTTCATTTTTTTAATACCAGTGATGTTTCACTTTTGCCAGACTTGTTTAGATTATTTCACGTTTAAAATACGTTTATCCAGCAGAGCAATTACATTGCTTGATTCCAGTAAAGTGTTAATTTTTTTTAAAGTTTGTTCTGGTTGTTAAAAGTAAGCATTTTGGACCTAGAAACAGAGCCCAAGTTTAATTATCCATGAATAAATATATAAAATGTAGCACATGATCAGTGCTGTGCAGGCGGGAAAAAAACAAAAACTTGTTAAGCCATGCCCGGTGTATATTGTATGCAAGAAAATATAGTTAACAATCAGTATGTATGATGATCCAGACTGTTAGAGTATCAAGAACAAAAGCTGAAATTCAAGCCCAAATCTTGGAGTGCATGATTTTAGGCGCTGTCTCTGCTACTAGAAAGCATCTTTAAGATATAGTTCTGTAGCATTGTTATGGTCAAGTCTTGTTATGTTAAGTTTTCTTGCTTGTACTGTTAAACTTTTTTTTTTTTTTTTTTTAAACTTTTAGAGATCTATGGTTATAGCAAGGCTAATACACTGTTCTCCATGGCCTTGTCTACACTAGGGAAAGTGGGGTTGGTTGGTTTGTTTAATTTCAGAAGCCCTCATGTAGACAGGCTTCCAGCAACTGTAACAGTTTTCAGCATTATGCAGTTTAGACTTGTTCCCAACAGAGTTAGATGAGACAGCCAGTGGGCCATCTACATAAAGGGGCTCCCAAAGTTAACACTTGTTCATCTGCAACAGTGGGGGAAAACTTTTCAAAAATGTTGCTAGTGTTTAATCAGGGACTTAGAGAAGTGTGTGTTAATTCTGGGTTCAAAAGTAATTATTACTTATTTTTCTGTCCATGCAGGCAAGGAAAGTACTTTTATAACATACTTTGGCCTCGGCAGTTTTACACAAATTTGCTTAACCGTGGTTTCTTTAGAAGTGCATAGGGCATCCTAAAGAGTAAATCCTCAGTGTCATGTAGCTAAATGATTAGGAGAATGAGAAAATATGAAGTTGGGGTGAAAAGACAGCAAAAACCAAACAGTAATGGAAGTTCAAAGGAACTGATGAAGAAATTCTGAAATAATTTAGAAAGCAGAGCCTTAAAACTAACTGGCAAACAAGCCCCCTCGGAATCTTAGGAAATCCATGAAGAACTTTCAGTGGTTTCTGCTTGGCAGCTGAATGGACAGTCCAAGGTAGTGTAAGTTAGTGTATTCCTGTCTGCAAAGCTGTTAACGAAACTAGTGCTACCAAAACCTGAACCAGGAAGTTACCAAAACAGAAACAGGCTGTAGTTGATTTTAATCTCCATTTGAAAAGTTAGAAAAATCAGGAAGAAAAATTGCCTAAACAAGTAAACATATTTGATAGATAAACTTATATTTTCAAACTCTTGTTGCAAATTAAATTATAGAAGTGCTTGTGTTTCTTCAGTTAGTCATGTAGTGCTTAAAGTTTAGCTTAGTTTCTAGAATGGGTTAATTTTTATGATGTTCGAAAAACATAAAGGGGAGAATGTCTTAAACCTGGAGGTGATCGGGAGTCTTAGACCAAGTACCCATAATTTGTGTAGCTCTTATTGAATTTTGTATATCTTAATAGATAAAGTTGTAGAGAGATAAACCTGCTAAGAAGGTTGCCTTGGGCAGAATCTTAAAAAAGGGAAACTACTGAAGAATAACATAACGTGTAGAGTGAAGAGCCCAATCCCACATACCTTTCATTATACAAGGCTCACTGAAATCATTTGCTTCGTCAGTGGGTCAGATCATAGCAGTAAGGGCGTCTGTAATGAGACCAGTGGATGAAAAATGTGGAAATTACTTGAAAGTTTTTACTAAAGGACTTGTAAGAGAAAAATGGGGAATGGAATGGAGAAGTTGCAGGATAAGATTAAATCTGTGCGAAGTTTATATGCTTAGCCTTAATGTACATAATGAATGCTGGTGAGCAGGTGGGGGAAAAGTTTATCGTAGTTCTATCCCTTTCCTGATTCCTGTCCAGAACTCCACTGATTTGCTGAAAGGTGTGTGTGTCTGTCTGTGTGTGTGTAGGGTAGGATGTGTGGATTCAGTAAATGTCAACTGCTTTGTTAAACAATTAGAAGACTACTGCTCAAAAATGTTTAAAAGACAAGTAAAAATTTCCTGGCATTTAAACTGTCTCAGGAGCTTAGAAGTTCTTAAGCATAAATAGTTAGCAGCCCAGCTCCGTCTCTTGCTATGTCAGTGGTAAATTATGAAAAATTAAAGGCAGGTAGCTCCTCTTGTTTTGTTAGTATGCTTTCGGTCCTTGGTTTGACTATTCTGCTCTAACGCACTTTATTTTATTACATGCAAGTCTTTTGAAAACCTTTCCGTGGAGTCTGTGGGATCACTACATGAACGGGAAGATGTTCAAGATACAGGTAGATGTTTTTACATGAATGAGCATCTTTCTTTACTTTATTTGTACATTCTGTCTTGCATATGTTCATAACTGTGAACATATTCTCTAAATAAACTCGGTACTTCAGGGGTTTTTTAATCGGGCATATTAAGATTAAGACTAAAAATGAATTCAGAAATCTAAATTTTGAGAGAGAATCCATATTTGTGCTTATTAACTTTTTGGAGAAAATAGACGAGCACTGAGCCACATTTGTGTGTAATTGAGACTAGTGTTTTTGGTTATCCTGTTTTTTTTTTTTTTTTTTTTAAGAAAGTTACGCTGACCATACAACTAGGCAAGATAAAATACCATGACCCTTTAATTTGTTCTAAAACCCCTGTCAGTCCTATTTAGAGTCAACTAGCATTAAAGAACTACTCTAGATCAGAGCTGCTTTAGTGTTCACAGTTGACTGATACTGGCTTCGCTGTCGGTGTGTGGTCATGTCTAAAATTCACTTCTTTGCATTTGACATTTTATTTTCAGGACATCTTCGGGCTGAAGAGGTCGATAGCATGCTCCTAAGAAATTACAGCGGAATTGAATCGGCTCTGTCTTATGCTAAAGCTTGGTCAAAATATGCCAAGGATGTAGTCGCATGGATAGAAAAAAAACTTAGCCTGGGTGAGTGGCTCTTTCTGGCATCTAATCAGCTTTGTCACGGTGGAATTAAATCTGTTGTCAGGCTTGTGCTGCGGACTGTCAATAATCTGATTTCTAAATTAGGAGCTGTTCCACTGAAGTGAATAGAATTGTTACCCATTTCCTGTAATTGAAAGAGTGTAACAAAATGAAGATGGTGTCTGTCCTTTTTTGTTAAAATAAGAATGCAAACCAAGTTTCATGTTTGGTGCAGTTGCTGTTACCGTTAACATTTATAGTGTGAAATCCAATTTTTTCCTCCACAGAAGTGGAATGTGCTAAAAACTTAGCAAAAATGGCTGAAACTGCAAAAGCTATTGTTGGACCCCAGGTGAGTGTTCAGTTAATTCTATTTTTTGTTTAAACTTCTTACGTTTTAAAAAATAAATAAAAACCAAATGGGATATTTAGGCTGGTATTCAATTTCAAAATTAAAATAACTTCCTTGCTCTTGGAAATCCCAGTTCTGGGCACTGAAGAGTTAATTTTTGTATAAGTGAATACAAAGGAGATTACATGGTAAATTATCAGCTCAACTCTTCTGAATCTCATTTGACTCTGTGTGAAAATTTTGATGACTGAACATATCTATTAGAAGTATAGAGTGGTCTTTATGTAATTAACTTGAGTAAAAGTTCCTTACATTCCTTAAAAAAGCTACCTTGCATCATGCTTCTATTTTGTGTGCTATTTTTCAGTGTGCTTAGTAACCACAAAACTTAGACTTGTAGGAACCTTCTCTTTTTAAGTATTCTCTTAATGGAAGTGAAATTGTTAGAGAAAATTATAACAATAACCTTCACGTTACAGCTTTAATTCTGGGTTTCACACATGCAAAAACTTGAGGATCTAGTTAAATTCTACTAGGATCTGGAATGACTACATCCTCCTCTTCTACCCTGCAATGTTACTAGTTTCTTTTGTGTTTAATCCTAGGATTACATGCCATTCCAATCTATATTCATAAACGCTTTTCAAAATGATATTGAGAACAGTCAGCTTTGGCAAAAAACAGCAGCTGCTCTCCAGACTAACAAATTTGTGCAGGTAAAATTTTATTTCTCATGTAATTGTTAAAATGCATAGCAGCATACTTTCTAACAAAATATGACTATTATTTAGCTTATAAACTTTTTCTTATCTAGCCTCTTGTAGGAAGAAAAAATGAGTTGGATAAACAAAGGAAAGATATCAAGGAACTTTGGCAGCGAGAACAGAAAAAAATGGTTGGTATTTCTGTGTACTGAACACGGAGTGTCCAACATTTACAAAAATTGCTCAATATCCAGGCCAGAACTTACAAACTTGAGTGCCTAAAGTTAGACATCTAAACCCATATTAAGCCACCCACAGCTTTCGTTGGCTGCAGTTCATAACCCATAGGGTTATGCTGTAGGGTGCAGGCTCCTCAGATGTTGCTTGTAGTCAGTACTGTAAAATGGAGGCCTTTACATAGCAGCCTCTTTTCCAGTTGCATAATTGCATTGTTTGATGCAAAGAGATTCATTCTTTGCTTTTGCACTGTATATTGTATAGCAAGAACTGGAAGCTACTCTAAGAAAAGCAAAGCTACTGTACCTGCAGCGTCAAGAGGAGTATGAGAAGGCAAAATCTTCCACCATTCGTGCTGAGGAAGAACATCTGAGCACAAGCAGCAGTCTTGTGAAAGATGTCAGCAAACAGTTGGAGAAAAAGCGAAAGCTAGAAGAGGAGGCTCTTCAGAAAGTAAGAGCTCTATTTGCTTATTCCAAAAGGGTTTTTTTGCAATGACAGTGTTCTCGGGTTTTACTTGTGCTTGGACGATGAGTGGTAAGTAAGCCAATGTTTTGCTTGTAATTTACCGTAATCCATGCTTTTTTAGATACTGATTTTTTTTAAATAGGAATCCTCAATTACAAGCTTGCTGATCCATTTTTTTTCTTAGCTTATTTCTGGTACCAAAGCTCTGTGGTCCATCAGTTACCTATATATATTTGTTTTTTTAGGCTGAAGAGGCCTGTGAACACTACAAAGCCAGCATGGCAGAAATTGAAGAAAAGCGAAATGATCTGGAAAGCTTCAAAAGTGATACCTTAACACAGCTTCGGGAACTTGTTTTTCAGTGTGATCTTACCCTTAAAGCTGTAAGGAGACCCTTTTAAAAACTATTTCTGAACTCAAAAAGAAAGTCAGGCTTTAGAAAATAACCTTTAAACAGCTGTTTATGAGAGTGCGGTGTTGATACATTTACCTAAAGGGGTAACAGAGTAAAAGAAAACCAGCTTACGGTGCTGACTACTTAAAAATAATATGTTTTCTCATGCTAGTGGCATCCCATTGAAAAGAATAGAAAGGTCTCTTAAGATATGTTCTTCATAAACTATTGCCTTGCAAGAATTTTGAATGTAGATGGGATTTTTGTAAACTTCTGTATGAACACCACTGATCATTGCTGAGAGCCTTTGCCCTGGGTTTACTTTGTGCCTGTTGCTCATGAGTACAGCTTTTGTTCAAATTATGTTTTTGTTTGAGGGTTAGAAAAGACATTTCCTTGTTCAAGAGTACAGAATGAAAGCTAGTAACTTTACACAAGTACAGTTCTGAACCCATTAACGTTGATGTGCTTGAAGCTGCCATGAATTCAGTTTTGATTGGCTACGGTATATGAAATTCAATAGGCCTGCATAAGCAAAAAGGTTGTTGTATTTAGAAATGCTGCTTCCATAAGGCTAGAAGCTGTCATGTTAGTATAATCAGTCAGGTATTGGTTTGAGGAAGGATGAAGGAGGGAGAGAAGCTAAGCCCCATTGCTTTGGTTTTTAGATGACATCTACTATGCAGACTAACTCACTACTTTTAAACTTTGTTAGAAAAGACCAAATACAGAGGAGGAGATGATATTTCAGTTCACAATGAGGACAACAGCTTTGCTACATAGTATTTATATACTTACTCATGGGGCCCATATCTGTTCACATTGTGAAACTCAGCTGTATGGGGTTCCCTCCTTGCTAGTGCAAAGCAGCAGTGGTGGTGGAGCCACAGGTATATGAATCCACAAGGCAAGAATCCATCCCCTCCGGAGAAGGGTGGAAGTGCAGCAGTGATTACCGTAACTCCGAGGCTGCAGTAGCAGCCATGAGGGGTGGCTCTGCTCCTATTTCCTAGCCTGTGAGGAGAGGATTCCTTCTTTGATTCCTCTGCAGACCTCTTCAGCCAATATCCTTTTAAATTAGTCTGCATCCTGGGGAGAAATTTTGTCATCTGTTACCTTAAAATATAGGATATAGGCCAACCTGGGTTTGGAACTCCCAGTCTTTCACCCTGATAGAGGCTTTTGTCCTGTTGATGGGAGGAACAGAAATCTCTGCTGGTAGCACCAGTGTCTCTCCATTTGGATTGGTGTGATGTTCACCAGCTGGAGATGGGATAGATGTATGGGGAAAGCAGTTTGTGACATTGAGGATAAAGAGGGTACAAATAGTGCTTGGAAACCTGGGGAACAGAAGAATGACCATACTGGGTCAGAGCAACAGTCTGTCTATCCCAGTACCCTGTCTTTCAACAGTGACCAATGCCAGATATTTCGGAAGGAATGAACAGAACAGGGCAATTATCAAATGATCTTCACCTGTCATCCAGTCCCAGCTTCTGGCAGTCAGAGGTTTAGGGACACTCAGAGCACGGGATTCTCTCTCTGACTAGTCCAATATTAGAAAATATTTATAATGATAGAGTTGGCAAGCTTGTTTGAGTCCTCAATAAAGTGGGTTAATGAATTTTTTTCCCTAACAAAGGTTAACTTGGGGTGGATTACGTATAAACTGTCTTGTAAATGTTTTAAAATGCCCCAAACTTTTTTTTTAATCTTTATTTCATAACAGGCAACAGTTAACCTGTTCCAAATACAGCATGCCCAGGTTGTATCTCTTCCAGTTAACTGTCAGACCCTCTGTGAGAACGCCAAGCTCTATGACCCCGGACAGCAGTATTCGGAGTTTGTGAAAAGTTTGCCAAAAGAAGACATTCCCATTGAATCAGGTTCTTTTGAAATTCAGAGTTCCGAGGTTGATGGGTGAGAGCTAATATTAATGATGCTTGTTTACTTGAAATTAAATGTGAGGAAAATGTTTACAGAAGGATGCACCTAGCAGTGAAACAAAATTCACACAAGAGTAAAATAGGACTTGCCATCTTACCATGAGTTGTGACTTATGCCCCTTTGAATTATCCAGTAACCACGTTAAGTTAGATATCAATGCTATAACTAAAATCCCCATCAGAGTGTTGTATTTTCCTCTTAATTTATACTACGGCTAAATAGAACATAGATAAATTGTTTTGATTCAATCACTAGAATCAACTTGCTAATGTCTAGGTATAGCTATTTGGTAATATGAAAGATCTTGATCTTGAACTGTGTGTGTAGTTTGTAAGACATGCTGTAACAGGAGTGAACGTGAATTTAGTGAAGCAACCTTGGAAGGTGGGAGTGAGAGAAGGCATGAGAAATACATGGGTTGTGCAGCTTTTGCTGCCACCACATCCTCATGGTTGTATATTGTCTTAGGTTTTTAAGCGTTTTGTTGCATGGAGTATTTCTGGTGTACAGTAGTTTCTGCTTATTAGCAACCTCTCGGTTCCCAGCAAAAAGTTGCCATTAACTGGAAATAGCTACTAAGCAGAAGGCAGGTTTGCAGGGCTGCAGCCAGGGAAGGAAGCAGTGGGACATGCCTTCTGTGGCTGCAGTCCTGCAGATCTGCCTGTGGCCAGTGCTTGGTATGTCCCAGCACTTCTTTCCACGGCTGCAGCCCTGCAAACCTGCCTGCGGGGTTGCAGCCAAGAAAGTACAGGGATGTGCAAACCCAGGCCCCCAGGGCAGGACACAGCTTGGAGAGTGCAGGGAGAGGTAGTGTGCACCTCCACTGGTTGTGGGGAGGGATAGCTCGGTGGTTTGAGCATTGGCCTGCTAAACCCAGGGTTGAGAATTCAATCCTTGAGGGGGCCATTTAGGGATCTGGGGCAAAAATCTGTCTGGGGATTGGTCCTGCTTTGAGCAGGGGGTTGGACTAGATGACCTCCTGAGGTCCCTTCCAACCCCGATATTCTGTGATTCTATGGCCCTCAGTGCCCTGACATCCAGGCTGCAGTCCCTCTCTCTGTTGCTGCCCTGCCTGCAGTCTCCCATCTGAGCCCACAGTGCCAGGATTCCGGCCGGGGTTCCCCCATTGGGGAGGGATGCAGGTGCCCCAGTCTATTAGCTCCTATGTGGCTAATGGGTCCCCAATTGCAGGCAGGTTTGCTGCAGCCAGGGGAGAAAGTGCTGGGACGTGCTGGACCCAAGCCACTGGTGCCCAGGGCAGGGCGCAGCCTAGAGAGTGCAAGGGGAGGTTCTATTCAGCCCCAGCACTTCCTTCCCTCCTTGCAGCTCCACAAACCTGCCTGTGGCTGTGGCCTTTCTTTTCTTCCCCCCCTCCTCCTCTCGCCCCCCCCAAAAAAAAGTTGTTAGGAAGTGACATGCCTGTTGCCAATATCCAAATCCCATTAACAATTAAAGTCAATGAGACGGGATTGGTTCCTGACAAAATGTTGCTATTAAATTAAAGTTGTTAATATCGGCATCACTAATAAATGGAATGTACTGTGTGTTTGTCCAGCCTCTAGCATAATCGTGTCCTGATCTGGTGAAGCCTAGATGTTACTGTAATACGAATTGTTAATAATGACATCAAGCTTTTATTGGCATGAGTTTGGGATGGCTGCCTTAATCACAACTGTATTAGAACACTTACCCCAAACAAGTACCCTTTTCTGGGTACCATGGGAACTTTTACTGTTTCACCTTCAATTCTGGTTATGTATAATGCGATACTGGAAAGACTGCAAAACAGCATCTCAGCTGAGCACGTCAATAGGCTAAATGCCTTTCAGTCTTTTAAACTCAATGTAAAATTGTCATTGTGGCATTTTACAATTTAAGAGCAAAAATAGCCATTCCAATTTCTGTTTTCACAATTCTACATGAAAGTGTTGTCATTTTGTTTCAAAAGGAAACTAAATACAGAAAGTTAGTGCTTGAGTCAGACTTGCACCAGCCAAAGCCAGGAAATTCAAAGTTAAGGCTGAGATTCTTAGTACTTGTCTGTAAATGTCCTGCCTTTCATTAATTTAGACCCATACTCCTGAATTTTCAGAGTTAAAGGGCTTTAGCTATGCAACTACCAAAAAATCAGTAGGAATGGCATTCCAAAACCATTGCATATCTCTCAAAATATTTACCTCCTAGAGTTTGTGTGTTTCATAGCTGATTCTTTTTCCACACCATGCTACTCTTTTTTTCACATGGCATTGTGATTCCCCATGCACTTGAAATGGTCACTTTTAATTATTCTTTAGAATTGTATTTACCTAAGACACTCTGTTGTAACTGCTCTCTTGTAAAGAAGACTTCAAAACAATTCCCTTCTCCTGGGTAGAGGAGAGCTGATTAAGCACAGGCTTTCCTAAGGCTATAGTTGGCCAATAAGCCATTTTGTCCCTAGGGTGCTTCAGCATTTTAGACTAATTAGATTAACTGCTTTCTTTCCTTGCATCTTGAGAGCTGACTTACCAGAGACTAGAAGCTTTCTGCAGCACTGTGAAGTCTTTTATGTACTCCTAAAAATATATTAAATAGTCTAATTAACTGTTCTGAGCCTTATTAAAGTCTATATGCTATAGATGCATAATCATGTTCAAGCCAATAGCACAAAGATAAAAATCTTAAATTTAGATTGATTTTAAGTAGCAAATAGCTATATATTATGAGAGAAATGATATTTAGGCCTTGTCTACACTACAGAGCTTTTAGCGACGCGGCTGTACTGAGCTCCTGCCAACAAAGTGTTGTGCACACTGGCGCTTTTAGAGACAAAGCCTTAGAGGGGAGTACAGGACTGGAAGGCAGGAACTGCTGAGGTTTAATCTCAGATCTACCACTGAATTCCTCTAGTCTTGGACAAGTCTGTTAACTTTTGCTGTAACTTCACAATATGCAAAATAGGGGTCATAAGCACCTCATGGAGATATTTCAAAGATTGATTGTATGAGGAGTACTACTGGTACATGAATACCAAGAGCCAAATTCTGCTCTGTTACATAGGTGGGACTCCCCTGATGTAATTGACAAGCAATATTTGGCCCTAAATATTTGCCATGATACACTCTGAGATTGCCATTGATGTGAACAGTAAAAATATTAAGCATTTTAATGCCTTGGGAGTTTTTAATTGAATACTGTATTCAGGCCCCTTTCCAATGAGTGGCTTTTTTCTTCAAAGGGCTTTTAGTAAACAACCAACAAACAGTGCCAATACATCACATGGAAACTTATCCCAGTGTTCAGGAGACTTTCCCACCCAGTCTTTAGAAGATGTTGGAAGCCCGTCTTATCGTCGTTTCCAAAAAATTGGGGAGAAGAGGTCTTCTAGCAGCACAGATATCCAAGGTTGGTTTTTCATATTTCATTGGACTTTCATTTCTAAATAGAAAGGTCATCTTAAGCAGGTGTGACTGATGTGTCCCATTGCCAGTAATTGGATGTACCATATGATAGGTAATATATACCAACATTTTTTTTAGAAGAGCTTTAAGTAGCTTAGGCCCACAATATAGCATTTGTTTAACAACAACAACAAAAGCTGTATTTTAAATAAAGCTTTGTTTGCATCCTAAACACCGCATGTGTGCTAGTGCATATAAACCAGTTGTAAAACGGACTAGCTGAGCAATCTAGTTTCATTGCCAAAAAGTGTGAAATGCAAGTCACAGCAAATCTCATAATAAATTTATGTATTAAAATTTTTGTTTCAATAATAGAGTAAAACAAGCAGTTTTAAGATACTTTTTAATCTAATGCTTAAAGACTACCCTTTTGGTTTCAGCTGGTCACTAAAACATGACAAATGTCAAGTTTCTAAAACTTGTTTTTTATACGTACTGTAAAGCTTTTTCAAGAATACAATCAACAACTTTATTTTCAGTGGAGACTGTTTATGTAACTTGGCTTGGCTTACCTTCACTAATATTCCTCTTTTTCTACAACCCTGCTTGAAGATGCCCTCAGTTAAGAGCATTCACAGCCGGCTGTGTTTAAGTCTTAGTGTTTTGTTTTTTTTAAAGCAGTGCGAGGACCCCCGCCATTCAGATCGTGGTCAGTTGGCAACCAAAGTGGAGGAATGTGCAGTGACTCTGAAAGTGCAGGAGGAAGCAGCGAATCACGATCCATGGACTCTCCATCTGCTAGTCCAGGTACAGCTCATTCCCAGTTACACTTGGATTTGAAATCCTCTCATTGAACCTGACCCAGAGTCTCTTTGTCAATGGAAGAATTCAGATTCACTTTAGTGGAAGTTAGATTGAGCCCATATTGAGAATACGCAGTTGGGCAGGTTGTATTTTCAAGAGTCTGAAAATACGTCTTCTCTTCCATAGCGGATTTTAAGAGAAGGCTTCCCCGAACACCATCTACTGGCACTATGTCATCTGCAGATGATCTTGATGAAAGGGAACCACCTTCTCCTTCAGACTGTGGTAATGTACTATGTTTTTGAGCCCTACATTCTAGTAAGTTAGTGGAAGGCTTTTGTTGGTCTTAAGAGTGATTGTGTTTTTAGCTGCTTTGTGTAAAATCAAACTGAATCCATCTAAAGTTGACATGCTCACAAAATTGTTTTATACACAGTCAAAAAGGACCACCTCGGTCATCTAGTTAATTTCTATGAAATAGTGTAGCATTGTCCTTTCTATATTTAGATTAATGTACTATCTTCATTTGAACACTTCTAATGATGGTGCTTCATTGATCACCCTTAGCTCATGTTATCTCAGCATCTGGTGCCAAGGAGTTTTCAGCATTAGTGCTCACAGCAAGAGCTACACTGCTGGATGCCAAGTATTTGGGTCTTCTCTATATTGCCAGGTACAACACCCAGACAAGGAGAGAGTGTTATCTGCAAGATCCAAATGTTTAGGATGTTAACTGAGGTTTTATCCTTTAAGTCCAGTTGGCTTGGCATCATGTTTGATGCCCCCAGCTTAAATGTGAAAAACATACTGTTAGGTTGACATTGGGAGGTTTTTTTTGACAATATGACAGCCTTGGAGAAACAAAACCAAATACCATTTGAGCTTCTAGACTGTTTTCTTATATTTCATAAAACCTAACTGAAAACACACAATTATGAGTAAGATTTTACATTTTTGAGATTTGTCACCATTAATTTGAATAAAAACTTAGAGTTACATTAAATAACAAGTCACAAGAATTACCAGTGATGGGACAATTTTTCTAGAACTCTAAAATACTATCTCTGGGGTCATAGGAGTGGAACAGAATTATTTAGAGGTCTCTGTGTATTTTGATATTCTCTTTTGTGTCTATATATATAATTTGAATAGATTTTATGGCAGTGAAGAAGCATTAGTCAAAGGATTTCTAGAGTATTTTAACCACTATAGACCAAATTCTGTAAAGGCAGCTTCCATTTTTGTATGTACAATTATTTGGGCACATATGATGGAACTTGCACAGCTAGCTGACTGAATTATAGGGGTAATCAGTTAGAAATCTAAATGCCATCATTTTAAACCCATAGTTGATCATGGGCACAAAATTGGACTCTATATGAGACCATTTATTAATATGATTCATTAAAGTTTATATTAGGCTGATTATTCAACTATTAATTTCTATGTATTATGCAGGTTATATAATATAGTATTGCTTTCACAGGTTTGGGTCATAGTTATTTCCTGAAAGGTGATTACTGGTTATGGAGTAATGTAACTTATTCTGTATCCTCATAATGTATGTTTGACCAGATATTTTGGAAATTATCGTAACAGCAAAATTTTGTTTCAAGGTTTAAATGATTTAACGTCTGAAATTCCCAGTTCACCGGGACCTTTTAGAAACACTCTTCTGTCCAAGGCAGCTCAAACACACAAGCTGCGAAAGTTGAGGGCTCCATCTAAATGCAGAGAATGTGACAGCCTAGTGGTATTCCATGGAGCAGAATGCGAGGAGGTAAGAGGTTGGAAATACTGCGGTATATTGTACAGCTGCTGATTGTTGGTGTTCATGTGAAGATGAATGGGAAGTTTAACACTCGTATTCTGTTGGTAGCAATAATCTACAAATTCTCAGACAATGTTGTGACCTTTTAGCATTAACATGTAGCCAAAGAGCAAGGCACTACAGAACTGTAAATTTGCCCTCTAGACAACATATGGGATAATATAAACAAACTCTAAATATTAAACATTAGTGCTGTCCGATTATGTTGAGGTATGTGACGTTATTTTTCTTATGTACCTTATTTCTTGTAGTGCTCACTCACTTGCCACAAGAAATGTTTAGAGACTTTAGCTATTCAGTGTGGGCACAAAAAACTGCATGGAAGACTTCATTTGTTTGGGGTGGAATTTGCTCAAGCTGCTAAAAGTGTCCCTGATGGCATCCCTTTCATCATCAAAAAATGTACCTCTGAAATTGAAAGCAGAGCCCTGAATGTAAAGGTACAGCTTAACTCAACATTATAAAGATTAAATACTAACAATCCAGTCTAAAAATAGTTTAAACTGATAATACTGTACTGTCACATTCAAATCTGTGTTTCACAGTTGTGGTTAGAGCAAAAAACAATTTTTCTTGTTTTGTTTTTTGATTGATTTTTTTCCCCCCCATTTCAGGGTATCTATCGTGTGAATGGAGCCAAATCAAGAGTTGAAAAGCTTTGTCAAGCTTTTGAAAATGGAAAGGACTTGGTGGAACTGTCAGAGCTCTATGCACATGACATCAGTAACGTCCTTAAATTATACCTTCGTCAGGTCTGTACTCTGACCACTCTAGAGTCCAGATGGCAAAGCAAAGCTATTGTTATAGCAAACCTCTTCTTCCAGGAGAGTGGAGAAAAATACTTTTCAGTAGCCCTGTAATGGTTGAAGAAAATTGTTGAATAGAATATCCTGTATTTTCACTTTGCAAATTGGATTTCATGGTGCTAGGCAATGGCAATAATGAAACTATCATTAGAATTGATACTATATTGTGCTTTTCCACTCAAGGCAGTATACATAAGTATTGATGCCATTCCTGGAAGTCTTTTTTTTTTTTTTTTTTTTTAACTGTAGCCACTTTCTAGTGAGGTTCAGTTTTAAAATTAATTTGGGGGCATGATACACCTTTTTGACATTCATGAAAATTCATGTGAAAGCACAATCCAGTCCTTTTTTAAGTGGCAGCCACATTTATTAAAGGTCTGACCAAAAAATTTGGATTAAACTCTTATAAACTAGTGTCATGTTCCATAAAATGGTCAATACATCACGATTAGACCATTTTCTTTGGGGAAGAATTCATCTTAAAGCTTTAAAAGTGCCTAAGTGATTTGGGAACACAAGTCCCAATGGCTTCCAATGGGATTTGTGCTCATTGAGTTTCTTAAGTGCTTTTGAAAATGCCACTTTAGCCTTTTACTGCTACTTTAACAGATAGTCAAAATCTCTGTGCATTAAAATTAGGATTTCTTGTGGCACTATAGGAAGACTGAATTTTAATTACAATCACTTCAAAAGAAAATCTGAAAATAAGTAACACGCCTACCTGCTGTCTGATTACTTCCCATGTGTCTAATCCTTTCCGTGCAGTTCTAGCTAGGCCTGGCTGTTAAGAATGATTCTTATGTGCTGAAAACACACACACACAAAAGTGCTGGAAACCTGTAATTAAGACACTTTCAAGCTCTAGGAAAACATTTTTACCTTAAAGTGCATTCTTTGTGGCGTTAAAGTTAATTTCAGTACAATTAGGCTGTAAAATCTGACTGGCTATGGATTTCTGGGGGATTATTACATGCCTGAGGTGTATTGTGAGGCAGAGTGACTTTAGCCACCCAAGAAGTACAGTAATCCCCCAGAAGTGCTATATTTTGTGAGGCCAGTTGAAATAATGGGTTAATGTTTCAGCCTTTCATATCTGGAGACTTTGCTTCAAATCTGTTTGGGGTCACAGGTAAAACTAGTTTGCCTTCTCAGCTTGGTCCTTGGCAAATGGCGTATCCTACCAATGAACCACCTCACAGTTAGTGTTTATTCAGGAGATGGCCGGGGTATCAGTGTTAGTTTTTAGATGCAATGATAAAATTGTGAGAGGAAGCCTGTCCAAATTTTAAATGAGGCTAGGTGGCAGAAGGAAGAGCAGTACATTCTTAAAGGTACTGATGGTACTTGAGACTTCCAGTACCCCCCATGTTAGTGAGAGTTCAAAGAAAGTGCTATAACATTGTTTAGAGACCCTGAGTTAAATCCTATTATTAACACTGTTGATTATTAAAACTAAATTTTAAAAGATCTGTTTAATTTTGCTATTTTGTGTTATCTGAGCGTGGGCAATGAAAATAGTCCAAGTCACTTAATCTTTGTTATGCTGCTGTCCTTTTGAGACTCTCTCCAGATTCTCATGAACTACTGCAATGCACAGCAAGGGAATATTTAATTGGAGAACATTTTCATTGGAATTTTAAAAAGAACAACAATAGAAATGTTAGAAAGCTATGTTAAAATTGTTTTTGTAACAATTATGGACCAAATTTAGCAGCAATATTTGGTATAATATAACATAACATATACTACTTCAGTGCCTTTGATTCTGTCATGCTCATGCTATGTCATAGTGTTTATATACACACATTGTGTGTCTGCACGCATGTGCAATATTACAATAATATGCTACTCCGTAACAGTCACTGTTGATGTAATATGTGCCTCTTTACCATGAACATTCATTATTTGAGGCTATTTACTAGCACAATGCCATGGTATTTTGAGAGGAATGTTTGTTTTTTAATCCAGGCCTCTCTTTGCTAAGTTGTGGTGTGAATTCTAAGAGCAATGATTAAAAATCCCTTCCAGGAAAGGAAAGTCTCTAGACTAGACAGCAGTTGGTAGTAGACAGGAAGGAAATAGACAAGGTAAAATGTAGACATGAATATATTTCTAACATATTCTTATTCCCTTAGCTCCCAGAACCTTTGATTTTGTTTCGGCTTTACAACGAATTCATTGGACTTGCGAAAGAAAGTCAGAATGTTAATGAGGAACTGGACATGAAACAGACTAGCCCCAGATCAAAGAAAAGACAGTCAGTTTGTATTGAACTGAACAGAATAATCATCAAAATGAAAGATCTCCTCAAACAGCTGCCTATACCAAACTATAACACTCTTCAATACCTTGTAGGACATCTTCATAGGTGAGAGACAGACCTTAAAGGTAACCTGCAAATGTTGTTTTGAAAAATAAGCAGTGTTATATACTGCAGGCTAAGAAAAAAAAATTGTTTAAGGTAATGTGCCCACAGTTTTGGATGTCTGTCCTAAATATTACAGGGTTTCATTTGTGCATGTAGCTCCAATCATTTTCAAAATTAGTTTGTGTTCCTTAAGGATAAACCACTGCTCTGACCTGAATGTAGACTTTCTGGATGTATTGCCTGAAAATGAGAACCGGCCTCCTGATTTTTTTTCTCTCCCAAATAGCAATTGTACCCCATGCTGCACCTCAAACAGAGGGTTTGTGTATGTAGCCGTTTGCTGTTGCCAGAGAAGAAATTTTGGCAAAGTGGCCGGCAAAAAAGATAAATCTTCCATTTCTTCTGAATTGCTAGTGTTTCTCTGGAAAGAGGCAGGTCTGCATTTGGACGGGCCAGTCAGTCATTACATTCAGGCGCTTCAGAGGCAGGTTGGTGTCTTGACCAGCAGGCAAGACATAAATTTATATTTTGTTTATTGAGACCAGCATTTGGTTGTCCCATCCCTGTTGTCAGACGACAATGGGTTTTTTCTTTTCCTAACCTGATTTGCTGAAAGCTGCTTCCTTAACAATACTGCTGTTTGGGCATTCAACATTTCGGGAACACTAAACCTACGCATCTTCATTTTTTGGTTCCCTGGAGCTATGACCAACCACCTCCTGTTGTGTCATTCTACACTGTTCTGCAAGGTCCTAGCTACCACAGAATCCAACTAGAGCATGGAGGTGAACTGTGAGGAGTGTGGGGGAGAGGAAAGGATGGTCAGGTTAACATCAAGTGATGATGCAGAGTTGCAAAATTTATATAATTTTAAATGACTAGGAGCCACTTTGCATCCTGTAAGCCTTAGAGTAGCTGGAGATGGTCAGNAGGAAAGGAGGGTCAGGTTAACATCAAGTGATGATGCAGAGTTGCAAAATTTATATAATTTTAAATGACTAGGAGCCACTTTGCATCCTGTAAGCCTTAGAGTAGCTGGAGATGGTCAGTGGAGAATTCTCCCTGTGCAGGGAAACTCTTTGCCTGTATATAGCAGTTGGAGGTGACTCCATTGTGTCTTCCCACCCCCAGCATATAATGCATTCTGAGGAGGGGGCATGGTGGAGCAGAGCTCCACTATACCAATTCTCTATGAGCACAGGGGTCAGGTGGCTCTGAATCATGGAACCACAACTGACTCCCTGAAGCTACCACTTCACTACATGGGAACGTTGATTGGATACAGTGGGTGAATCAGGATCTATTATTTTTTTTAAATGCATATTAAAAAAAACGACAGAACTTTGCAGAACTACCTTGTACATTTTAACAACCATTTTCCAACTTTGCTTTCCCATCCTCAGCATCAGGTCAAGGCTCCTATGGTAAGGCTGATATCATAAAGTTAGGTTACATGGTAGGGCTGGTTGTTAAACTGGTGCATGCTGTTAGATGACAGTTGTGCGTAGAGCTCTTTGGCCACAGCTTCATGATAACCAAGGGAAAGTCAGACTTATCGACTGATTTATCAGAGCTGCTGAGCACCCACAAATATCACTGAAATAAATAGGAGCCAAGGGTGCTCAGTACCCTTGAGAATCAGGTCAAACTTATTTAGGCACCCACTGCTGAAAAGTTTGGCCTTGGAAACATTTTTAAGAAGTTACGTATACACTTAAGTCCACCGTTAAGTTTAATTTATTTATTCATCAATAGGAGTGTACAGTACTGTGTGACCAGAATGACACTGATTGACATCTTAAAGGTGAACTGCAAAGCTAAAGCAAATCTTATAAAAAGTATAATATGTGTTGGATGTCGTCTCCCACATCCTGATTAATGGTATCTGGCACAAGTCACTTCTAATGTACTTTTCATAAGCTGAATTGGAAATGTACTTCCATGCTGAATACTGCCTTCCTGGTTGTAGGTAAGAGCACCCAGCCCATGTGTGGGCTTGGTAGTTCTTTTCAGCATAGTAGTTGAAAAATAGAAGATCTGTAGTAGTATTTCCGAAGAAGTAAAAACCCTGCATAACCTGACACATTTCCTTTTATCCAGAGTGACTGAACAATCTGAGGAAAATAAAATGTCAGCTAGCAATCTTGGCATAATATTTGGCCCAACCCTAATCAGGCCACGACAGACAGATGCCGCGGTTTCGCTCTCTTCGCTTGTGGACTATCCATATCAAGCTCGGGTGGTAGAGCTGCTCATAACTTACTATGAAAAGATCTTTGATGTTTCGCTGCAGCCACTCTCAACTGCAATTCAGTCTGAAGAAAATGCTGCTCCATTTAAAACTGCTTCATCACCAGGAGAGAGCGAGCCACAGCAGCAAAGGAAGTCATTTATTGCTGTAAAGGAAGTGAGTAACTGTTGTGAAACTAGAATTGATATCATGTTGAAGGGTGTGGAATTGAGCTGCATTTTTGAATGTTGCATACATCATTCTGAAATCTTTTAACATTTGAGTCTGAGAGATATTTTTCTTAAATTTTCATTTACTTCTGATCTGATTTCTATTGACAGGGCATCCTGCTAATTCCAAGTGAGAGTAAAGCTTCAGAAACTGCTTCATCATTTGAGCAACTAGATGACAGCAAGAACACAAGAGAGAGATCAGATGCATCTGTGACTGGTTAGTGGCTCTTCATGAATCTTGGGGCAGTATATTGCTATGTGAACAAATACCAATCATAAATACATTAGGATGAAATACATCTTTTTACTCTGTGAAGATTAAGTGCAAACAAGGGAAAAGTCTGCTAAACTCCCAAAGCTACTTAGCATTCACTGTTCTGATGTACCCTTCATGTTCGTTAGAGGAAGGAAGGACTAAATGCTTCAGGTGGCCCTGAAGAAGCCTGTATTCATGGAGCCATATACCTGATGTGTGTGTGTTTTTAAAAAAAAAAAAAAAAAAGCAACAACTCTTCAGTATGTTAGGCTAAATTTTAATAGGCTGTTGCACAGTCTTTGGATTGTTGTATTTATATAGGTGATTTCAGCAAAGGGAATGGGGCCCATCAGCAAAGATGCGTTTGACAGCTGCTTTTCTATTCTTCCCTAGAATGTATCTCACTGCCACTCACTGGAACTAAACAGGAGGACTTTGGCAAGAGGAATTCTCCATCGGTATCCCCAGCTACCACAGTTCTGGATATTAATATTCTTACTCCAAAAGAGCCAGGTTAGCTGCTTTAATTACATAACCATTTTCCAAAGAACATTTTTTGCAGGTCTGCCTTGTACTAGATAGTTTTTGTGCAAAAAACAATAATACATTTGTACGTAGGTATAATAACTATTTGTCTACTGCTGGCAACACACCGCTCTTTTTATAGTAGCAAATAACTAAATTAAAATTTGGGAGCAATGGAGGAGAGGAGGGCACTCCAGCAGAAAATATACTTACAGTTGTTGTCTAGAGAAGCTAAATATCTCCTTGGGCAATACCTCTTTCAACATCTGCCTAAATCTAGGTTAGGCTGTCTGCAGCCCCACTTCCTGGGAGAAGTCAGGCAAAACTAAGTGCCCCACCACAAATTTGGCCGATTAAAGCCCAGGCCTGGAGCAGTCCATCACCCCTCTCCAGGTTCCATGTGTGTATTATCCAAGCTGTATGGCCCCGTCTAGGAAGACTGTCCCAAAAATGAGTAGAGAAGTGTGGGATGCTCAAAGCTCACTTTTGCCAATAACTCTGCAACTCCTTGCTGTGCAATTTTTTCCCTGCAGCATCCTTTTGTGGCTTACATTATGAAAAAGACACACTTTACCAGGACTGAGTTCATGACTTAGATCAGATGCAGTAGTCCAGTATTTGTTTTATCTGTACTGGATTTGTATTTGGTACCTTCAAAAGAAATAGGCTTATTAGTTAATAAATAATGCAATGAAACAGTGGTCCAGCAGGATTAGTTAGTGTTATCCAGCATGATGAGGCAAAATCCCTTATTCTTCTGAATAGACCGTAAAGTATACATCTAAATTAAAAAGTGTATTTTTAGGGTTTGTTGCTTTCGGGGGGGAGGGGGCACATTGGTGAGTACTTGGAACTGCACAACCACCTCAATCTCTTTTTAAAATGCATGTATAGTTTCCATGACACTTCATACTTAATTCCATCAAATTCTTGTTCTTTGAGTCCAATGAACTGGAGAAGATGAAACATACAACTTCTAGGAAATGCTATTTCAACTGTTATTTTGGTGGTGAGGGGCTTGGTAACAGTGTGTTGGGATTGATTTAAAAAACACTTGTGGAATTGCAGTCTAACTCCTTAGCGGCACTAATGGGTTCTATAGTGACTTGTTGCCTCAATTTTGAGGTCACAAAATTCGAAATAAACTTATTTCCTTTTCTTCAGCTATCATATGCAGTTGGGTATATTAATAAGCCTAAATGATCAAAGTTGCACTGAATCTGTGAAGTGTTATCTAGTGAAAATGACAAAGTAAAACTCATTTGTGTTCCTCTAGGCAATACTGTGACTCCAGTTTCAGACAAAGACAATGAACTCTCTCTCTTTCTAGCTGAAGATGGTTGTAAAGTGAGTAATTTGCTACCTATAAAACCTAGTCGCCACATAACCAAAGTCCAGTTACGATCTCCAAGGACAAAACCAGTTATTCGTCCTGTGAGTTTACCTATAGATCGAATGCTTCCTCCGTGTGTTTTGAATGAGAGAAACTCAGGAAATGTAGCAGTTTTAAGTCCAGAAAAGCTTGGCAGGAGTCCTACCATTGAAGAGGTTTCAGAGACTAAGGCACTTCCTGCTGTTAATGCCTGTTGCAGACTTTCTTGTTACGACACACAGACTCTGAGGAAAACTTGGGACAAGCAGTATAAACAGTATGATATGACTCCAAGGACAGCAATGATTATGACCAACGTACCCCAGGAGAACCGAGCACATGAGAGTGGGAGTGCATCTGCCTTATCTTCATCCTACAGTGTTGGTAACAATTCAGTGAATGCCATACTTCCCAATAAGCCATACACTGTACCTGTCAGATCTGTGAGGATGACAACAGAAGGGAATGGTCCAGATTCTAATCCTCTTGCTGCTTTCAGACCACCAAGAACTTTGCAGCCACCACCAGGAACCTTTTATAAACCACCTTCTAATAACACAGCTAAGCAAAATGAGGAGGGTTCTGTTCCTAATGCTTGTGCCGCAGCCAGTGCTAGCTCTGTTCTTGCCCAAGATAACACTGTGAAACTGATCAGGAACTCTGCACTTGTATCAGGTGCTCCTGGACAGCATGCAAATCAACAAAAAATGAGCTCAGAGGACCTTCATCCCGTAGACCTGAAGCCCATCTATAAGAGACTAAGACCAAAACGTATGCAAGAATTAGAACACAGGGAAGCTCATTTTGTATAGGGCAGCAAATACTTCTTGGAACGTTAATACAATTTACTGATCTTGTCAATATAGATTTTTTTCCCCTCCCCCCCATTGAGGATCCCACTTTTGTGCCATACTGGAAATATATATGCAGCATTTTAAAAGTGGGGGAGGAAACTGTGAAGGAAAAATGAAGTTGAATTTTTTTAATTCAGTACATTTTCATAAAGGTCTATTTAAATGCATTCCTAATGTAGATGGAGCTATAGAAGGTGCACTTGGTAAGACACTGAGCTTCAATTCCCTGGGTGAAATGAATTATTTATAGCAAGAAATGATTGCTCTTGCGTGCAGCAATGGAAGGAGCCATTTTTCAATATAAATTTGTACTAAAGATGGAGAGTTTGATGCTCAACTGTTTAAACATAAACCAAAGCTTGTGCTTTGCTCTGTAAAAGCTTCTGTTCAGTTTTCCAGTCTTTGCAATTAAAGCTTTGCTCCTGAATAGATTACATACTGGCCAACATGGCCTATAATTGTGTATTATATATGTATATTTTATGCCAATATGTTCATCTGTTGCCAGTTTTCAATGTTGTCACTTTAATGTTATTTGTACAGAAAGATGCACTTACTGAGCTGTAGTAGTGAAAACCAGAAATGACTTCGTATCCAGTTACAGGTAGTATAACTTAGTGAGTGGATCAAATACGCACAACCTAGCTAGTTCAGATGCCCTTCGGGTGAGTGCCCCTTGCAGTGGTGCTGTCGTTCCCAGTTACAAAGTAGCCAGTGCTTTCCCAGCTGTAGGTCAGTTTCACTTCTTGCCTAATGTAACTGAAATGAAGAGTATAGTTTTGAAATAGGTGAAAATAACCAAAAAAATCAGCATTAGTAGGTGCATCTAATGGTTTTTCACTTTGTATTAAATGTTTTATATGTACACTGCTATATTTGCTTAAAAAATATATTAACTTGTTAACATTTTGCTGACTCCATGGTTTCTGTACGATCTTGCTTTCTTCTTCTAAATTATTAAAATACAGACTGTTGGTCTTTGCTAGGTTTTAGTATTAATACACCTGTACTGAAATACTTTCATGTTTCAGTTTGAAAAAGGAGTCATTTTTGTTCCTGCTTTAAGAAACTAAAGGTGTCATCAAACTTCCCTTCCTGAAAACAAAACAAACAAAAAACCTGTCACTGCAGTCAGTGGCTATACCCTGAACTTAGTTTCTGGAACAGAAATATTAGATTCACAAAGCTGAACTTCCAGTTTCCCAGGGAAGCATTTGCAAAACTATGACACCTCTGGGCAGTTCTGAGATGTCCAGAATTATTTCCTTCATCTGAGCACATGGCTTAAAAGGCAGTAGAGCAATTTATATGAGAACCTGGCTAGTAGCAAATTCTGTCTGATTCTGGCAGCAGTAGGCAGGTCAAAAATGACAAGTTAGGAGAGGTTGAAGATTTCTTCTTGAGATGTGAGAAGAGGTTCCACTTCAAGAAAGAAGAAATAAGCTTGATCTGTTGGCAAAAATAGTAGGTATTCTTGAAAAGACTAAGTGCAAAGTGGTGGACATGTCATAGAGCTAGTGAGAGGATGGTGATGATAAAACTTAAAAAATCTCCAGTAGACAAACTAGAGTGTTTACATTTAAATGTAATCATGAAATCTTTCCTCTGCCCCATCTGATTTTTTTTCTTTCGCTTTGGTAATGTTTTACATAGATTAGTAAATTATCTTAATGACTTTTGAAATGCTAATAGAAACTATTTTTCATGAACTTGTAATACCAGTTTGGCAATTACAATCAGTGGTCAGTCTAGTCTAATAGACCATCTCTGGTAATAGTCCATACCAGATGCTTCTGAGGTGTAAGATCACCATAATGTACATAACTGTGTAATAGTATACCAGGTGGGTCTCCTAACTCTTCTGCCTTTTTTATTCCCTGAAGCTCTAATCTTTAGTATTACTGGTCGATTATATCACACCACTCTTTATACCCCCAATTCCAATGTCATGCTCCCGGCACACACTTCCATTCTTTTTGAACACATGAAATCTGGGCTCTGCTACACCCCACCTCAGGAAGGCATATGATTATCTCCAAGTCTCTCTAGATTGCATCCATCAGACTTTCATGTTGCAGCATTAATATATATTTACTAGGGTTTAGTGTTCACTTATGACCTGTAACTTTGAATCTGGCAGAGTTTTTGGTTTCAAATCCTTTTGCTGATGTAGAGTTGGTCAAAAAATTAAACTATTTTCACTTAAAAAAGAGAGAGAACAATTTGCACTCAGTTTTAAAAGGTTAAATTAAATGGGTCATTTTTTAAAATTTAAAAAATGTTACTATTACACTAAACATTATCAAAAATATCAGTCTTTTGTTCAAAAGCACAACTTGTATGGAGAAACAAATTTTGACAATGGCGATAGCTTTCAGGGTTTTTTTTCGAAAAGGCCATTTTTCAGTGAAAACTTTTAATTTCTAAATTTCAGCCACATCTAGATATAAGTACTTTCCAGACATTGCCACATCTGCAACCTTAAAATATCCTCAGCCAGCTTGGTGTTGTATCTACCATAAAACAAATGGTCACCGAACCAAAGGTATTTTGTGTTGCTTTTTAGCATTGAGTGAGGTTTTAGACCTTGTGAAAAAGAATCCTTTAAAAACATAATCGCTGAAGTTTCTAGCACTCCCCTTAGATAAGAGCTATGGAAATATAAAACACTGGTCAGGAGGGCTGGAAGAAATAAGCAGCTGACATTCACTTCTGCAGCAGGAAGCTTAGTGGGGTCCTAAATATCCACATCCACATCTCACATAACATGAGTCATGACATTTGGGTGGGTGTTCCAAAGAATTATCTCTATCCCCAAACCCTCAGGCTAGCTCTATATAGTGGGCTGTTAGAAAGGTGGTTAGGAGTCTATATGGAGGGAATGGGGGGGGACAGCATGGCTTAAAAAAATTAATGCCCGCTCTCCTTGTCTAAAATAACTTCAGTCCTCTCTGAGACTAGCCTGGCTGCTGCTCACTCAGGCAGTTGCTATACCATGGGAGAGCACACTAAACTGCACAGTAGCTTCTGTGTGAACTCCCCAATCAACCCATTAGGAATTGATGATTGTGGGGAAACCACCATTTCCTCCCCGCTTCCCCCAGCCTCAAAAACCTAAGGAGACCCATTCGCTAACTAATCAACCAGCCCACCACCAGTGCAGATTCACGCTGTCAGCCATGCAAAAGTCAGAGGCCAAAGGTCCCTGTGCTTGCTAGGCCCACTGCTGCTGTTGGGAAAAGTTGACTAATGGGGAAGCAACACAGAGGAACTTCCATGAGCTTTGACAGGGGGAGTCCTAGAGACGAGGAGAGATTGGAACAGGGCCTGGGGACAGATGGATTTGGGAGTAGGGGAGAGTAAGGTGACCAGACGGCAAGTGTGAAAAATAGGGATGGGGGTTGGGGGTAATAGGCGCCTATACAAGACAAAGCCCCAAATATCGGGACTGTCCCTATAAAATCGGGACATCTGGTCACCTTAGGGGAGAGTATAGAACTGATGGTGCAGGAAAGAATTACAATTTCACTGACAGATGCATAGCAGATAGCTGAAAATGGTGAACCTCTTAGACTTATTGAAAAACTGACTGGGCAAGGCCAGTCTCCTTCTGAAAGAGGGAGCCCTTGATCTGTGTTCCACTTACCCTATTGGCCAAAGCTGCTTCAGATGGTGTATCAAATGGGGAGAAAATTAGGGGCTTTCAGTTTGTGAGAATGTGGTTGACTCTGTGTACAAGAGAACAGATTCATGTAAGTTGTGTGTGCTCGCTAATGTACTAAATCCTGAACTGTAACCTTGTCCAGCAATAAACAAGGGTAGCTAGCCACAATGCAGGGCTGTCTAGTTTCCAAAAAAAAAGTGCATGGTGTCTATGAAATGTATCGGGCTCCCACAGCATAACTGATGAATGCTAGGTACAGTTTCCACTCCAAGTGCATTAGTTATATTTCTTCCTGACAAAATATGGAGAACTATTTCTCTATATCCTCCATATTGCCAGAAAGTGAAGAGTCCACCCAAATTCTGCACTGACTCATGCTCCTGGTAACCCTGCAGCACATATCCAGTGGGAGTAAGTTACACACTTTAGAAGCTACTACAACAAAGGTTCAATCACCTGCTAACCCCATGCAATGGTAGAGCCTCCCAAAAGGAGGCTAATGTCAGAGTCCAGCTAATCAGCAGCTGGACACTTATGAATATTTGAGAACTCAGGTCCTTTCTTGCCAAGAAATGTTTTTTTAATGAAATTTGCCACTTTCTAGGTAGCCAGTGTAAGGAATGCAGGGTGAGTTTGTCAGTATGACTGCTCAATCTTGTGGGAAAGATTTTTGTGACCATTTTGCAAGGCTATTCTAGCACAAAGCTGTAATATAAAACTGCATTATTTACAGTTATTGGTGTAAATTCATTGCTTTTTAAAAATAAAATTGTCATTTAAATTTGTTTTTAAAGTATTTGGACTAACTTCTGTTCACATTTCCCTGTATTTATGAAAATACAACAAACTGGTTCACTTTTTGTTTTGTTTTGTTACTTGAAAATCTTTTCCCCCCTTTTGTGTAATTTAGAAAAAATCTTGTATGCTAGGTTTCATCTGGTTAAAAAAATATAATTTGCCATTACTATATCACCTGCTGTTTGTGTAACAGTAGTGTTAAGGAAGCCCAACCGAGATGGGAGCTCAGTTGTGCTAGAAAGTCCTTGCCCTAACAAGCTTATTAAATTATCTAAACAGGCAAGACAGAGGGTGGGAGGGGACATAGATGCACAGAGGTAATGTGACCTCCCCAAGGTCACGCAGCAAGCTAGTGGCAAAGTCAGAAATAGAGCCCAGTCCTCTGACTCCTAGTCTCCTAGACCAGTGTTTCTTGAGTGGGTCATGACCCCAAAGGGGGTCACACAAAAAAATCGGGGTTATGCAAACAAATTCTCACTCTCTGCACATCCTCACCCTTCGAGCTCCAGTATTCGGTCAACGTCTCAAGACGCGCACCCATTAGTTCTATAGGCTGATCATTGTTAGCATTGATACATTTTACTTTTTCTGTAAATATAATGGGGTGGGGGATTGTGACAAATATTGACTTCAAATAAGGGGTCACCACCCTGAATAGATTGAGATGCTGCCCTAGACCACATTACCTCTTACAAACCTTGCAGAGAAGATTTTTGGCTTTGTTTTTAACTGGAGATGCTAATTTTATATATAATTTCTTTAGGTTTTAATGCAAATATAATATAGGGGACTCACATTTAGACAATATTCAACGCAATTAAGAGCTTATCATAATGACTGAACTGCCTTTATGATATTACCATAAGCTTGCCAAGTGCGATAGGGCTTGGGGTCAGTCAAAGTGTTGCTATCCTGTGGGCAAGCTGTTTTCCATGTGCCTGATTTGCATGGTAATTACATTCTCTCTAGTTAAACTACACTTACCCAGTCCTGCTGCAGCTTTGGTAGAGTGCTGATTTCCATAACTTCCTGACCTAATTAGTCATGACAACTTTGTTTTGCAGGGGTCCCTAATGTTACTGGAGCTGTAGTCCTGAAGCCCTTGTTTTAAATGTAGCATTTGTTCAGGTCACAAGACAATTCTCAAGGAAGGATCAACTTTCTGGTGCAGGCTCCGTAGTATGTGCACAGTGTACATCATATGTTTGTTTTCATGCAACGGCGCTTACACCCTCAGACTGAGTTGTTCCACATCAAGCTGGGGATTAAAACAATCTCCTTACAACTGAGCTGTGTTATTTTGCAAGCGCTAACTGCTCCTAAGAGATGCATTCCTTTCCAGCCATGCTGAACATCCCTTCAGAAACCTTTTAATTTCCTCTAGCAGGGCAATGCTTTCCATGCCTCTTCGTATGTGAGGTAAGTTGGTGACTTTTCCAGGGTTTTATTGTTACTAGTTAAATCCTAGCTTTTTCTTGCAAATCCATGAATTCTTTAGTTTCTGTACTCTGGCAAGGGCCTAATTGAGTCAATTTGAATGCTGACTTCACATGCTCTGTAAAGCACTCCGAGTGTGGTAGGGAAAGGAGCAAACCAATTCAGGGTTCAATTGCAAAAGCTTTTTGAGTGTTGTCTATTAATGATATGCTGCTACTTATACAAAAATGAAAACAACAAAACCAAAGTGGGTGGTATCAGTACAACTCCCAGGAGGAGGCTGTAGAGGCCAACTTGTCTGTACAAAAGTTCATTTCTAGGTGCAAATGTTGCTTTGGGAGTCCATTTCTATGACGGTGATACAAAGGAATCTGGAAAAATCTTAATGTTTGCGACTCTAAAAGAGAGAGGAACAGCCCTCGCCATTCAAAGGCATCAAAGGTCAACAGTGTTAAATAGCGTGTGCAAATCCTGCTTGCTTTCCTCACACAAAACGCAACTGGCCTGAATGGAACCATTCTTGTGTAAAATCAGGCTTTGGCCATAAGCAAAGAACAGATACGCTATGTGTGCATCAAGTATGCTTTGGACTTGTTTTACAAGTATGTGCCCCGTCCATGTACGGATCCTCTATATTGCCCAACTCTCCGGTTACACGCTGCAGGAGGAATCAGTTTGTGGTGCTAAGTTTGTCCTTGTTGTGACGTGCAATGGATTCAGCAGTACTCTGATTGCTCTTTGATTCTTAAACTTCTGTCTTTAGGTTTCCTTGGCCCTTTCCTCCTTCTCTTTACTGATTTCGTATCAATGATCTCTTCACATTGTTATATCTGCAACAATGTGCACAATATAGGTCCCGTGAGCTTCTCTGCTCCTCCTTCCCCTTCCTTCCACTCCCTTCATTTCCTTCTCTCTCTCGTCTCCATGTTTACTTCCACCTGGCTTCATATCCCTGTAATGCCCTCTCTGATCCAGCCCACCACAACTCCACCCCCTCCTCCTTTAAGTCTCTCTTTACGTGCTTCTTCAAGGCCTAAGAAGCACTCCAGCCCACCCCAAGGGAAGTGGTGACAAAATACATAAACCCCTCCAAAATTGAAAAAGACAAAATGAATGATACAATATTCAAGAAACTTATGAAACCAACAAGATACATCACTGCTCCATCACTTGCTTTGTGTTGCATCCCATCCTCCATCTGTATGTTGTCCATTTAGATTGTAAGCCCTTTGGGGCAGTGATCTATGATATGTAGATATTTTGATTTTTAAATATTTATCTATAGTGTTAGACAGTACCTTACTGACCTGCTGTGACTCCAGGGAGAGGAATGGATTATAATTTGCTCTTTCTGAAAATTGATCAGAACAGATCTGAGTTGAAGCCCATACTCCCTGATGCCCTTTGTTTTACAGAGATGAACAAATAGTATCTAAAGCCCAGCTCCCCAGGGTTAGAAGAGAACACATTCCTAGTATTCAGAGAAATTTTTAAAACTCCAAAGATTTTCTGCTCATACTTGCATGTCTAAAATGAATTGCTTCAGAAGAAGGGAGGTTCCTTTTGGATGATGTAGGGTCATGCTGCACTGAGGCATCTGCCCAGCCACAGACACAGGGAAAATGGCTCCTAGCTAGGCTTGTTATTAAGTTGTTACAGGTCTTTTTTGTGCAAGTGAAAATAGCCTTTGTCTATCAGTTCTCTACCCTTAACCTTCATGTCTCCCATATAATGTTAATATAAGATGTACTTGGTCTGATGTAGGGGCAAAAAAGGACAAATTTCTGTGTGCTCATCTCACTTGTGCTGCAAAACCTCCAGGCTGGCTGGGATTCTCAAAGGAATTTAAAAGGAGTTGCTGGGGCACCTAACTCCCTTAAACTCCGTTGGAAGCCCTAGCCCCAGTGAGCACGTGTACATAGGGAATTGGCATGTGTACATACCTTTATGTATACAGCTTAGCTCAGCAAAAGGTGCAAGCACTTATTAAAATGTGGGTCCATGTGGGGCTAGGAGGGGGCAGGGGTCCTGATCTCTATGCCTGCAAGACAAGACAGATAGTAACTAATTGTATGGAAGCTATAAAAAAGTGGCATTGTCTCAGAGACTGTAGAACACTGGCCGCCTTTGTTCCACTACCACACAGAGGAGTGTATTAACTACAGCACTAGCATGAGATTGTGCAACACACACTTTATTTTTTCTAATTTTTTTCCTGCTTATCTTAAAAACAGCAGGGATGTGAACTCTTGTCTTCCCTAAATTTGCTGGAGGGCTCTCTCCTAAATTGATTGGACTCATGACACTTACGGAAATTTCCTTTTGCAAACTGAAGGAATAAAAGTGTCCCAGTAATACGCTGCCATTGTAAAAATAGCTTCTCTGTTAAAATTGTGGCATGTCCGGAATACATGATGGGGTGGGATGGTTTAAAGGTTTTACTGGGACTCAGGGTGACCAGCATGACTCACTTGTGGCTTTGTAATTTATAAGTCATGCGGCCACCCCAAACTCATGCATGTATTGTGTGAACATGTGTATATACACACAAATCATAGAGAGCTTTACGCCATCCCTGATAAGAATAGCACAAGGGCTATCTTCAAATATGCATTTACATTATATGCACTTATTATTATAGTCTGATATTTACTTTAAGTGGAATATCTCATTTACTAGCAACCAATAAAGGATGGTTTGGAAATCCTTAATGATAAGATGCTGACTGTAGTGGGGCTAGCTAAGAACCTGTATTCAAACTATAGGTGCTATCACTTTGAGTTTGCCAATCCCGGGTGTGTATTGAAATGCTCCACAAAAACATTTCATGTTTGTTCTCACAAATCCCACCCTTCACACACAGCAGAAGTAGGTCACATGCACAGCCTAGGCAAGGGAACTGAAAAGCAAATTCACCCCACCTTCCAATGTGATGGTATTATCTAATTAGGGCAATTACAGTTTAATTTAATCCGTTTGTCAGATGCAGCCTTCTGTGCAGACATGCAGTCAGCAACCAGTGCCTCCTTTCTCAGAACAATTGACTTTTGGTTACAAAGTTTAATGTTCGTTTGTTGAATGTGTGAAGTAGTGGATTGTTGATGGCCTTGGAGACTGAGTCATCTGCTTATCCGCAGAACAGGTGTAGCACAAGGCAGAAGCCATGCAAGTTCCCCCACTCTGCATTGCAAATGTATCTCACCCTGGCCTGAACTGACCTCTGTCTCCAGGCCTCGTTCCACCCCTCATCTCTTTGCTGAGTCTACAGCAACAGTGCCTAGTTGTAATCTGAACATCTGTTCAACCGAAGCTGAACCAGGACCATCAAACTGATGGTAGAAGTCCCTGAATGCCCTGCATCCACACATTGTTGCAGTTAGACAGTGTCATGGTTCCTGGCAAAACTCCATGATGCAACAGCTTGTGCAAGATTGTGAAAAGCCTTGGGAGCCCAGTAACAGGCCAGACTCCCCATTTCTAAGTCCTTTTCTCCCTTTCTGGATGAGCACTCCGCTCTTGGTCCTTACTCAGCAAGAAATGCTTCACCTGGAGCACAAGGTGGAGGCAGTGGAGTAGGTTGTGGCAGTGCCTGTGGAGAGCCAGAGGCTGACATGAGCAGCTGATGCTGCAATGCTTGTGTGCCCCAACTCGTAGCGATCTGGAGCTATGCAGTACTTGTTCGTTTTGTGGAGCACTGCTTTTGGCTCTAGACCACTGGGCAGAGACTGGTCAGGACTGAGTTGTTCTTGAGACTTGGGATGAGCCATCCAGGCCCACTATGTAGCTTTTATTTACTAAGCTGTAAATAAATAGAGTAGGACACAACTTACCACTGACCTTCTTGAATGCACCTCTGTGGAGCTCTGAGTCAGAACACCGATAATAGTCCGCTTCCTTAGAGCTCTGTTAGCTCGAATGCTTGTCTCTCTCACCAACAGAAGTTGGTCCAATAAAAGATATTACCGCACCCACCTTGTCTCTCTAGTATCCTGGGACCGACATGGCTACATCAACACTGCAGTCAGCTTCCTGTCAGCCTGATATACGGTATTCTTCAGTGAGCTTGTCGCTGGATTATGGAAGAAATGTTGGTAACTTTAAAATCTAGAGGGAAGAGTAGGATGGAGAGTGGACTTCATCAGCCGGCAGAAAGACACATTGGCTCTCCAGCCATATTGTGTGGCCTCTACCTTTATTTCTTCCTGGCCCTACCTCTACAGAGTGATGATCTGTGAGGAAATTGAAAGGCTGACAGAGAGGACAAACTGACCTTATCTTACAGGTATTTCTGGAAAGCATTGAATGTCAGACCTGAGATACGCGGGGGCACAATGGAAACAAAACTGAGGTATAAAGTGAACCTGTCTGGAATCCTTAGCAAGGGTAATATGGCAACAGAACTGAGTTTTGAGCATACACATCCATCCAATATGTCAATTATATTTAATGCCCTTTATGGACAATTGAATCTCCAAGTTACTGGGCCTGAACATCAAGAGGATCTGATTTATCTACAGAGCCTACAAAATTCCCACCAGACAATTAGATTGTAGTAGAAAAAGGTGAGATTTATGCCACTTTATCAGACACCTAGAGCTCAGAAAAAGTGGTGAAAGCTGTATGGACTGATGAGATTTTTACATAAGGGCAAAAGATCCTTTCTTTCCCCCGATCTGTCTTGTCAAACATGCATCTAGAGGGGAATTTCTGGCACTTTAGGCACTTTGTTGTTTAAGTTCTGAAGGGTGGTGATCATGTACAAGAACAATTTTGGGGGGGAACAGGAATTTCTCATAACTAGTGAACAAGTAAACTATTGCTAAGCAAATGGAGGGGAAGAAATCTGCAATGGATATTCCAGGGGTAGGCAACCTATGGCACGAGTGCCAAAGGCGGCATGCAAGCTGATTTTCAGTGGCACTCACACTGCCCAGGTCCTGGCCACCAGTCCGGGGGATCTGCGTTTTAATTTAATTTTAAATGAAGCTTCTTACACATTTTATAAACCTTATTTACTTTACATACAACAATAGTTTCATTATATATTATAGACTTATAGAAAGAGACCTTCTAAAAACGTTAAAATGTATTACTGGCACGCGAAACCTTATATTAGAGTGAACAAATGAAGACTCGGCACACCACTCCTGAAAGGTTGCCGACCCCTGGGATATTCTATTGCTCAAATTCCTAAAGCAGAGTTGAGCATGCTGTAGATATTCTTTACACTTACTGTTGTTTCTGTATTGCTTAGAGATGCACTGGTCAGCCCTTGATAATGTGGAGTCATTGATAGTGTAATGTTTTATAAGGGATCCCTTGCTAACCACTGAAAAAGTGGTTTTATTACCTGGCTCCAGGATGAGATAAGGGAAAGCCATTGCTTACTGCCCAGGAGCCAGTTGAGATGCACTAATTCTTATACACAATATCCTTAACTCTTTTCTAGACCCTAGTACTGCAGATCTCAGATGAAGTACAGTATAGAAATTTCTTGACTTGTCATATGACTGTCTTCAGCCAATAAGGGACAGGGTTTTCTTTCTAGGATGTAAAAATAATAATTCTACTCTGTAATAGGCCAGCAAAGAAAACTGAACAAGAGCTGTTATTTTTTGATTTTCCTATAAGGAACCTTGGAAGAGACTTCCCACGCTTTGCTAATATTCTTGTGATAGAACTATTTTATTTTTCTTGGCCCTTTTGTCAAGACTCCTGGAAGGGAGATCACTTCCTGTAAAAGGAAAATTAACAAAGCACAAATGAACACATGCAATGTATCTAGCTCACATCCTGTGTGCGCGTGAGCATCGGGAGGGAGCTAAGTAGCATTCTAAATAGTAATGGACATGAATTTGCACTAGCTTTTTATTAAAAACTGAATTACCCATTTGTAATTTGTTCCCCCCATGACTTCCCCCCCCCCACACACACACACACAATCAACAATTCAAGCTTTAACATGCTGGAGAATTGTAATTCTTCTAGTACCTGCTATTGGAAGCTGACAATTCAGATTGCTCATTAATACAACGATTTCAAGTCTACACTGATCTTTCTGGCTGGCATGCTGCCTTTAAAACTGAAGATAGAGCAAAACTAATCTCATTAGAAGTTTGCATACCTCTGAGCCTGACTTCTTTATCCATGATTTTAATATAGTATTTTGCTCTATTTGACCTAATAGGGCCTGTATCTGAAAACTTACAATTCTCTTCTTTCTGTAGGTCTCGCCAAACCTCCGGGCAGGAGGAAGGAATACTTAGGGGATACCCTGGGTTATTCTAAACTAAAGTTGTCCTGCTGCAGAATCTGAGATCTGTGTCTCATCTCATTTCTCTGCCTAGTCCTTATATCACTAAGACTTTTTCCTATGCAGGAGTCTTAATCTCAGCCTGTGTAATTATAATAATCTAAAAAGGCCAAATTCAAGGCAATCTAGCACCCACATCTTTAAAACTATTCATTTTTTTAAATAGGAATTTGAGGTTCTTTCCTTTTGTAAAGCCTTCACTAATGATGATGCTTTTGGAAGCAAAAATATATTCTCCTTCATCTTCAGAAAAACTGGAGCCATTGTTGAAATGTGACTGTTTGTGATCTTCCCTCTTTTGTTTTCTGTGCCAAAAATACTTCAAGTATTAATGTCATAAAGGGAACTTTAATAGTTTGTTTTAGGCCAAGAAGAAAAGTCCTTTTAAATTCTTCTTTTAATTCTTCAGCATTAGCAGATTCTTGACACTGTCAAATGAACAATTCAGTGGTTTGTTCCTGTCTTAATAAGGGATTCCTTTGGGAATTTCCACATGATTGTTAACTTGTCCCTTGTTAATGAGTCCCTCCCCTGATAAGGAACGCATGTATTATGACTCTTTCCCTACTACCATCAGCAAATCTAACTAGCCAATTAAATTTCTAAGCAGGGTCTGGATTACTCCATTTACCGCCCCTTCTCTTCCCCAAGATTATTCCTGCTGCTGGAAATCTCAACAAGATTCAGAACACAGTGGCAAAAATACCTAGATCTCCCAGCATGAATGTAATTGTCCTGTGTGGCAGTCCTCACACTGCTTATATTCTTCTTTTACAAGTTCCCTTTGCTGACAATAGTAAGAGAGTACAGTACGTCTTATATAGGACAGGCTTATGACTATCTGTACGATTAAGAGAGTCCTCATTAAGACATGAACAAGCTGATGAATGGCTCAGCTAATGGAGCCAGGAAGAGGAATAGTATGTGTGGGAGACTGTGTAGGGGCCATAGGTGCCAACTCCAATGGTTCTCGGGGTCTGGAGCACCCACGGGGAAAAATTGCTGGGTGCTCTGCACCCATCGGCAGCTCCCCCCGCCCCAGCTCGCCTCCACCTCTTCCCTGAGCGTGCCGCGTGCCTGCTTTTCCCCCCTGGTTCCCAGCGCTTGTGCCACGAAACAGCTGTTTCACGGCAGCAAGCGCTGGGAGGGAGTGGGGAGGAGGGGGAACTTGGTGCACTCAGGGGAAGAGGCGGGGCCAGGGTGGGGATTTGGGGAGGGGTCCAATAGGGGCAGGGAGGGGGTGGAGTTGGGGTGGGGACTTTGGGAAAGGGGTTGGAATGGGGGTAGGGCAGGGGTGGAGTCAGGGCAGAGCCTGGGGCTGGGGCGGCGCAAGCACCCACCGGCGACGGGAAAAGTTGGCACCTATGGTAGGGGCCATTGCCAGGTGGTGTGTATAGGCATAAACACAGTCTTGAATTCCTGTCCATAGTTGTTGCAGAAGGCCTGTGGAGCAGCTTTCCCATGCGGCTGGGGGAGCTAGACTAGGCATGCCTAATTCCCACCCTACTGAGCTGCCTCTGCTAGGTGTGGATGTGACACTGTATGGAATTGAGACATTTTATATTATTAATACCAATATTGTAAAATTGCAATGAATTGTGCCAGATATGTCATGTAAGGCGTCAGTGAAAATGTTATGATTTGCCAAGTATGATAAGCTTGTTTATATGTTTGTATAACCTTTGTATTGTAAGTTTATAGATGTGTTATATCTGCATTTCAAAACTTGTGCTGTGTTTCTGGGTGACACCCCCAGATAGACTGGCATCAGCACGGCCTAGCCCAGGGGTTCTCAAACTGGGGGTCGGGACTCCTCAGGGGGTCACGAGGTTATTACATGGGGGGTCATGAGCTGTCAGCCTCCACCCCAAACCCCGTTTTGCATCCAGCATGTATAACGGTGTTAAATATATTAAGTGTTTTTAATTTATTAGGAGGGTCGCACTCAGAGGCTTTCTATGTGAAAGGGGTCACCAATACAAAAGTTTGAGAACCACTGGCCTCGCCTGTTCCTTGGCCCATCAAAGGTCATCAGTTGTACAATGAACCCATTGAAAAAGCCAGGGACTACACCTTATGAGTCAGCAAGGCATGCAGGGGCATGCCTACGGCCAGAACCTATGGTTTCCAGGTGTCCGGTTTTCAACTGGAAAGCCCAGCTGAAAAGAGACCCTAGCAGCTCCGGTCAGCACTGCTGACTGGGCCATTAAAAGTCCGGTTGGCGCGGGGCTGGCAGGCTCCCTACCTGACTCCATGCGGTTCCCCGTAAGTGGCAACATGTCCCTCGGGTCCTAGGCGGAGGGACGGCCACAGGGGCTCCATGCTCTGCCACCCCCCCGCCCCAAGCACCGGCTCCCAGCTCCCATTGGCTGAGAACTGCGGACAATGGGAGCTGGGGAGGAGGGGGGCAGCATCTGTGGGGGGAGGCAGTGCGCAGAGCTGCCTGGCTGTGCCTCCGCCTAGGAGCCGAGGGACATGTTGCAGCTCGTGGGGAGCCCCCCGCGGTAAGCACCGCCCAGAGCCCACACCCCAAAACTCCTCCCGTGCCCCAGCCTGGAGCCCCCTCCCACACCCAAAGTCCCTCCCAGAGCCCGCACCCCCTCCCGCACCCAAAGTCCCTCCCATGTCCCAACCCCCATCCCTGAGCCCGCACCCAAACTCCCTCCATCCCTGGCCCCACCCCAGATCCCTCACCCCCAGCTGGAGCCCTCACCCCTCCTCCAACCCCCCGCCCCAGCCAGGATCCCCTCCGGCACCCTAAACCCCTCATTTCTGGCCCTATCCCAGAGCCCACACTCCCAGCCCAGAGCCCGTACCGCCACCCACACCACAACCCCCTGCCTCAGCCTGGAACCCCCTTCCACACTCCAAACCCCTCAGTCCCAGCCTGGAGCCCCCTCCTGCACCCCAGGCCCCTCGGCCCCACCCTCCAGCCTGGAGTTCCCTCCTGCACCCCAAACCCCTCATTCCTCTCCCCAGCCCAGAGTCCATACCACCTCCCACACCCCAACTCCCTGCCTCAGCCCAGAGCCCCCTCCTGGACTCCAAACCCCTCATCCCCAGTCCCACCCCAGAGCCTGCATCCCCAGCTGATGTGCTCACCTCCTCCTGCACCCCAACCCCCACCCCAGTGAAAATGAGCGAGTGAGGGTGGAGGAGAGCAAGCAGTGGGGGGGGCGGGGATGGAGTGAGCGGGGGCGGAGCCTCAGAGAAGGGGCGAGGAAAGGGATGGAACAACGGTGTTAGGTTTTGTGCAATTAGAAAGTTGGCAACCCTAACAGAACCCTAAGGCTTTTCCATGCCAGGTGCTGTGAAGCTTTTGTTTGGGGCACAGGAAGTACAACAAGCCACATGGCAAAAGGAATATAAAGGGCAGCTGCATCATCTCCATTTTGTCTTCATTCTTGCTTCTTACCTCTGGGGTAAGTTTTCTGCAAACTGACGCTCTGAACAAAGGACTGAACGACCCATCCAAGCTGTGGATGTGTTTCTGGACTTTCAAGCCAGCAAACTCACCAATATTGCTAAGAACCTGATACATGGACTTTGAGTCTCTGTATGTATCTGAGTGCTTTATCATTTAGCTCTGCAGAAATGAATATCTGTGTGTCCACACTCTCTCGTCTGTAAAATTCCGCTTAGCTGGTGGGTAGCTGGCTGCTTTTCACCTGAACATGGGTGAACAAGATTTAGCCATCTTTATGAAGAAGTTTTCTTGTTCCCCTGCATTCAATATTTTGTTCTTCTGTAACTCTGTCAGGTTGTCTTCCTTTTCTAGAGTCCCAATTAATGTTCCTTCCCAGCACAAGTAGTGCATTAGGATTGGCCTCAAACTCCACCAGCAATATGAAAGGAAACACACACCCCCTCCAAATACTGGACCTCCCTCTCAGAGTGTGATGCCTGTTTTAGGTCTTCAGTCTACTAACACCCATTAGGAAGCTTTATTTCTTCAGTTGCAGCATTATTATAGCATTCAACAACTGTTTGTGTGAATAATTGATTTTTTTTTATTTTGGTTAGGTGGCTAAACTGAAAAAAAAATACTTGTTTTGGGCCAAACTAAATATTTCATATAATGCAAAACTAAACTTTTTGTTTTATTTTAAAGTGTTTTGATCCCGTTTTGTTTTTAAAATATAGCTACATTTTGAAACACGAAGTTTTGAATTGGGGGCGGGGGGGGCAGGATTTTTTGGATGAAACTACTTGACCCAAATTCACAAATAGTTTTGGTCAACCCAAAATTTCATTTTTTGGTGAATAAACTATGCGTCAGAAAACTTTTTCCCAGCTCTGTTAGACAAGGCACACGCAGTGTGTTCAGTTGGTTCCCTGTAGCCTCCACCCAGGTGCCTCCACCTAATGGTAACACAGATGCAGAGGTGCATTCTTTCAAAACATACATAATCCATTTGCTCTCTTGTGTCGCAATAGCTTTTTATAGCCAATCTGACTTCCTTTTGTGCTGTTTGTAATATGAGCAATTAGAGCTGATGGGATGATGTTGAATAGTGTATCTGACTGTTACCCTACAAAGAATGAGAACCCTCCAGGCGTTAGTGCTGGTAATTTTGCATGAAAAGTCCTCCTGTGGAGTTTTTCTCTTTTTATCTGACAGCTGATAAGCAGAACAGTCAGTGTGACCTAAATTTGGTCTTAAATTTCCTGCCCCAATCTCTTCCATGCTCAAAATGAAAAGAAAGAGGTAATTTCTAGCAGGTTTTGTCATGATTAGTGCCACGTCTTCTGTCCAAGGCTGGCCTTTTTTTATCTTTGGTTGAGGGTTAAGTACTTTCTCAGGTGATGAAAAACTCACCTTAAATGTTTTCCTTGAAGTATCAAGTAACTAATACTGATTTTATTCTAACACTTCTGAAAATCCAGGTATCCGAGATATTAGATTAACCAAACATACTGACTCATTGTCATCTTTGATTCTACCAAAAGAAAAAAAAGGAAGTAGTTACAGGTAGAAAATCCAAATGTTTCCTTCCATGCCAGGGTAATAGTTGAAATGAGTAAAAAGAGGTCCATATTTTCATTTGAAAAATATGTCCTCTTGTTTATTGACCCAGAAAAATGAGTCACGAGAACCACTCTCCCAACAAGGAAAAAACACCATATCCTGTAGATCAACATTTGTCTAGAACAAGATGTATAAGGCATGATTGAAAAGCACTGGCCAATAAAGTAAAGGGAAAGAGAGATGTAAAAAGAACAGAAACAAAAGGCAGTTATTCTGCTGAGAATTTTGTTTCAGGTATTATCTGAGCCCAAGTGTGAGAGATAAAGATGGATGCATTTTATACTACAGGTTTGTGGCGCTGTTGATGCAGAAGAACAATGAGCTTCCTTAGACAGGTCAGACTTCTGCTGTGGAAGAACTGGACACTCAGGAAAAGGCAAAAGGTAAAAGATAAAACCTTAGTCTTCAGGTTTCTGCTTTAGAACATGCTGAGAATAATACAGTGCAGATAGTCAAATGACTGGTGCATTTATCAGCCTGCTAAACATGTGCGTACTAGAGAGTGAAATTGACTGTGCTGTGTCTGTAGGCCTGCCCTCGGAGGCTTAGTCCATTTGTTTGCAAGATGCACTTTACAGAGTAAATTTAGAACAGAGGTCATTGTACTGTGTATCTGACAAACAGCATGGCATTCAGTGAAGATAGTTCTGGGTACTGAGGTTTTGGTGCTTGGCTGTAAACATAGGCACCAACAAAAATGACTTGTGCACCCCAGAACTTAGAGCAAGTCTGGCTCCAGATCTTAATGTTGCCACTCATGTGCACTTATATTTAGATGTGAATCCAACTGCACAAAGTGAAGCTCAATTTTTTTTATTACATGGTTAAATGACAACAGTAACAGGGTAAGCAGGAATTGGAGAAACATTTTAAATCCTTTCCCATAATACTTTCTCTAGGACAGAGCAACTAATACATATTACGTAAATGCCTTATTTACCATTGTTCATTTTTTATTTCTTTAAACCAAATTATCTTAGGGCTAGTCTACACTGGCAATGCTAAAAACTTGCTGCGCTCAGGGGGGTGTTTTTTCACACCCCAAGTGAGAAAGTTGCAGGGCTGTAAATTGCCAGTGTAGACAAGCCCTTACAGCCTGGTTTTCTGAGGTGCTGGAAGCTCTCCATTTCCACTGGCTTCAAGTCAAAGGAAGCTGAGGGAGTTCACAGGATCAGGCCCTATATTTCTAACTAAAGATAGGTTACCATATTTCAAGTTCCCAAATAGAGGAAACTACTAGGAGGAGGGAGAGGGGAAAGGGGAGCTGGAGGTAGGGTGCTGGAGGGAATATTTGGGGGATGCTGGTGGGTTGTGTGTGTACTGGGAGGGGGTATCGGGGACTGCTTGAGGGGGTATTTTGTGGGGGAGGGGTGCTGGACTACGGTGTGTGTACTGGGAGGGGGTATTTGGAGGGTGCTGTAGGAAGTACCTGATGGATGCTGGAGGGGGTACCTGTGGCCTCACACTCAAGGGGGTGGCAGTGTCATGCTCCCTGTCATGGTAGCTGGGTGGCTGGCACAGGCCCAAGATGCAGCACCAGCCCCTCAGTCAGAGTCTCCCTGAGGGCCTCTCCCCCTCCTTAGGGCAGGGAGCCAGGGCAGGCCCTGTCACCCCTCCTGGCTGGGTTCTGAGGCCCCGCAGCAGGGCAAGCGGTCCAGCATAGAGGCGCTTGGTGTCTCTGCTTACCTGACAGGGTGGCTGGGGCCGGGACAGGCAGAATGCAGGGGAGGGACCAATCAGGGCATGGAGACTGCTCCTTCTGAGCTGCAATGTTGTGAGCAGAAAAAATCCCAGATATTTCCTCTTATTTCAAAAATCTGCCTGGTTGGAGGACAGAGGATGGAAAAAAAGGGGTCATGTCCAGGAAAACTTGGACGTATGGTAACCCTAACTAAAGACAATATGGCTTAAACGAGACATGAACTATGGTAAGTGAGACATTCCTGTGGCTATCACAGAATCATGGGATTGGTTGAAATGGTTCCCTGTGTGCGCCTTTGTCTTTGAGCCCTATAATAAAAGTAGACAGTCATCTGCCACCGGATCTTAGTTGAATCTGCTTTAGGCCACCTTTAATGTTGCGTGCAATTTTGCAAACTCAGCTGAGACTTACTGATATGAAATCAGGTTTCACAGAGCATCTTTCACATTCATGCTAACCCCAAATATTTTGTGGTTTAAAAAAATTAATTAATAACAAAGGCGGCACTGGAAATGGCAGCACCTGCAGGAAATACAACAGCCATTGTGCCCTCTACAATAGTTCCTTCAAACCTTGAAGTCAATGGAGACTAGACTACCTGTGTGCTTAAGGACTGCAGGATCCAATCCATCAATCTGCTTGTCTCCATGTTAAATCTGCTTGTCCCTTCTCCCATTGCTGCCCAGTACATTTGCTCCTGCAATCCGCCTCACCACCAGAACTTGGTGATCTATTCTACGCTGCGTTGCCAGCTCTCGTGATTTTATTGCAAGTCTCACAATATCAGACATTTTTTCTTAAGGACCCAGCTCTTGGAATTGTATGACTTCCTCAAAATCTCAGCTTTTCATTTTTATTTTTAAGAAAGTTTCTAGCAGTTGTGGTTGTGGAGAAAATCTTGAAAACATGCACCCTGAAGGCTCAAAAACCCAAAGGCAAATGCAAACAATGCAAATTGTATTGTTTTTGAAAATTGCATTTTTTAAAGCCAATCTACTGATATTTTGGGGGATAAATAGTGATTTTTGAACATTTGGGGTTGGCAATCCTGTCTACAGTATTATGACATTTCTAGTTTAATTTAACAATCTCATGAAGGAATACGCCTTGGAGATTTCCTTCTGTGTAGCTGGTTCTCACTGTTTTCCTCTGCATAGCTAAGGAAATTGATGCAGGCAGATGCCTGATGTGACTAAAATCCAGGTAATTTCATATTGTGTCCTGCATGTGCTGACTTCAGTGCAGACGGTGACTCCACTAAGATGGCTGAGCCTGAGCTTAGCTCTCAGCTGCTCAGACCAACAGCACATTCCATTGATCACTATTTGTTTGTTTTAAAGAAAGCAGCTAATTGTGGCAGGAGTTTTTGGTGCTCATCCATTCTGTGCTATAGACTGAGAGCTGAAAGGGCTGCTGCAGTCTGGTTTCTAAGTTTTTGTTTTATTTTAAGAAGCTCTCCTGTCTCCAAAGGTGAATATTTGGAGAACTTAGAAGACGTTATTTTAAAATACTAATTCTTTGATAGAAAATGGTTGTTATAAAATATAACTCTTTTCAATGCTTGAAATAATCATTTTATTCAATAAACCTATTTAGATATTTGACCTGTCACTTCAAAATATCTCTGCAGTACGAGGCTTCAGAAATAAAAAAAAGTGAGGAGGAGATTCTTGTGCTGTTTTTTCACATGGAAATCTCAGTAATGTTATGTCAGGTCTTTCCTGATTTTGCATGAGAGCTCTGAGGGGTGTTGAGGATTCTTAGCCTTTAGAGCGGGCTGTTGAATCTGTAACAGAGAAGTATTTTGACTCCCATGCTTGTGGTATAAATCAAACAACTGAAAGTTTTAAACATCAGTAAAAATCACTTCCCCCAGCCTCTTCTAGGTTTCATGTGCACGGTGACCACAGTAGCATAAACCTACTAGTTCTCTAGTTGTCCATAAGAACATTTCAAGAAAAACAAGGTAGTCAAAACCTGAACTTCTAATGTCAGAAGCCAGCAGAAAAGATGTTTTTTTTGGGAAAAAAGAATCCATTTATTTTTTCACCCATCAGAAGCAACCATATGAGTATAAACGCAACTTTTCCTCTTTCACTAGAGCAGGGGTCGGCAACCTTTCAGAAGTGGTGTGCCGAGTCTTCATTTATTCACTCTAATTTAAGGATTCGCGTGCCAGTAATACATTTTAACGTTTTTAGAAGGTCTCTTTCTATAAGTCTATAATATATAACTAAACTATTGTTGTATGTAAAGTAAATAAGGTTTTTAAAATGTTTTAAAAGCTTCATTTAAAATTAAATTAAAATGCAGAGCCCCCCGGACCGGTGGCCAGGACCCGGGCAGTGTGAGTGCCACTGAAAATCATCTCGCCTTTGGCACACGTGCCATAGGTTGCCTACCCCTGCACTAGAGGAATGTCTTCACAGCAGAAAAAGCTTGGGTGATCAGCATCCAAGTTAGCCTATACCAGGTGTGAACAGCCACATGGCAAAGCTGTACCCAAGTTACTGTGTCCTCACTGATGCCAGGGCTGGATTAACCTTTTGTGGGCCCAGCGCCAAACATATTTGTGGGCCCCCATAGGACGCTACAGCAGGAGTGCGGGAACCGCCCCTGCGCGCGCGCACACCCCGTTCCCCGCGGCCCCGTCCCTGCCTTGCCTCTTCCCCCTAAGGCCCTGTGGCTCTCCCTCCTCCCCGTTTCTGGATCCTCTCCATCTCCCTCCTCTGCGGGATTTAAGCAAAGTGAATGTGAAGTCACTGTATGCTTTGCCTTTGTATGTCCATATATTTCCTTTCTGACAAACAAGAAAACTTAATCACGTGGACCAACTATCCACTTCCAACAAATGCAGGCATAAACATGCATGAAACGTTTCCCCATAAATGAGCCAAGTTTGGTCCTTCATAATCCCATACAATTTTGACCACTCAGTGCATGGCACTTTCTAAAGCCAGACCTTAATTGCATTTATTATTTAATAATAGTCTTAATCTGATAAATAAGAGTTGTTTAATTTCTTTGGCATCCAAAAATCAAAGACTTCTGGACATGGTGGTAAACTCTAGATCAGTGGTTCTCAAACTTTTTTTTTTGTGGACCACTTGAAAATTGCTGAGGGTCTCGGCGGACCACTTAATGATCTTTCCAAATGTTGTTTGTACCATTAGCTAACTATTGTAAAGCACTTTGGATAAAAGCGCTATATAAAAAAACCTTAACGATAATTAAATTTTTTTGTTCTACAAATAAAAGCTCACAACTCATATTTTAATATCAGTAGTCTTAACCTTTCAAATGTGATGGATGTGCCCTCTCTCCCCTGCCGTGGCAGCCCCTGAGCTGGGACTGGGAAGGAAGAGGTTTCTCCCCTGCCACAGCAGCCACAGAGCTGAGGCTGGGAAGGAGGGGGGTCTCTCTCCTGCCACAGCAGCCACAGAGCTGAGGCTGGGAAGGAGGGGGGTCTCTCCCTGACTGCTGCAGCCCTGGACCTGGGGAAAATCGTCTTTCTCTGGCAGCGACAGCCCTGCACGTCCCACACTCCCCCCCCCCCCTCTTCTCACCCCACTGCCCCCTCCCACCTACCCCTTAATCCCCCCAAGGCCACCACCTCACCTTACATGTGCATCTTCTCCAAGGTCCAGGCACCTAATTAGTGGAGCCATGCCTGCGCGGCAACACTAATTAGTGGGTGGCCCTTCATTGTTTTGTGTGCAGCCGTCGAGGCACGCACCTTAGAGGGAACTATCTGTGGACCACCTGAATGGAGCTCGCGGACCACTGGTGGTTTGTGGACCACCGTTTGAGAACATCTGCTCTACATAATAGTAAAATGATAAAACAAAGCTATATATTGTATATATACCAGAGCAGGATTAGAATTAAAATCCTTGAGATTTCAATATCTGCACAGAGGATAAAATGCACAACTTTCAGTAACAAAAATTAAAAAGTCCATGTCTAATGCTCTTCTCACTGTGCTGAAGAGGGTGGGATTTTTTTTTTTTGCCTTCATCTATCATTATTCCTTAATTTCTGGGGGGGAGCCTAGGGATGGGCTGGCAGGGGGCTATGGCTTGGGAGTGAGGGCCGCTGGGAGGGGGGATCCCAGGGTTGGAATACCAGGGGGCTGTGGGTTGGGAGTCAGAGGCACCGGCAAGGCTGTGCTAGTAGGGGGCTGCCCGGATCGGTCCCTGGAGTGAGGCAGGGGCCGGGGGACAAGCACAGTGGGGCAGGGCAGAGCAGGGGGGATAGACAGGATCCCCCCCAGGGTGGCGTGGAGCCAGCACCTACCTCTCTCTGCCACAGCCAGGTCCTGGGGAGCCAGTTCTCTCTCTCTCTCCAGCACAGCTGCAGTTCCTCCAAGCAGAAGCAGCTGCTCTTCCCACCCTCCTGGCGTGGAGACTGATTGAGGATACTCCTGCAACTGGACTTTTAGTGTCCAGTCAGCAGTGCTGACCCAACACTGCCAGGTCCTCTTTTTGACCGGAGTTTCTGATTGAAAACCAGACACTTGGCAACAGAGGCGCCCCAATGGGGGGCAGGAGGCCATGGCCCCACCCCTTTTAAAAGTGGAACGGCTATGCCTTAAGGGCGGGGAGGGGCTAAGGGGTGGAGAGGAGCAAGTGGCCGGCAGGCAGGTGAGTGGGCAGAGGAAGGGGACGGAGAGGAGCGGGAGATGGGGGGGGATAGAGGCGAGGACTAGGAGGGGCCATGGGGTGGAGAGGAGCAAGCGGCCGTGTGGGGGAGGGGCCAGAGGAGTGAGCAGTGGGCGGGGGGAGGGGGCAGAGAGGACCGAGCGGTGGGGGAGGGGGAGGAGAGGCCATGGGGTGGAGAGGAGCAAGCGGCCGTGTGGGGGAGGGGCCAGAGGCGTGAGCAGTGGGCGGGGGGAGGGGGCAGAGAGGACCGAGCGGTGGGTGGGGGGAAGGAGAGGAGGGGCCAGGGAGCAGAGAGAAGCGAGCGGCCGGCGGGCATGGGGGGAAAAGAGGAGCCAGCTGTTGGTGGGGGAGAGGGACTAGGGGGCAGAGAGAAGCGAGTGAGGCAGATGGGGCAGAGAGGAGTGAGCGGTGGGTGGGGCCTCCAGGATGGGGCCTCAGGGCAGAGCACAAACAGAGCAGGGGGGCGGGGCCACGGTCCAGGCGCTGTGCCCCTTTCTGAGTGTGGGCCTGGCGCCATGGCAAACCCGGTACTGAGTGGTGGTGCACTCCCTGTGTGAGGCACTAGAACTTCTGAGGGCGTTTAGCCCCTGGCTCTGTGTGGTGCAGTAAGATGAGCCACTCAGATGCTTTCCCAGTGAGTTGTGGGAGAATCTTTCCTTCTGAGCGCACACAGGGAATTGTGGGAAGGCATTAGAGTATTGTCAGCGCTCAAGTGACATTTTAGCTGGGTTACCAAGTTGAGTGAAAGCAGCATGCGGTTTTAGCCTAGTGCGTGAGAGGAGCCAGCTAGCCTGGGTTGAGACTGAGATTTTTGTATGTGAACAGGAGGAGATTAGAGGCAACAACACCCAAGTAAGAACCCTGGAGAACTCTGCACTGAAGACATACCCTAGGAGCCTGTTTGATTTTTTTCTTCCACTAAAATCACTGGTGGTAGGATGAACTGAAGTGGATGTTACTGTTTAGGGAAAATCCAGGCCTTGTGGCTGGATTAGCTGCTGGGGAGGTGAAAGCTGGGAGGGGCGGAGAGGCGTCATCCCCAACTGCACAGCTGCTCCTTACTCCAGGCCAGAGAGGTGGGAAAACAGGAGGATCTCCATGGTGGCAGGTTTCCCAGTCCCCTGGTCTAGCAGTGCCCCCCCCCCCCCCCCCCCCCCCCCCCCCCCCCCCCCCCCCCCCCCCCNTTTTAACTCAAGATTAAATGTGTGAAATAGGAAATGCTTGCTTGGCAAAAATGTCTCCATCCTTCAGCCATAAGCCTAGGCTGAGCTTAATTAAAGCTAATAAACAAAGTTACAGTGGAAAAGACAGGGCAGCTCCAAAACTCTGGTTTTAATTATACTGTGGAATTTCTTTCTGCTAGATCCCCTGTCACTATTTAGCCTGAAGAAGGCCACGGGCATGTGATGCATTCTGCAGATTGCTGTACATATCTGGTGCCCGGGGGAGAATTTCCTATGTGCAAACCAACTACTCAGGATTTGGGGAGAGTCTGTTGTGGCTGTTACAGGAAATGTAAGGCAAGGTAGATAGGCACAGAATAACACAGCAAGCCCTCCCAGCACAAATACAGCACAGACAACAATAACAATAAAGGGCCAGAGACGTGGGGAATGTGTGGTAGTTGCTATATGCTATAGCTATCAAAGAAAGATATCAAAAGGAAAAAAAATTGTAGTTTTAACTAGTCAGACAAGCATCTGAAGGGAAAATATATTTTGTGGGGGTACAACTGCTAACTCAGCAGAAGGAGTAGGTTGCAGGTGTGCTCCATGAACCTTGTCCTTTTTCATCCCTATAATTTCCTGTGGGCCACAGAGGCTGTTAATCCCATTTAACAAGAAGCTCAGTGCACGGTTGCTATTCTTTCTCTTCTCCAACCTCCCCCACCCAGCCCAGCAGTCCTGCGTCACTGTCTGACTAGCTGCTCTTCTCAACAACTGTCTAGAATTATTATTTTTTGCTATTATTTTAGTCATCTATTCTTAGCTGTTTAGCACCTGCTGCCTCCTCTTTTTTTCACCTTAGCTCTTTAATCACCCTTGGTTTTTAAACATTCTTCCAGTGGAGGGAGAGGAGCACTGAGTTCATGGTGATGTTCAGTAGGGCTCTGTTTGTTTTGTAAATTACTGGATTAATTATGTCACATTTCTTTTGTATACACTTTTTTTCCCCCCCAGCTTCGTTTTCTGGTGGAGCTTGCATGGCCCTTGTCTTTATTTCTTGTCCTTGTCTGGCTGAGGAAGGCTAACCCAGTCTATCGCCAACATGAATGTAAGAATATATATTATAAAACTAAAACATCATAATAATAATTTTTATTGCAATAATGTCTAGAGGCCCAAATCATGACTCAAGGCCCAGTTGTGCTAAGTGTTGTACACATAAAAAGATGTCCCTGCCCTAAGTAGTTTATAGTTTTAGTAATTTTTAGGCATATAATGTCCCTGAATTAAAGTAACAAAACAAAAAATCCTATGTTAACAATTTATGGGCCATTTCCCTGCTTATAAAGGCAGCAGCCATACCAATACTATCCTAATAGTAGATACTGGGGCAGCGGCGTATTATCGCCTAGGCCTAGGGCAGCAAATTTGCAGGGGCAGCAAATTTGCTCGCTCCCCGGCCCCACCCCAACTCCGCCCCTTCCCCAAATCCCTGGCCCGCCTCCTCCCCCGGGCGCACCACACTTCCCTCCTTCCCCCTCCCTCCCAGGCTTGCTGTGCGAAAGCGCTGGGAGGGAGGGATGGAGGAGAAGCGAGAAGCAGCGCGCTCAGGGGAGGAGGAGGAGGGGGGGGGAGCGGGGGCCAGCGGGCGCGGGGAGTAACCCGGGGGGGGCAGGGAATCGCTCCCCACCCCAGCGCACCTCCGCTCCACCGCCGCCATCCCCCGAGCGTGCCGCAAGGCCCCTTCTCCCCCTTCCCTCCCAGGCTTGCCGCGGGGGAGCGGAGGTGAGCTGGCGGGGGGGCGGCAATTTTTTCAGGGCCTAGGGGCGGCAAATTTGTTAATCCACCCCTGTACTGGGGGTTGTCTATTCTGACAGTTCTGAGTGCTGCTCATTTCTCTGCCATTGATGGCACCCTGCTCTGCCAATAACCCCTCCTCTCATTTCCAAATGTAATTGCTTGGCTCTATGCACATATTGGTCTAAACACTGGTCTAACTTACCCTCTGGGATATTGGTGGGGTTGCAAGATTATAGATCTAGCCAGAATTAAGCCTGTTGTTGGAAATCCTCCCAAGAAATTTCCCAGAAGTTTCCAGATCACAGGTCCTGGTTCTCATGGGGGACTTCAATCACCCTGACATCTGCTGGGAGGGGAGAGAAACACAGCAGTGCACAAACAATCCAGGAAGTGTTTGCAGAGTGTTGGGGACAACTTCCTGGTGCAAGTGCTGGAGGAACCAACTAGGAGCCGTGCTCCTCTTGACCTGCTGCTCACAAACAGGGAAGAATTGGTAGGGGAAGTAGAAGTGGGTAGCAACCTGGGCAGCAGTGACCATGAGATGGTCGAGTTCAGGATCCTGCCACAAGGAAAAAAGAAGAGCAGCAGAATACGGACCCTGGGCTTCAGAAAAGCAGACTTTGACTCCCTCAGGGAACTGATGGGCAGGATCCCATGGGAGGCTAATATGAGGGGGAAAGGAGTCCAGGAGAGCTGGCTGTATTTTAAAGAAGTCTTATTGAGGGCGCAGGAACAAACTATCCCGATGTGCAGAAAGAATAGCTTGGCTTAACAGAGAAATCTTCGGTGAGCTTAAACACAAAAAGGAAGCTTACAAGAAATGGAAACTTGGCCAGATGACTAGAGAGGAGTATAAAAATATTGCTCGAGTATGCAGGGGTGTAATCAGGAAGGCCAAAGCACAATTAGAGTTGCAGCTAGCAAGGGATGTGAAGGGTAACAAGAAGGGCTTCTACAGGTATGTTAGCAACAAGAAGAAGGTCAGGGAAAGTGTGGGACCCTTACTGAATGGGGGAGGCAACCTAGTGACATGATGTGGAAAAAGCTGAAGTACTCAATGCTTTTGTTGTCTCGAACTTCACAGACAAGGTCAGCTCCCAGACTGCTGCACTGGGCAGCACAGTATGGGGAAGAGGTGAGCAGCCCTCAGTGGTGAAAGAACAGGTTAAGGACTATTTAGAAAAGCTGGACATGCACACAAATCCATGGGGCCGGATATAATGCATCCAAGGGTGCTGAGGGAGTTGGCTGTTGTGATTGCAGAGCCATTGGCCATTATCTTTGAAAACTCCTGGTGATCAGGGGAGGTCCTGGAGAATTGGAAAAAGGCAAATATAGTGCCCACCTTTAAAAAAGGGAAGAAGGAGAATCCGGGGAACTACAGACTGATCAACCTCACCTCAGTCCCTGGAAAAATCCTGCAGCAGGTCCTCAAGGAATCCATTTTGAAGCACTTGAAGGAGAGGAAGGTGATCAGGAACAGTCAACATGGATTCACCAAGGGCAAGTCATGCCTGACCAACCTGATTGCCTTCTATGATGAGATATGTGGATATGGGGAAAGCGGTGGACGTGATATATCTTGACTTTAGCAAAGCTTTTGATTTGGTCTCCCACAGTATTCTTGCCAGCAAGGTAAAAAAGTATGGATTGGATGAATGGACTATAAAGTGGATAGAAAGCTGGCTAGATCATTGGGCTCAATGGGTAGTAATCAATGGCTTGATGTCTAGTTGGCAGCTGGTATCAAGCAGAGTGCCACGGGGTCGGTCCTGGGCCAGTTTTGTCCAACATCTTCATTAATGATCTGGATGATGGGATGGATTGCACCTTCAGCAAGTTCGCAGATGACACTAAACTGGGGAGAGAGGTAGATACGCTGGAGGGTAGGGATAGGGTCAAGAGTGACCTAGACAAATTGGAGGATTGAGCTAAAAGAAATCTGATGAGGCTCAACAAGGACAAGTGCAGAGTCCTGCACTTAGGATGGAAGAATCTCATGGACTGCTACAGGCTGGGGACCGACTGACTTAAGCGGCAGTTCTGCAGAAAAGGACCTGGGGATTACAGTGGATGAGAAGCTGGATATGAGTCAACAGTGTGCCCTTGTTGCCAAGAAGGCTAATGGCATATTGGGCTGCATTAGTAGGAGCATTGCCAGAAGATCGAGGAAAGTGATTATTCCCCTCTATCGGCACTGGTGAGGCCACATCTATAGTATTGCGTCCAGCTTTGGGCCCTCCACTACAGAAAGGATGTTTTGAATAAATTGGAGAGAGTCCAGCAGAGGGCAACTAAAATGATTAGGGGGCTGGGGCACATGACATATGAGGAGAGGCTGAGGGAACTGGGCTACAGAAGAATGAGGGGGGGATTTGATAGCAGCCTTCCACTACCTGAAGGGGGGTTCCAAAGAGGATGGAGCTAGGCTGTTGTCAGTGGTGGCAGATGAGAGAACAAGAAGCAATGGTCTCAAGTTGCAGTGGGGGAGGTCTAGGTTGGATATTAGGAAAAACTATTTCACTAGGAGGGTGGTGAAGCACTGGAATGGGTTACATAGGGAGGTGGTGGAATCTCCATCCTTAGAGGTTTTTAAGGCCCAGCTTGACAAAGCCCTGGCTGGGATGATATAGTTGTGGTTGGTCCACCTTTGAGCAGGTGGTTGGACTAGATGACCTCCTGAGGTCTCTTCCAACCCTAATCTTCTATGATTCTATTAAATTAATGATTTGGTTTGGAAGTCCTGGGATTATTCCCCACTTACTCTCACATTTGTGAATATTAATATGACATGGTCCTTAACATATTCTTTTTAGTAAACGTGGAGGGTGGGATTTTCAAAATGCTCAGCGTTGGCCTAACTCCGCTTCCTTTGAAATCAATGGGAGTTCTACCACTGACTTCAGTGGGAACAGAGTTAGACCAATTCTGAGTGGTTTTGAAAATAATACACAGAACATATCTTTTTATTTGACGAAGACAAAAACCTGAAAAAACTTTCCTGGCTAACAAAGTAACTATAACATTCCTCTTGCAACAAGAAAACCTGTGAAGCTCCTAATGTTCATTCAAGCTGCCTTAGGAATGAAACCCAACAATTAATATTTTGTCTTCTCTTCTCTGTTTCATATACACAGGCCATTTTCCAAATAAGGCTATGCCCTCTGCAGGAACGCTGCCATGGTTACAGGGCATCTTCTGTAACGTGAACAATCCTTGTTTCCGAAGCCCCACCCGTGGAGAATCTCCTGGCGTTGTGTCTAACTACAACAATTCCATGTAAGCAAAGAGGAACCTCCTGCATTCAGGGAAAAGAGATGTGTGTGCTAGGTTGGGGCTGCATTAATATACTGAGGTCCTGGAGAAATGCCTAGCAGCCTGTCTCTAATGCATATCACAGATGTGACAGATCTTGGTGAGCAGTCATGGAATAACGTCAGCCACAAAGTCCACCCTCAAATTGGCTGTAATCCCCATCCCCTATGTAACCCCTTTGGGGTTTAGAGAGCATGGCCGGGTTACAGGTTACTGGGATTCGTGCCCCTCGGCAGCCTCACTCTAAGGATTTATCACCCAATGCAGAGTCCCAAGCCCCAGTACTCACAGCCCCATGCAGCTCTGGGCAGCCGTGATACTGGGTCCAGCTCCGGCCTGTCCTTCTCGGGCGATTCCTCCCTGGCACAGTGCTCCTCCTGGCTCCTGTCCTGGGCTGTCCCCGAGGCCCTGTCCTTCTCAGGCTTCAGGCAGGTTCTCCCTGCTTCCCTTTTCAGGGCCTGCCGGCTGCTCTCTCCCTCTCCCTGGAGCTCCAGCCTGCCCCCTGGAGTTTCCCTCCTTTTTTCTTACTCTCCGCCTCCCACCTAGGAAAAAAGATTTAAAGGGGCCATGCTCTCTAAACCCCAAAGGGGTTACACCTATCAATGGGGTGGGTACATGATAAAGGATATTTTATAGAATTATTCTGCAGTGTGAATTCAAATCCAACCCTTGGCAGAAAGTTGAGCATCCAGGAAGACTGGATGGTTCAGGATAGAGGTAATGGAATATAGAGCTTTTCAACTGTAGCATGTAGATCTAGATCTAGCCCTGGTCAATAAAAACCAAAAGGTTGCATCTGATGGCTGTTCTATGGCCTGTGTGAAATGAGTTTGGTGGTGTCCCTCCAATTGCCAGTGAACAGGTGTCCACATCACAAAAACCACCTCTTCAGTTGCCTATTATAGTAGAAGTCTAAGAACAAAGGCCCAGGATTTAAGAGTATAGAACCTGAATTGTCTTTTCCCACCATTTGAGATACTTCCTCTAAATCAGGGCTGGGGCAAACTGGCAATGTGGGAAAGCTTGCATTGACTCCGCCCATGCTGTACCTGTCTTGGGAACATATAAAAGACTTCCCTCAGTCTGTCAACTCTCAAACACTAAATTCACTAATGGGGAGATGGGCAAAATTCTGATCTTTTGGTCAGAATCATCTTTGCAAGTGCTTCAGTGTATTGTGTATTATAGCTGACTCATGCAAGTCATGGAGTTTAGCAGGGCAAGGACCTCTAGAGTAAAATGAGGACAATTGCAAAATCTGTTAAAACACGCAGAAAATAATGGCCACATGCCCACTTGTCAGGCGGTGGTTTTATCTTTTGAGCAGTGATACTCAGACTTCCAAGGTTCAAGAGCCTAATTAGCAATCAACATTGCCTAAAAGAGCCACATTAGTGTGAATTCATTGTTTCATTTACTATAGTACTATATATTCATATTTAAACAGTATGACGGGAAATATTTAGTTTAGTTTATTCTCACAGCAAAATGACTGACCAAGTATTATTATTTTATCAACTACAGTTGGTTAATAATATAGTAAAAACATCCTGATTGCTTAATAACTTAGATTGGCTAATAATTAAATCAGTGTTTTAATATCATGTGCTGCAAAGAGCCACAGGGCTTGGCTACACTTGCAGATGTACAGCGCTGTGAGTTAAACCTGCCTTCGTACAGCTGAATAGGGAAAGCGCTGCAGTCTGTCCACACTGACAGCTGACAGCGCACTGTCGTGGCCACATTTGCGGCGCTTGCAGTGGCATTGGGAGCGGTGCATTATGGACAGCTATCCCACAGAGCACCTCTTCCCATTCTGGCGCCGTGGCTTGTGGGAAGGGGGCGGGGGATGCGGGGCATTCTGGGTCCTGTCCCAACGCCCCGTGATGCATCGCTTCACATCCCAGCAATCCCTGTGTTTCCGTCCACATTTGGCGCCATCTTTCAACGTTTTTTGTGCAGCGCGATCTGTGTGTTCCGTTTCGGTCTGCGGGAAATGGAGCCCGAACTGCTGAGGAATATGCTGACGAGTCTCGCCTTCGCGTCACGTTTAGCAGTCGAGCTATTCCTTAGGATCCGAAGTGACAGTGAGGAGTCCGACGAGGAGTCCGACGATGATAGCGAGTCACGTAACGCGTACGACACGAAATTGCTTGTCATTCACGGACATGCTCAGCACTGTGGAACGCCGCTTCGGGGCTCGGGAAACAAGCACTGAGTGGTGGGATCACATCGTCATGCAAGTCTGGGATGATGAACAGTGGCTGCAGAACTTTCGGATGAGAAAAGCCACTTTCATGGGACTGTGTGAGGAGCTCGCCCCCACCCTGGGGCGCAAGGACACGAGATTGAGAGCTGCTCTGCCGGTGGAGAAGCGGGTGGCTATTGCAATCTGGAAGCTGGCAACTCCAGACAGCTACCGATCGGTCGTGAACCAGTTTGAAGTGGGAAAGTCGACTGTTGGAATCGTGCTGATGCAAGTTTGCAGGGCCATTAATCGCATCCTGCTCAGAAGAACCGTGACTCCGGGTAACGTGCAGGACATTGTGGATGGCTTTGCACAAATGGGTTTCCCTAACTGTGGAGGCGCGATAGATGGGACGCATATTCCTATTCTGGCACCAGACCACCTAGCCTCCGAGTACGTTAATCAGAAGGGGTATTTCTCTATGGTTCTCCAGGCGGTTGTGGATCACCGTGGGCGTTTCATTTGCATGATGCACGCATCTTTCGGAACACTGGCCTGTTCAGGAAGCTGGAGGCCGGGACTTTTTTCCCAGATAGGAAGATCACAGTAGGGGAAGTCGGAATGCCCATTGTGATCCTTGGAGACCCCGCTTACCCGTTAATGCCGTGGCTCATGAAACCCTACACAGGGTGCCTTGACAGTAGCAAGGAACGGTTCAACTACAGGCTGAGCCGGTGCCGAATGACTGTGGAGGGTGCTTTTGGCCGTTTAAAGGGCCGCTGGTGTCTCTGTATGGGAAGCTGGACTTGGCCGAAAACAGCATCCCCGCGGTTATATCCGCGTGCTATACCCTCCATAATATTTGTGAAGGGAAGGGTGAAAGATTCAGTCAGGCATGGACCTCCGATGTTCAACACCTGGAGGCTGAATTTGCACAGCCAGAGAGCAGGACTATTAGACGGGCCCGGAACGGGGCTGCAAGGATTAGGGATGCCTTGAGGGAGCAATTTGAGACTGAAAACCAGCAGTAATGTCTGGTGCCCTGTGGTTACAATGTTGGTAGGAATCTGTGTTTGCTTCGCTGATTTGCAGTGCCTGGTTCCTGGCCTAAGGGATCTTTTACTTTATGCAATAATAAAGAATGTTTTCAAAACCAAAATATCCATTTATTGAAAAGAAAATTCATTTATTGAAAGAAACACAACTGTTTGGGAATCAGAAAGGGCAATGGGGTGGGGTGGGGAACGGTACAATCACAGATTTGCGTATGTCCTGTCTGGAGTGCTGTGCAATGAGTGCTGCACTTCAGGATGTCTATACTGCGTGGTGATGGGGGTTGAGTGCAGTGGGTAAGGGTCGTAGTTTTCAGGGCTGGGTGGTGAAGATACCGGTGTTGGAGGCAGCAGTTGGTGGTAAGAACCCGGACGTTGGGGAAAGTGGGTTGGAGGTGACATGGGGGCACAAGGTAAAGAGTTTTGGGGCAGGGGGGGCGTGCGCGGTAGTGCTCCGCCTGCATGGCTACGAGCTCCTGGATAGTGTCTGCTTGGCGCTCCATGATGGTTATCAGCCGATCCGTGCTTTGTTGCCGGTGCTCCGTGCTTCGCTGCCGGTGCTCTGCATTTTCCTGGCGGATCCTGCTTTCTCTCTCCCTCCACTCCTGCGCTTTCTGATTCTCTTTAGCAGATTGCTGCATCACTTCGTGCAGCATGTCTTCTTTGCTTTTCCGCGGTCTCTTCCGGAGTCTTTGCAGTCTTTGAGCCGGTGAAAACACGGACGGCTGACGTCTCAAGGTTGCAACTGTAAAGGCAAAATGCAACACTTAACAGAGGCAGCATTGTTTATACCAGACAGAGTAATGATTCCCCCGCACTTGAGGAGGGCACACACAGTGTACACAATAGCATAATTTTCCCGTCCCAAGGAGAGCGGACATAACCCACGGGAGTCCCAAAATGGTGAGTAAGGGGGACTGGATTGTTTCTGGGCTGTACTGTCCTCTGGGTTTCTGTGCCTTGGGGAGAGCCAACAGCTGCAGGGGGCACCTACACTGAACACTGTCCCAACATTTTCCACAGGAGTCCATCCTGGAAGATATCTCACTGCTGAGGGTGACCTGGGAAGCAAGGGAGGGTCTTCTACTGCAATGCGGCTTCCGCCCTGGCCCATATGCAGCTTTCCTGTGTGCAGCAATGGTCCCCCCGCCCCTCGTGGCACAGTGGCGCGGACACGTTAGCCTGACTGGGACAAGGACCACGGTGGCTCTCCCAAGAAACCTGCGCAAGCGCATTGCCCACATTCTGGATGAGACTTTCGAAGAGATTACCGCGGCCGATTACCGCGATGTGATAGACCACATCAATGCGCTATTCCACATCTAGGCATGCATGCAGCCCTAACCCTCCTCTCCCGAAAAACTTCCTTCCCCAAAAATGAAGCCGCTTACCGGGAACACGCTCTTCAGTTTGTCCTCCACCAAGTACCGGCCGCTGCGACTGGCTACCTTCCTCCTGGCTCGAGAAGAGCTCCTGGCTGCATGCCTCCAGGGATTCCGGGGTGTCTCCCACCGCCCCAGCACACTCACTCCCGCTTTCCTCCTCGTCCTCCTCCACCTCCACCTCCTCCTCCCCCCGCTCTGAAGTGTCCATGGTGGTGCTCGGCATGGAGGTGGGGTCACCCCCAAGTATCGCATCCAGCTCTTTGTAGAATCGGCAGGTCGTGGGGGGAGCACCCGAGCGGCTGTTTGCCTCGCGGGCTTTGCGGTAGGCATTCCGCAGCTCCTTCACCTTAATCCTGCACTGCAGTGCGTCCCGGTCATGGCCCCTTTCCATCATGGCCCTTGATATCTGCCCGAAGGTATCGTAATTCCTACGGCTGGAGCGCAGCTGGGACTGGACAGCTTCCTCCCCCCAAACACTGATGAGGTCCAGCAACTCGCCATTGCTCCATGCTGGGGCTTGCCTGGCGCGTGGAGGCATGGTCACCTGGAAAGATTCGCTGATAGCACTCCACACCTGGCTGGCTGAGCAAACAGGAAGGGGATTTTTCAAATTCCCGGGGAATATAAAGGGTGCGTCTGACGGTTGGTCACCTGAGGCCAGGGCAGTAGAGTTCGAACTGATGACCAGAGTGGCTAGAACAGGCATTGTGGGATACTGCCGAATACTTCTGGAGGCCAATCAGAGCGCATTGGGCGGCCACACTGGCGCCGCAGCAGCGGCAGCGCAATAGTCTTTATTCCTCTCGGGGAGGTGGAGTACAAGCAGCGCTGTATCCACGGAGATACAGCGCTGTACGTGCCTTGCCAGTGTGGACGGGGAGTGAGTTACAGCGCTGTGGGCGGCTTTATTGCGCTGTAACTTGCCAGTGTAGCCAGGCCCACAGAAAGACACATTAAAGAGCCACTTGCGGTTCACGAGCCTTGAGTATCTTTGCGTTAGAGACTCCAAAGCGGAAACATCCATGAGCTAACAACATCCAGGCCATCTAAGGTGCAGCCATCTGAAACTGGCCTACTTTGGTTTTCCCTTTTCATTCCACTTTCTTTTTTTATTTATCTGTGAACATTTAAAATGTTAATTCAAACGGAGTGGCCTATGAGCTAGTGCATTTGTTTTCTATATAATGCACCTTTACTTTTCTAGGTAGTCTCTTTTTCCAGCTGCAACTTTGTGAGGCAAATCAGACTCAACACATCAGGGGAGGCAAACACACTGTGCTCTCTGAGAGACTTGACTTTACTTCCTTCTTGTTTTCCTTGTTTCCTATAATCTTAAAATAAGTTATTTAGGTTGAAATTATCAGTCTTTGTATGGAAAAATATAGCACTCTTAAAGAAATGCAGTGTTTCAGCACCGATGTATGTCCAGGTTCTTTCTCATGCCCACTGCATAGGGAGTGGTCATCTGTGACAGCTCAATACCTAGATGTGCTCTGTTTCTCACTGCTACTTATTAGAAATTATTTGTACCTGTCCCACAAATACAGAGTCTGATTCTTCCACCCTTATTTGTATTGTACTATGGGGTGGGAGGGCTACACCCTGAGTAAAATACTACTCAGCATGAGTAAGGGTGATCAAATTGGGCTCAAAGTAATTTTCATTTTCAAATTGGGCATGTAGGTTGCTGCTGTTTAGTGCAAACTTTGATTCTCTTACAATAGCTCAAATAGTCTCTCTGTAATATCTGTTAGATTGATGCTGCTGTAATGAATCCATAGAGATTGACATGTCTGTAGCCTGACAACATTAAAGCCATTCCAAAGGGTTTAAGTACAGAAATAGGCTTTAACCAAAATCCCAAGTCTTAACACGCTCAAACTTTGGGGAAGTTTGGATCCTAATCCAGGTCTGAACATTGCCCCCTACATCTAGTGGACAGTATGACCAGATTAACCCGTGTGTGAAGAGCCTCATTCTCTTTGTTTCTGCGTTTCCCATGATATGTAAGGTTTGTCTTACCTGCCCTGTGTCATTAGTCTTTACTAATGACTCATTGATTCTTCTTTCAGTTTAGCAAGAGTGTATCAAGATGCTCAGGAGCTCCTACTCCAAGCACCTGAAATCCATGACCTGGGCAGAATCTGGGAGGAATTGCGCATTATGATCCAGTTTATGGAAACAATGAGGACTAATCCTGAAAGAATTGCAGGCAATTTGTTTCATTATATTCTTTAGACTGTAGTACATTCCCTCCCAAGAACTGGGTAATCCTCACCTCTGCAGACAATGTCAGGAGTGACAATACAATTCACACCTGCCTGTTGGTAAACATACATTTAAACATTCTGTATTTGAATGGCCTTAGAAATGATTGATTTAAATTCTAAAAGGATACTCCCAAAATTAGTGGGACAAAAATGGATTGGCCTTGAGAGTGACAGTGACCTATTTTAGCTACAAATCCTTTACCTCAGGAGGATATATATATATTGCTAAAATCTAATATTGTGACTCAGCAAATATTTGTTAATAAGACAATATATACAGTGACTCCAATAAACCATATGATACAGGTGTTCTAGAATGGTGTGTGCATATACTGTATGGATGCCATGAGGGGACTAACTCATTGTGAAGAGCTTGGGGCACCTCAAAATACCCGAAAAATGTAGGCTTTTTAAGAACACAAATATATTCTGAGCTGCATTTTGGAAGCGAGCTGCAAAAACTGATCCCAAACAATCAGCCCTCTGGGAGTGAGGGAAAGCACAAAATGCCAGAGCTTTGAAGTTCAGAGTTCCAGGGCCGCACTCCAGGTTTTTCGAGCTTTTCAACTTTCTTTGCAATCCCAGTTCTGCATTCAGTGTTCCTTTACAGGGCACGTCAACTCTATTTAAGTCAGAAAATAAACAAGTGTGTTCCAGCTGCCAGGCATCCTGTGTAGCCCAATATTAGTGCTACTTCAGAATCTCAGTTTAAAGTCAATAGCCTGATTTATTTTAAAATAAAAGTTGTATTCTGCTTGTTCATAAAGCAACCAACAAAACTAATGTTGGGGATAAAGAAACAGGATGAGAAGCGCTACTCTTTCCTCTACGTGGAAGGAATTACTGGCTCTGTCTGTGTGTCTGTGTGTGTGTGTAAGTAAATTACATATATAAACTGTGTTAAGAGAACATTAAGGGGGAAAAGTCAAGCACTCAGAAATTAGGAAATGCCACAATTAAGGTTGTCTGTGTCAGTCCACCTTCCCTTGGCTCTTTGAACCAGTCCCAAGACTCGGCCACCCCATCCCAATCCCCATCCCACCCAGTCTCTCCCTTTGCCATTTCCCCAGTCCCAGCTCCTAACTTTTCTGCATGCCTGTGAGCCTGATCCCTCCTCCACAGATGAGGCACGAACAGTGGGGAGTACAGAAAGCACAGGATACAGTCTCCCTGCTCTCAGTTCCTGTCCTTGGTGCCACAGCAGTCCTAGGTTTCCTGCAGGAGCAATTGCAGGGAAGGTCTTTCTCAGCCCCTGGACTCCCGTGCATGTTCAGTGCTGATGAAATCTGCCAAACCCTAACAAGTCTCTACTGAGTGTGAACTGAGATATTCAGAAGCTAATAACTTGGCCAAATTTAGCAGATTTTCCCAGGGATGGCAGAAGATGACACAAGCTGACACCAGTGCAACCTCCCTTCCTCTTCAAGCTCCCCAGCCAAATTTCAAGAGCCTGCTGCAAAGCATGGAGGACTAGAATTTCTCAATTAAACAATTACAAGAATTGTTTTTAATATGGGGAAAAAAACCCATTTCCCCCTAGCTTCATTCTGAGAAACAGCTGAACTGTTTTTGCTGAAATTTTCCAAAACAATTCAGTGTGAGGCAGACATCTAGCACGGAAAATTTCACCCCAAACACTAGTCTGGTGAAGTTAAAAGCAACTGAAAACAGGGTCTTATAATGGGAGGTGTCCAGCAAACTTAAGTATGGGTGGCACTACCTGCACTATCTATGAGATACATTAGAACATTTAACAGTAACAGTGCAGAACTTATGGGCCAAATTCTGAGATCCTTACTGAGTTTTTAGTTGGACAGTTCTCATGCAAAATTCCCATTGACATCAGCGAGAGTTTTAACTGAGAAAAACTGAGCAAGAGCTTTCAGGGTTTGGCTCATTAGTAACCTTATCAGGAGTTAAGATGTTTTGGACCCATTACTGTAAATTATATATATCATAAAGATGGAAGGAATGGAGTTTTGTGGCCTTTCGTGTGTGTGTGTTGTTTCTTGAGTGGGATTTGTTTAATAGTGGGGACTATAAAGCTTTAATGCTGTTCCTTGAGACATGCCCCTTGAAAAGAGTAATGAAGTTTTGCTTGTGAAAGGTTTTTAAAGGGCCATTTTTACAAAATATAAATTTAGGCTGATTGCGCACCTTGAAAACCTTGGCCAAAGCATACCGTTTCCAGAGGTCTAAGCAGGGCATTCTTTATTTCACCTTGTCCAGCTTCTCAGTGCTCTTTACATTGCTTCCCTCTGCATTCAGGAAGAGGGTTAAGAATCCGAGACATCTTGAAAGAAGAGGAGACTCTGACGTCCTTTCTGCTGAATGATGCTGGCCTCTCAGACTCGGTGGTTTTCCAGCTGATTAATTCTCAAGTGCGCCCTGAACAGGTGGGTTGATACAGGCTATGTCTACACTTACAGCAGCAGGTAGAGAACGTACACTGCAAACGCCCCCAGCGTCGGTATAAATAGCAGTGTAGGTGAGAAGAGTAAAGGCATGCCAGAACCCTAGGGTGTATACCCTACATGGCTCTCTACATGCCTAAGCAGTGTCTCCCCTGTCTATACTGCTGTTTTTAGCAGTGTAGTGTTCCGGAGCCTTTCACTGCCATGCATGTAGCTATACAACAGTGTGGACGCAGCCTGCCTTTCACTGTGGCATGTAGCTACATGTACCCTACCCAGTGTAGACAAGGCCTTTTGGTATAACAGCAGCCACCTGCTACTACAAGGCAGTTATCTGTGTGGAATGGAATCTTTGTACATTCAGGAATAAAAAGCAGCCCAGCTGGAGGCACCAGGTGGGTGATAGCGCCTCTTCCCCCTTCATTAGTTTTTCCAGAATCCAGACTTATTTTGGCCTTGAAAAATACCTGGGGGATGGACTGAACCAAGGTACTATGGTTTGCTGCCTGCATTACTCCAAAGCAGCTGAGTTTAATATCTGGTAGCTACACTGCCTAGCAATGAATCTGTCCCTGTGATCAAAGACTTGGCTCAGGAACATCATGCAGCTGTGCCCCATTTTAACTCAACAATGTGGTGAACAGCAAGAGAGAACTCAGTGGGTAGAAACGTTTAACTTCACTGCCCCGATGTCAGCTGGGTCACACAGGGGCTTTATGGCACTGTCTCATGGAGAAAGGTGGGAGCAGTGAAAAGCAGACTAGCTGTCCTGGATCCTTAATGAATAATAGATCTACTCAGAAAATTCACAGTGAAAATTGAAAGTCAGATCATTCCTGAGGTAGCTACTCAGAGGATTGTACTGACTAAGTCCAGGATGTCTTTGGCCTTCTATGTGCCGGTGGCTGGGGAGCTCTGAGAGGAATGCTGTACTGATGAATGAACGTTGCTGAATCAGACCTCTGGGATTATTGCTCTCCATGCTGTGTGTGTGTGGGGAGGGAGGGAATAATTCAGGCTGAATGACACAATTCTTCTTTTTCATTGTCACATAAAGCACAAATGCTGGAAATGTGTGGGCCTGCTTGTGGCCAGCAGGAGAGGGGATTAATGAATTTGCATTCACTTCTTCTCAGACTTTACAGGTTCTAGCTGGTGTGACTGGTTGCCAGATTACTCATCCACTATAGGTCTGACTAGAGCTACGGGAAGTTCCCTCACCCAGTGAGTCCCCCAGGCCAGATCCATAGCTGGTGCAAAGTGGCATATCTCAGCTGACTTCAATGCCACTTTGTCAATTTACACCAGCTGAGGAGCTGAAAAGCTAGGTCTCTAGTGCTCATGAAGTAAAAATACAGAAAAGGGCCCTGTTGGGGTTCACTTCACATTTCCTTTCATTCCTCATCCCCCTCCTAGGTCTGCTATACTAAGGAAATGACCCATTGTTTACTGGTTGTTAGTAGTGGGTTCCCAGCCGCCTTTCCTTATCTAGTATTGAAACCAGTTTGGCTATATACAGGGCTAAAATATTTTCAACACAGCTGCAGAAAGCATGATCCTGACTTCCTGTAACGTGGATATCTGCCATGCTTTCTGTAATGGTGTTGTGAAAGGTTTGGCTCTTTCTACATCAGAAGGCGAACCATTTTCAACGCCAGCTGAGGAAGAGCCAAAGGAAACCTATTGTTGACCGTAAGCGCTGGTCAGGAATTTTCCAACCAAATCATTTTTAATTGGAAAATGCCAATTAGAAGAAACTAGGGTGACCAGATAGCAACTGTATAAAAACAGGACAGGGGGTGGGGGGTAATAGGCGCCTATATAAGAAAAAGTCCCTATAAAAACGGGACATCTGGTCACCCTAGAAGAAACCAAAATGTTTTGCAGAAAACATTCTGAATTTCAACAAGCTCCGTTGACAGCCATTGTAGCTTTCCATGGGTACAGTTTATTTCTAGGCTTTTGGCACTAATCACTGTAGCAGCAGTTCGTCTTACAAAGGTTAATTTCACCCTGTGAGGTAGAGCGTGTATTAGCCACACTTCACCCATGGGGACCTGAGACACAGAGAGATTAAGGGCAGGTCTACGCTTAAAATGCTGCTTCTGCGCAGCTGCACCACTGTATCATGTAAGAGAAGATGCTCCTATGCCGACGGGAGAGCTTCCTCCATCAGTGTAGTTAATCCACCTCTCTAAGAGGTGGTAGCTACATTGACAGGAGAAGCTCTCCCATTGACGTAGCCCTGTCTACATGGGGTGTTAGGTTGGTATAACTATGTTGCTCAGAGGTGTGGATTTTTCACACCCCTGAGTGACTTAGTTATACGGATATAGGTCTGTACTGTAGATCTGGCCTAAGGCTGTAATTTTCAAAGGGCCTATGGGAGTGACTTTCAGTTCAGTGGGAATTGCATGCCTCACTCCCATAGGCCCCTTTGAAAATCGCAGCCCATGTAACTTACCCCTGCTGGAGGAGGTGGTAGAGCCAGGACAAGAATACAGATCTTCCAAGTCTTGCTCCAGAGGCTTAATCACAAGACCATATGTCCTCTCAAGGATCTTCTGCTATTCCAGATTTGGATCTTTTATGCATATACATAGTTAAACGCAATCTCTCCCTCTCTTCCCCCAACCTCAAAGCAACTTGTTAACAAGAGTCTCACTCCTTGGCAAACAGCTAGCTGCCGCTCTAGCTCCACCCTCCTACCATGCTGGGTGTGCAGGAAATGACACACTGAAATGAAAGCAAAAACTGATCAAAAAGCCTGCTAGTTGAAAAATAGTTTGTACGTCAGCTTGCATGTTCTGGCTAAACAATGACACACTGATAAAATTAGTAGAGTTTTCCTCTAAAGAGGTGCTTTTGGGTTGCAGCACAGATAAAGATAAGCAGCTTAGAAAAGGTTGGCTACAGCCCACATTGTAGAACAACTTAAAAGGGTGGAGATTGGGTGTTTTTCTAACCTCTTCTGTTCCTGTGCAGTCTCAGAGGGCAGCTACATTGTGTAAATAAAATAACCTCTTGCTGTTCTGCGATGAATCCCTATCAGTAACATCCACATCATGGTTTTCTCACTTGCTTTACAAACTCAAACAAAACATTCTGACTAGCCATCAGTGCAGCTTACTTTGAGCCTGGAACTTAGGTATTGCCAACCCCACACCAGGCATCTGGAACACTTGTGAAACACTTTGAATACATCTACACTGCCTTGTAAACTTGGGCTCAGGCTCAAGGTTTGAGCCCAAACCCCCACTACTGTAAACACACAAATCTTTCTGACTCGAGTCACCAACTACTCAGAACAGGATTGACTGGGGTGGCGGGGAGTGAACCCAAGTCTCACTGTGACTTGGGTCCAAGCCCTGTCATTTTGTAGTGTGGACATAGCTCAAGCCACAGACCCAAGTCAGTAGTAGTGCAGTATGGATGCGGTAGCTTGGTTGTGAGACCCAGGTCCAGCAATTGTACACTCAGGTTTACAATGCAGTGTGGACGCTTAAGCATGGACTTGGAAACACTGTCTCCACAAACACAGGTCCCACAAACCCGGGTTTACAATGCAGTGTAGACATAGCCCTTGTGTCCACATTCAAAAATGCTACCTATGCTTCCCAAGCTTTGAGCAAATCCCTTCACCACAGTGGGTTAATTCAGTCAAACTGGAACAATCCAACTCTTTGTAATGACACAAGCTGTATTTTTGAACGTATTCTCACCCATCCCTCTTTGGATTTTGCCTGAAAAACACAAACCAAATTTAAAAGTCCAGTCAGTACTGACATGTCCTCTGTTGCTTTATATCCTCTCCCAGAGTTGTGCTAATAATATAGCCACGAGCCCTTAGCATATCTGGCTCGCCATAGTGTTCATGAGTTTAGACATCAGTATAAAGTAACTTTGCTTTCCCAGTGATGCCTGCAACAGCAGATCACCCCTAGGGGACATCACATGGCACAGTCACAGGCCACACTCCATTGATCTGTCATATTTAACTTTTGAAGATTGATCATCTAATGACTAGATTATCACTGCTGCAGATTAGCCTGAAGCAGTGCCACTGCAGAGTGTGCTTATCCCAGCACAGTTCCCTTAGAGGGCGAGAGCCTATCCTTCCCAGAGTGCGACGGGCAGGGCTGGTTCTAGGGTCCCATTTGGGGCAGTAGGAGGGGAGTTGGGTATTTGGGGGCCTCTGGATAGTCCTATTTAAAAAACAAACAACCTTCTAGGTGTCTAGGGACTAGTTAGGCCCCAGGGGAAAATCTTGGATTTTAAGAGTTTAAAAAGTAAAATTTGGCTGCTGTGTCAGGATTTCGCTGTGATTTATAATTTATATCATGGATGAGGACTGTACATACTGCACATATTTTGGCCTTTCTGACAATAATTTGGGGGCCCTTGAAGATCAGGGGTGAGGGGGAATGTCTCCTTAGATCCTGTGCGATGCTAGGCCTGGCTATGGGTATTGCATTGTCTAATAACTTGGATTGCGCACACTCTCAAAGTATAAGCAGTCATTTAAAGTATCAGAAAACTGATTGATTTTTTTTTTTTTATTTCTGTGTGTGCTATATTTCATATGTGAATGTTGCTTTAATTGTGTCATATGGTGCATTCTCTACAGCCTTGTCTACATACACAAGTTGTGCTGCTTTAATATACTGGCATAGTTAAAGTAGCACAACCCTCCTTGTATGCACACAATAAGCTATATCCGCATAAGGAAACTTTATACCAGTATAACTGCAGCCACACTAGGACTTGTACCACTATAACTATTTTGGTAAAAAGTCACACCCCTAACTGAAATAATTACAGTGGTACAAAATCCGTGTGTAGACCAGACCTTTGTTGTCATTGGAGGTTTGAGAATCAGAATAGGGTTGGCCCTTTGCTCTCTGGTCAGCTGGGGTTAGGAGCATGCTTGACCCATACCAAACAAGCGTAGCTGGGGCGGGAGCAGCCGCTCCCCCTGAGCACATTCACCAAAAGTGGTGCCTTTCCGCGCAGCCAGCACTGGGCTCCGGAGCCAGGTTTTGCGTGTGGCCGCTGGCTGGCTCTCGGCTCCGCGCCGCCCTCCCGCATCCCCAGCCCGGCTTGCTCTGGGCCTGCAGGCGGCGGCGGCTGGTTGCCTGGCTCTCCAGCGATAAGGAGGAGGCTTCCGTCCGAGCCCCGCAGCTGCCCGGCTCGCTAAGCTGAGCCCCGCTTGGCGCACGCCGCCCAGGGGAGCTGGGCTGACTCCATCCCCAGGCCACCTGGCCTGTATTAAGGGGCACCCTTTGGGGCCCAAAGTCCTGCACCAAGGTGGTGCATTAGGACGCTGCTGCCCATCAAGCGTTTGACCAGCTCCAGCGCTTGGGGGGAGCCTGTCTCTGTCTGTGCTGATCAATGCGGGGTTTGCCCTTGACTTCAATAGGGGAAGGGACAGGATTTCACCTTTCCTGGTTTCCGAGCAGTGCCTGTGACTTACCACACGTCTTATGGTGCCAGATCTCCCAACAATAACCTTTGTCCTCAATTTTTCATAGGGATATATCCTGGATGGCCTTGAAAAGCAGGTGATTCCCTTACTAGTGCCAATGGCAAGCACTCAAAAAATCATTTGGCAAGCCCCCAAATATCCCAAGATTGGCTTAAAAATCATGAGATTTTAAAATATAATATAATTGGGGTTCTTTTTATTTGCCTTCTGGTTTTTGAGCTTTTAGGGTTCCTGTTTTCCAGCTTTGCCCCTCTCCCATGAGGGCTAGTATCTTGTATTTGTTGTTGTTAATGATAGCTGAGATTCTCACATACTCACAGGCCTCTACGAGGTGAGGCTCTAAAAAGAATAATAAATGTCGCTAGATCAGTGCTTAATTCGTAAGGAAAGGTGCCAGGGCTCAAGCAATTTTTTTACTTTCATAACTGACGCAGCAAGGCCAAGGTACCAGGGCTATGAATTGCCAAGCCTACAGGTGCTGGGACTCAGCCTTGGCAAACCCTTACACAAATTAAGAGAGGTAGGTGTGTGTGTGTGTACATGTGTACGTACAGCTTAAATTGGTTAAAAACCCTTAACTTTCAGTACTCAGTGTTTCAAAAATGTTAGACTGCCAACCTGTGTCATAGAGATGTCTTTTGTTTAAAACAAACCCCATGAATAAAGCTACTTTAAGGGAAATTCCTGCTTTGTCCAACCCCGAAGAGCTATGAGATCTTTGCTCACCAATTCTCGTAAAACTTGTATTTGTCACGCCTTTTTGGTGACTTTAGTATTACGATCTATTATAAATAAAGTGCATTTCATTGACTGATTTTAAAATGAAATTAGTAACTGGAAAAAATGGCCAGTATTTTTTTTAAACCTATGACAATTATAAACTACTGTATTCTGTCATTTACTTTCTAGAATCTGAAGTATATCTAAGTATATTCTAAAGTTCTCCTGCGAAATGCTGGCTGTGCAAACCCTTCTGTGGCTGGATCATTCTTGTGTTTTTATTTTAAGTACAAAATAAATATGTATAACGAATTTAAAAGTATGTAATTAGTAATTTGATATGTCAGTTGGCGCCTTTTTTTATGTGTTCACTCCCCCTGATGTTAGAACCTGGCTATGCCACTGCCACATGGCATGTTTGACAGGTTCTGGGGCAACACTGACATTCACATGGGAGCCACATTCATTCCTCCTTAGCCAGCAGGATGGCTGGGTATGACACAGGCCGTTCTTGAGATGGTGGGGAGGGAGAAGAATACTTCTGTCTCTGAAAACAACTTGGATTCCCCAGTGAGGGGAGAAAAGCCTTGCCTAAAGTGGAGGTGATTACTCATGACATCAATTGGTGGTCACTCGAGGGCTGTGGCTTCAGATGGCTGTGTCACTCTACGCATAGGTGCCAACTTTCTCCGGCGCCAGTCGGCAGGGCCGGCTCCAGGCACCAGCCCAGCAAGCAGGTGCTTGGGGCGGCCCCTGGAAGGGGGCGGCACCTCCGGCTCTTCGGTGGCAATTCGGCGGCGGGTCCCTCAGTCCGTGTCGGAGGGAAGGACCTACAGCCAAATTGCCACCGAAAAATGAAGCGGCGGCGTAAGAGTTCCCGATCGCGGCTTTTTTTTTTTTTTTTTTTTTTTTTTTGTGGNGAATCTGAAGTATATCTAAGTATATTCTAAAGTTCTCCTGCGAAATGCTGGCTGTGCAAACCCTTCTGTAGCTGGATCATTCTTGTGTTTTTATTTTAAGTACAAAATAAATATGTATAACGAATTTAAAAGTATGTAATTAGTAATTTGATATGTCAGTTGGCGCCTTTTTTTATGTGTTCGCTCCCCCTGATGTTAGAACCTGGCTATGCCACTGCCACATGGCATGTTTGGCAGGTTCTGGGGCAACACTGACATTCACATGGGAGCCACATTCATTCCTCCTTAGCCAGCAGGATGGCTGGGTATGACACAGGCCGTTCTTGAGGTGGTGGGGAGGGAGAAGAATACTTCTGTCTCTGAAAACAACTTGGATTCCCCAGTGAGGGGAGAAAAGCCTTGCCTAAAGTGGAGGTGATTACTCATGACATCAATTGGTGGTCACTCGAGGGCTGTGGCTTCAGATGGCTGTGTCACTCTACGCATAGGTGCCAACTTTCTCCGGCGCCAGTCGGCCGGGCCGGCTCCAGGCACCAGCCCAGCAAGCAGGTGCTTGGGGCGGCCCCTGGAAGGGGGCGGCACCTCCGGATCTTCGGTGGCGATTCGGCGGCGGGTCCCTCAGTCCGTGTCGGAGGGAAGGACCTACAGCCAAATTGCCACCGAAAAATGAAGCGGCGGCGTAAGAGTTCCCGATCGCGGCTTTTTTTTTTTTTTTTTTTTTGCTTGTGGCGGCAAAAACTATAGAGCCGGCCCTGCCAGTGGGTACCCGTGCCCCGCCCTGCCCTGACTCCACCCCATCCCGGCCCCACCTCTTCCCCCAGTGCGCCGCATTCCCCCTCTTCCCCCCTCCCTCCCTGCCCTGCGAATCAGCTGTTTCGTGGCGCAAGCGCTGGGAGGGAGGGGGGAGAAGCAGGACGTGGCGGCGCGCTCACAGAGGAGGCAGAGGTGGAGGTGAGCTGGAGCAGGGGGGCGGGGCGGGGCCACGGGGAGCTGCCGGTGGGTGCTGACCACCCACCAATTTTTTTCTATGACCCTACAGTCCATGAAGGCATTGGTAGAGTCTAATCGTAACCACCAAGGTACTAGTATTGTCTCTAGTTGTTACTGAAAAGCCTGAAGGTTCCACAATGATAAAAGTGAATTGTTGTTTTTGGCTGCAGTTTGCCTATGGAGTCCCTGACTTGACTCTGAAGGACATCGCCTGTAGCCAGACTCTACTCAACCGCTTCATTATCTTCAGCAGCCAAAGGGGTATGCATGCTGTGTACAATGCAATGTGTGCCCTTTCCCAGGAGAACCTGCAGCAAATAGAAGACTCCTTGTATGCAAATGTTGATTTCTTTAAGCTTTTCCAGCTGGTGAGTACTAACACAAATCTTCCTGGTGTGTGTTGTTTCTGGTATTCTACTTCAAGGATTTTCTTTGCATTATAGAACCCATGTTCCAAGCAGTCATTTACATTTTTGCTAGGGCAGATAATTAGGTTACTGGTTATAAGAAAGGCTAAGATTTAGTCACAGGTAATTTTGGTAAAAGTCATGGACAGGTCACGGGCAATAAATAAAAATTCACGGCCTGTGACCTGTCCATGACTTTTACCAAAAATACCCTGACTAAATCTCTGCTTCTGGGGCCCCGCTGCTCCAGAGGGTCCCTGCTCCAGTGCTGGGGGTTGACTTCCCCTGGCCACTGCTCTTTGGGGACCGCTCTCTGGGCACCCCTGGGGCTGCTGCTCTAGCTGCCCTGGGACCACTGCTGCTCGGGCGGTCCCCAGGGCGCCCCCAGCACCGCTGCTGAGGCGCTCTCTGGAGCCAACCACACCGGCCGCTGCTCAGGTGGTCTCCGGAGCCAACTGCCCGTGGCTGCCCAAGCAGCGGCCGGTGCAGCTGGCCCCACCCCTGGGAGGGACCACTGCTCAGGCACTCCCCAGGGCGCCCCCAGGACCGCTGCTGAGGCGCTCTCTGGAGCCAGCCACCCCGGCCGCTGCTCAGGTGGTCTCCGGAGCCAGCTGCCCGTGGCTGCCCAAGCAGCGGCCGGTGCAGCTGGCCCCACCCCTGGGAGGGACCACTGCTCAGGCACTCCCCAAGGCTGCCCCCAGGACCGCAGCTGTACCGCCCGAGTGGCTGGCCCCAGGGTTGCTACAGCAGCAGCTGGTGCAGCTGGCTTTGGGGCGTCCCCCGAGACTGCTGCTGGGCACTCCCAGGAGCCGCCCCCAGGACCACTGCTTGGGCGGTCCCTGGAGCAGCTGTCCGGGGCCTCCCAAGCAGCGGCCAGTGCGGCTAGTCCCGAGGACTGCCCGAGCAGCTGACCCCGGGTTGCTCCAGCAGCGGCCGGCGCGGCTGGCCGTGGGGCCCCATGGGCAGCTGCTTGGGCGGCCCTGGAGTCAGCCACACCAGCCACTGCAGAAGTCACAGAGGTCGCGGAAAGTCACGGAATCCGTTATAGGAGACATATGATTATTTACCTACAGGATTACTAGCCTAGTGGATAGGGGGAAAATAGGTGACATGATAGATCTTGATTTTTAGTAAAGATTTTGACATAGCCCCACATGACATTCTCATTCGCAAACTCGGGAAATGTAATTTAGATGAAATTGCTATAAGGTGGGTGCACAACTGGTTGAAAGACTGTATTCACAGAGTAGTTATCAATGGTTTGCTTTCGAACTGGGAGGGCGTATCTAGTGAGGTCCTGCAGGGGTCAGTCCTGGGTCCAGTGACTTGAATAATGGAGTGGAGAATATGTTTATAAAATTGGTGGATGACACTAAACTGAGTGGGTTGCTAGCACTTTGGAGGACAGGATTAGAATACAAAATAATCTTGACAAATTGGAGAATTGGTCTGAAATCAACAAGATGAGGCCTCACCAGTGCTGAGTAGATTGGGACAATTACCTCCGGTGTCTTACATACAACAGTTCTGTTAATACATCCCAGAATTATATTAGCCTTTTTTGCACCTGCATCACATTGTTTCATATTCAATTTGTGATCCACTATAACCCACAGATCCTTTTCAGCAGTACTGCTCTCTAGCCAGTTAGTCCTCATTTTATAGGTGTGCACTGAGTTAATGTGTATAAAGAACCACTTCAGTTATTGTTACCTTACTGAGTCTATAGTCATGGAAATGTCTTACTGCTGGCTTATTGGCCTCAAGCCTGTGGTTCTGCTGGTTCTGTGGCTAAACAGAAGACTTTACCCTCCCAGCACCCGTCACAAACAACTAACCTTGCAGTTTTTTTTAAAACAAAGAGCAGAAAACCAAGGTGGGCCTATGCTGTGATGTTACTGCCAGACAAACTCCATTTTCTCCTATGGGTGTATATCAAGAGGCAGGTTACTTTGGAGAGACATACTGCAGTTAGGGAATATCTCAGTGAGAAGATACAGATGTTATAAAGAAACTACTGATCAATCTGTTTTGCCATAGCAGTGCTGCTCCTAAAATGATCACTAATTTAGTATGGGCCAAATCCTGCCTTGAGTTGCACAGAGCAGGTGAGCAGAGGATTCTGGGAGCCTTTCCTCCTCTCCCAGCCTATCCATCCTAGCTCGAGTACTAGGATATGGGACCCCAGGATTACGCCCACAGTGTATCTAGCTCAGGTGTGCAGTGCTAAGCAGTTCAGAGAGGGGCATCCAATGCCAAACCTTTTAAGGTTCAGCTACTACATAAATATGGCTGTGCTGCCATATCAAATGGAAGGAGAAGATGAGCCTTGAGGAAGCAATTGCCAAAAATAGACACATCATGGAGAGAGAGAGGGGCCTGAGCCCTAAAGTTTGGATATGGGTCAGAATCCAGACTTGTCCAAAGGCTGGGGTGTTAGGCCAGATCCCAGCGCTGTGCCCGATCAATGAGATAGGATCTGTCTGCAAAGCTGGGTTGTGGATCTGAAGTTCAGGGGTGTTTGGAATCTGGCTGTTGGTGTTTTGGTTTGTACCCACCTGCAGAGAGAGGTGAATGGATTGTCTTTCTACAATACCTAGCATAATGGGTTGAGGTCTCCCTGCTCGCCTGCAATATAAACATTAAATAATAAGTTTGTCTAATATATCTGAGTTTTCTCAAGTGTAAAAGTCCCTCTTCAAGTAAAAGTCCATCTCAAGATTGTTTAGCCCCACAGAGTGGATTCTGTATAATAAACACTCTTTGCCACAGGTACTTTTGAAATGTGCTTCTTCCCTGCCATGGAATTGATTCCACTTACATGATTGTTGTTTAAATCTGTGAACACTAAAATTCAGGGATGTATATGTATAAACATACATATGCATGTGTCTACACAACCCTGTGGCTTGTTGGTGGGAATCAAAGCAAATCACAGTTCTGATAGTAAAATGGATGCAGAGTAATAAGATCTCTTCCTTTGCTATCTGCACTTGTTTCGCTGCAGTGAGGAAAGTGAGCCTCTTTCCAGAGCACTGCTGTTATTGCAGCTGGTTGGGTAGTTGTCATGTTTACTCCTTTTCAGATGCTCGAGTTATATGAAGGATAAACACAAAGATAAAGTTATTTAATATCTTAACACATCTCAGGGGGAATTACAATTTTACTCAATGCTGAATCAGTTGTTCACTGAAACACAAAAATCCACGTTGAACAAGTGTTTCTTCACCTGCTCCATGTGTAATCAATTTCAATGCAGTATCAAGTGTATTAACATGGAACCACTTGGATTAAGAATATCTGTGAGTTTGACACTGGCTCTGTTTGTCTTCACTGCTTTAGGCCACTCTGTATTATATGGCCCTGTGGTTACACTTGTACAACATAACCCGCCACGTATCTCAGTTTGTACTCATAGAACTTCTCATGTAAGTGAGCCCTACTCACTGGACCTGATTGTCCACTGCCAGGCACTTTTTTAGTTGTTTCCTCCTATGTGAATGGAGAATTCTCACTTGTACCCATTTTCACACTCTTTCCACAGAAGTAAATGACTGCACAGAGTACAAGGCAGTGCAGAGTCAGCCAGCCCATTGGGAGTAAGGTTTCCAGAATTGGGCCCTGTATTGGCTCAAAGAATCCCTTCCATTCAGAAGGACTCCATTTTCTAATGATGTCACCTTCTCTCCCAGTGAAACTGAAAACGTTTGGGCAAATTTCCATCCCACCCTGCGCTGCAGCTCCTAGTACATTGGGGTGCAGTAAGCTGCTATAGAACTGTGCTCTATGATATTTGGGGTGGGAGAAGCTCACTGCCTGCACATGCCCCGCACCCCGCCAATCCTGTCTCACCCCCATGCTGTGGTAATGTAGGAGGATGTTGGTGGGGCAGGATTTGCCTCCTAGTGAATCATTCAGTAATTCCAGAGCACATCTATTTAGAAGGCTTTCTGTGATCTATGAATCGTATCAGATGCATCATGCTGGAAATATTTAAAAACAGTAATTAGCGCGCACACACATTGCTCTGTGTACTGTGGAGGAGGAGATGACAATTTCTCTCTGGCTAATGAAAGCTGTTTCCATGTAGGGTACTTATCATGGGCTCTTTTCTGTTTGCTTAGGAGGAACTTTGCTAGCTTTTTGTTGTTTACACTGGTTGCTGTTCAGCTGCAAAATCTTTCAAAGAAGAAAAGACTGCTCTCTGGCGTTTCACAATTGTATCCATTTTTAGGCTCTTGGAGGCATCAGGGGAAAGGGAAAACATAATTTGAGGCAGTTTTTGTAGCAAGCTCCTCCATTCATTGTAACTGACATGTTAAGGTACAAGCATGTGCTTTCCAATGAACTGCTACTTTTGTGATTCCCTGTTAGTTATTTGCAGAGTGCAGCTTCTTCTGCTTTCTTAACTACTGCCATCTGAAAGGAGGAGCAGAGGGTTGGAAAGCAGTATGACATGCAGTTCCAAAGGAACCTTTTTAAGAGACAGCCTGATTATAAAGTGTAATAGTTAGTTTAAAAGACCAGCTTTATATTTTGTTGTAATCCTAAAGAAAACAGCAGCCTGAGGAAGGAGAGCGAATTAGATACTCCAGTGCAGGATGGCGGCTTTGTGCCACACCACTGGCATAATCTTGCCTAAAAGCCATTTTTACTGGTCCAGGAGGATAACCCAATGCAAAGCACCTGACGGGGCTTTTAAGCCATTCGCCATACTTGCTGCTGGTGTAGCAGAGGGAAGGGGGATGTAGCCAGGACTACCATGCACCACATAAATCTCCAGCTGTTTTTAGTGCCCCATGGCCATTTCATCCCATTCAGAGTTAGAGCAGTTAGTTACTTTACTCAGACTCCCCCCTCCACACACTTGTAAATAAATTGTAGCCCTCCAGGATTTTACAGTCAATAGCTGGGACAGAACTCTGAACCTTCTGCTCAAAAACAGACTCCTACCACTTGAGCTAAAGGAGAATCTACAGCCCTTTAGACAGAGCTTTCCATTCCTTGTTGTGTAACTGGGTAGTAGACACCATTGTTCAGTAGACACTGGACTCATTTCATCTCTATTTTTAATTTAATCACAGCTTCCCACTGTTCTAGACAGTAAGTCACAAGGTGTTGACCTGAGATCCTGGGGGAGAGTGCTGTCTAATTTGTCTCAAGCAGTGCGAGAGGTAAGCAGTCTGATAATGAACTGAATCACCTGGTTTTGGCAGTGCACAGCTCTCCTCTGCCCTTGTTTGGTCCATCAGTTTGTCTCACAAACATCTGACTTATCTGAAAGAATCCAGACTACATCAGTGGAATGGTCAAGGAGTGACGATCTCTGGAAAATACATCCTTAGTCTCTTTCCCCACCATAAATATGGGTATAAACTTCAATGGCTATGAACCATGACAGCCTTTTTCAGTAGGGCAGAAGAGCACAAGCACCGAAACTGTCTTGTTGCCAGAGTGGGGTAAAAGAGGAGATGGCACCTTCAGGGCCCACTGCTCACCACCAGGAGGGATGGGCACAATCAAGTCCTACCCATTCTGGTTTTCTTATGGAGGGTTGCTGTTAATAAAGAAGTCTTGTTTTGCTACAGCTAGCCAGGAGGCCAAGCATTCAGGACCTTTTGTTGGTTCTGCAACCGTTTGTACAAGGTGGAGGGCCAGAATCCTTCAGCCACCTGATGAGCGCCTTGTCTAATCTTCTCTGTGGCTATCCAGAGGGAAGTGGTTCCAGAATATTCTCCTTCAACTGGTATGAAGATAATAACTACAAAGCCTTCCTAGGGGTTGACTCCACCAAGAAGGAATCCATTTATTTTTATGACAATACAACCAGTAAGTCTATTTCTGCTGTACCTTAACAGCTGTACCATAACTGATGCTGGGTATCTTTTTGTCCGATAGAACATGGAACACTTAGTGATAGATATTGTTATTGGGTCAGTTACACCCCAGGGTCCACTGCTATAGGTTCCTTCCTGTATTTTACATTTAAACCCTGCTGCCATTTAACTCCCCTTTTTCTCTATGAATGTATATACACCAAGGATTATAGATCTATCTACACATGCCCAGTACTCTGCTTCCTTGGTCAGGGAACAGATAAAAGAAATGCTATCCAGCTAAATGACTGTGCTAAATGCAAGAATAAGATGGAAATTCTTTACACAGAGAGTTTAATACTGAGTTATATCTTAGGATACAGTTGCAAACTTTTCCAGAGTTCAGGGTGTTCAGTCCCAGGGCTTTTAGTTTGGACTCACCTCCTGTTAGTACCATGTGTGGATTAAACTACCATGGGCAGGCATAGAAATAACTATGTACAATTCAATGACCATACAAAAGAGTATCAGAGGGGTAGCTGTGTTAGTCTGGATGATCATTGGAGGAAAAACTATAGATGTTAGAAAAGAGAGAGGGGATCCAGGTAGGTTCTCTAGTTTCCTGCCATCTGAAATGCCCTATGAATGAAAACTAGCAAATATTGAAATTCAATGTGTCTCAGCTTCCAAACTGCTTTGTGTCTTTGTTTTGCAGCCCTAAAATCTATTCAGCAAACTTTCCGGTGGCACCTTAAAGACTAACAGATTTATCTGAAGAAGTGAGGTTTTTTTACCCACGAAAGTTTATGCCCAAATAAATCTGTTAGTCTTTAAGGTGCCACTGGACTCCTTGTTGTTTTTGTGGATACAGACTAACACGGCTACCCCCTGATCTTGCCAGCAAACTTTACCACTTGTTTCCCCTGGGTAAAGATGTATTTGAGATCCCACACTGTTTTGTTGCTTTTCAGCTACAGTGTGTCTATTTAGGGACAGCACAAAGTAACCTGTTCAGACCCCAGAGTCAAAGCGGTTTGCATTTGTAATATGGGTAGACTGAAGCCTGCAGGATGTTATAAACAATAGAGCGTGGGTATGGTTACATAACATCTGTTCTAATTTTTTCCTGCAGCACCCTTTTGTAATGCATTGATCCAGAGCATGGAATCAAACCCTTTAACCAAAATAGCCTGGAGTGCTGTGAAGCCCCTGCTGATGGGAAAAATCCTCTTTGCTCCTGATTCGCCTGCTGTAAAGCAAATACTGAAGAATGTAAGAGATTCTGATATATACACAACTAGTATTTTTAACCCCCAGAGAATAACCCAACCATTTTGCCCTCATGACCTTTTCTTCACAGAGTTCTTTTTGCTTTGATGTCTAGAATGCATCATAGGAAGGCAGAAATTGTGGCATTCGCTGAGACCTGAAATTCAAAGATTTCAAACCAATGACATCAAGGTTAAGATTATACTTAAGGGTAATTGGAAGAGAGGGCCTGAGTCTCCTCTCACAGTAGTGGAATTAGGCGTCAGTGGGGTTATATTAATGCAGGGGGTCTCAAACTGGGGATCGGGACCCCTCAGGAGGTTTCGAGGTTATTACATGGGGGGTCACGAGCTGTCAGCCTCCACCTCAAACCCCGCTTTGCCTCCAGCATTTATAATGGTGTTAAATATATTAAAAAGTGGTTTTAATTTATAAGGGGGAGTTTCACTCAGAGGCTTGCTGTGTGAAAGGGGTCACCAGTACAAAAGTTTGAGAAACACTGTATTAGTGTATACCAGATCAGAATTTGGCCCACTACCTCTTTGCAAGCCTGAAACTATTCTGTCTCGATGGCAAAGGAAAACCAGTTGTAAATGAGACAGGATAATGGAAATTACCCATAGTTCTGTGAAGATTCTTTGGCCTGAGAAGTCTTTTTCAGTGATGATGAACACAGTTTCAACTTTCTTCTCAGAAAAAGAGATGTATTGGACCCGTTTTTTAACACTGATTAGGAACGGCAGAGAAGAGAGCAGAACATTATATGGGGTGTGGGGAAGGGGGCAGGCTGGTTGCTCCAGCGGCAAATGGAAAGAAAGGATGGTCTTGTGGTTCAGACACTGGACCGGGATTCAAGAGATTGGTATTTAAATCTCAGCTCTGCTGCAGGCTATGGCAAACTTCTCTGTGATTCCATTGGTAAACTGGGTAGTAATATTTCTGTCCTCCACAGGGTGTTAGGAATAAATAAATGTTTGTGAAGTGTGCAGCCACTTTTGTGATTGAGGGAGGAGGGTTATATAAATAGATTTATCCATCTATGTAGTCACGCTTGCTTCTGTTAAACACACAGGAGACATATTCTGTGGGTGTCTTGGATGAGCCCAATAAAATTCAAGGAATGCCCTTTGTGAGGTGCACTCTTTCTGTCACACTCCATTGGCACAATGTCTCTTCTATCATGTTTACAGAAATATTGTAATTAAATTAAATTACATTAGTAAGCTTCAGATTGCTACAAACCATCGGGGGTCAGCATCACTGCATGCATCTGACCATGAGTGGTCTGTATGTGTTTAGGTTCTCTCTCTAACATATTGATATTCCTTTCTGGTTGTTAATGCCTCAGGCAAACTCCACCTTTGAAGAACTTGAGCGCCTCAGACTGTTGACCAAAGCCTGGGAAGAAGTGGGACCTCAGCTGTGGCACTTCTTTCAAAGCAGCCTGCAAATGAATATGATCCGAGTATGTTGTGCCCTGGCTGGGGAACTGTGATTAGAGCAGCCCTTCAGCTTCCTTATTTCATAGGGGATAGGAGAGTTAACTTGGAAAGTTTGGATGGAAGCACAACCTTTGCATGAAGCAATGTTATGATTCCTAAGAACATATGGGTCTATGGTCACTGGGTTTGTTTTGCAGACTTGTCTGATATGCATTATGAAGACACTGGCCCTGATCCCCAGGTCTAGCTAAGCTCTGCTTGGTGCAGGAAATGAAAGGGAAAGATGGTATTATGCCTCTTTTATACCCACCTGATCCTTGGGTCAGCCAGAGTTGGTTTGATCCCTTGAACAACTTAGAGAAGTCTCAGGGCAGCTCTAAGTTGCCCCCAGCTGCCCCTGGCCCCAAGGTCCATTCTGGCAGCTGGGGATAGCAGCTCTGTAGCCATGTCCTCTCCCTTTTGGCAAAGTCCCCTATTTAGGGGCCTGCAAGGAAGGATTCTGCAAAAGTTACTATTTACATTGGCAAAAGGATCAATATGCTGGGTCCCCTAAAGTCCAGAGCAAACTGTTAAGTAACTCATGTAACTTAGATATGAAGAGAAATTCATATTGAGAAATGCTGTGTTTGTTTGAGAGCTGTTTTCTCTGCATGTGGATCAGGTGTTTTTAGACTTATTCCAAGCCTTGTAAGGAGGAATAGAATTAAGGATCAGACAAGGATCTGTTGCTTGTAACTCTCCCCTTTAGATGCCCCTTTACAGACATAACTCCATGGCCTACCCTTTCCCACTAATTGGGGACTCAGTAGGATGGCATGAAACCTTTCTAGCTAGAGTGGGCTTGTTCTAAAGCACATAAAAAGCGATGTAGTAAATCAGAACTGATGTGCTTCCCAGAACACTCTGAAGAACCCCACGGTGAGAGACTTCTTGAATGGACAGCTGGGTGCTGAAGGATTAACCGCTGAAGATGTGATCAACTTTCTCCATAATGGATGTCCAGAGAACCGCAAAGAGAGTGTGGCAGACTTTGATTGGCGGAATATCTTCAATGTCACAGACCAAGCTTTGCGTTTGTTTAATCAGTATTTGGAGGTAAGGTTGGCACCTGTACTATGGTGATGGTCACCACTGGAAATCCTTAGAGAGAGAATACATCAAAGCATCACCATCAGTGCTTAGATGCTATGGTGATGGGTGCTAAGACAAAGAGATTTAAATCACAAGGTATTTCAGTTATTTCACCTTACTTGTTTTAAAATAATAAAGGGACAGAAGAATAAATGCCTTACTCTGATAGGGAAACTTTCATCTGATGATCCCCACATGCTTTATTAAAAATATTAGTTGAGTCTGGAAACATCCACGGGAGACAGAAAAATGTCATCATAGCCATTTTACAGAAGCGGCAAGTGACACACACAGAGTGGGAATTTCAGAAGGCTTCAGAGGGAGCAGGGTTCTGAATGCTTTGGAAAATCCCACCCTGAGTTTAACCACCGGATCCAAAGCTCATTGAAAGTCAATGTTTCCACTGACTTTAATGGGCATTGGCTCAAGCCGCATGTGAATTGCCCAAGGTCAGATGGTGTGTCAGTAAAAGAGCTTAGAATGGAACCCAGGAAAAAAACTACTGGACTCCCTTCCCTAGAAACTACTGTTTATGTAGATCAGGGGTCGGCAACCTTTCAGAAGTGGTGTGCCGAATCTTCATTTATTCACTCTAATTTAAGGTTTTGCGTGCCAGTAATACATTTTAACATTTTTAGAAGGTCTATTTATAAGTTTTTAATATATAACTAAACTATTGTTGTATATAAAGTAAATAAGGTTTTTAAAATGTTTTAAGAAGCTTCATTTAAAATTAAATTAAAATGCAGAGCCCCCCCAGACCAGTGGCCAGGACCTGGGCAATGTGAGTGCCACTGAAAATCAGCTCGCGTGCCAAGATTTAGCAGGCGTAACAGTTTCATTCTCAAAATGATTTTTGCACTGAGACAAACCACAATTTCAGTGACTCTTTTCCTTTTACTTCTTATTTTAAAAGAAATACTAGCTCTCGGAAATTAATCACTGTACAATACCAATGCGTTTCCTTTAGATAAAAAACAAAAGTTAATATCATTGTGGCCACAGGTGATGCTAAAAAAGCTATCGGAGGTGTGAGGCATTAGTGTCCTTTCTACAGCCCTCTCCCCCAATGCATTAGGCACTAAGGGCTAGTCTACACGGGCAATGCCAAAGCGCTGCCGCGGCAGTGCTTTAACGTGGCTTGTGTGGTCGCAGCGCAGTGCTGGGATAGAGCTCTCCCAGCGCTCTAAAAAAACCACCTCCACGAGGGGCACTTTACGGCGCTGAAACTTGCTGCGCTCAGGGGGGTGTTTTTTCACACCCCTGAACGAGAAAGTTGCAGCTCTGTAAATTGCCAGTGTAGACAAGCCCTTAGTTAGAGATATGTAAACAGACAGGTGCCTGCCCCAAAGAGTTTATCACCTAATGAGATAACATACAAACCATGGATGTATCTGGGAGGGGCAGGGAGTGCAAGGAGAGCGTGAAAACATAAGGCGATAATTCGTTGTAAATTCTCTTTCCTGTTGTTATTTTTAACCCTGAGCTCTTTGCCTTTCTCTTAATTAACTCATAATCATTTGGTTTTTACCAGTTTAATTCTTATTTTTATTCCTCTCTTTTTGTTTATTTTTTAAAACCTCACTTTGCTTCATTTTTATTTAACTCCTGCCTCTTTTGTTTAATTTAACATATGGATTATTTCATTATTTTGCCTTTTTCTTAGGACAAATACCAAAATCAACTCTCCCTCCCTACTGTCTATATAAATAACCAAACCACTCTGCCCTCCTCCTCATTGCTAGTATTATTTATACATGGGAGCAACCATAAAGTGCTAGCTGCTTTCCAAACATCCCAGGAGTTTACAGACTACCCAGAGGAGCTTATGTTCTAAAGATTGTCCAGGAGCCTTGTCCCTATGAAGCCTACCTCTTCCCCTCCTCTTATTCACCTTGCTCTACGTGTGGTGCAGTTACATCACACACTCGAGAGAAAAACATTAAAAAAGCCATTTAGANATGTGAGTGCCACTGAAAATCAGCTCGCGTGCCAAGATTTAGCAGGCGTAACAGTTTCATTCTCAAAATGATTTTTGCACTGAGACAAACCACAATTTCAGTGACTCTTTTCCTTTTACTTCTTATTTTAAAAGAAATACTAGCTCTCGGAAATTCATCACTGTACAATACCAATGCGTTTCCTTTAGATAAAAAACAAAAGTTAATATCATTGTGGCCACAGGTGATGCTAAAAAAGCTATCGGAGGTGTGAGGCATTAGTGTCCTTTCTACAGCCCTCTCCCCCAATGCATTAGGCACTAAGGGCTAGTCTACACGGGCAATGCCAAAGCGCTGCCGCGGCAGTGCTTTAACGTGGCTTGTGTGGTCGCAGCGCAGTGCTGGGATAGAGCTCTCCCAGCGCTCTAAAAAAACCACCTCCACGAGGGGCACTTTACGGCGCTGAAACTTGCTGCGCTCAGGGGGGTGTTTTTTCACACCCCTGAACGAGAAAGTTGCAGCTCTGTAAATTGCCAGTGTAGACAAGCCCTTAGTTAGAGATATGTAAACAGACAGGTGCCTGCCCCAAAGAGTTTATCACCTAATGAGATAACATACAAACCATGGATGTATCTGGGAGGGGCAGGGAGTGCAAGGGGAGCGTGAAAACATAAGGCGATAATTCGTTGTAAATTCTCTTTCCTGTTGTTATTTTTAACCCTGAGCTCTTTGCCTTTCTCTTAATTAACTCATAATCATTTGGTTTTTACCAGTTTAATTCTTATTTTTATTCCTCTCTTTTTGTTTATTTTTTAAAACCTCACTTTGCTTCATTTTTATTTAACTCCTGCCTCTTTTGTTTAATTTAACATATGGATTATTTCATTATTTTGCCTTTTTCTTAGGACAAATACCAAAATCAACTCTCCCTCCCTACTGTCTATATAAATAACCAAACCACTCTGCCCTCCTCCTCATTGCTAGTAGTATTTATACATGGGAGCAACCATAAAGTGCTAGCTGCTTTCCAAACATCCCAGGAGTTTACAGACTACCCAGAGGAGCTTATGTTCTAAAGATTGTCCAGGAGCCTTGTCCCTATGAAGCCTACCTCTTCCCCTCCTCTTATTCACCTTGCTCTACGTGTGGTGCAGTTACATCACACACTCGAGAGAAAAACATTAAAAAAGCCATTTAGATGGTCCTCTATAATGGACCCAGAGCCACTTCATTTATGAAAAAATCCTTTAGCGTCTACTGGGAATCAACCAATGGGGTTCTAGAGAAATTGCTCTAAAATTTTTAGAATTTAACAGAGAGTGATCTTCTTTCTATTGGTTTTTGACCATCCATGGTACTGTATAATTCTTTAAAATATATAGGATGGTTCAAAGATTCTACAGAATCATCGTTTTCTATTAAATTCTATGGGACTTCTCTGTAACAGGGATTCAGAGCAGAAAGCTTTGAAATAAAACCAAAATTATAATTATATTTAAAGATTGCAAATACAACAGAATGTTACAAATATTTCCCAAACAATAGTAATCTGAAGGCTCTAGCTAGAGGTTTATATATGATCCTGTGCGTAATGGGGAGTAGCCAGAAGGAATTCCAATTCAGACTGTCATGCTAAGAGAATGCAACTGCCCAGCTCTGCTTCTTCCCAATCAGATTTCATTATCTGTTAAAAAAAATATAACACTGTATTTTACAGGAATCAGTCCAAACACAGCAGCAGCACCATTGTGGATTCTAATACTTTCTCATGTAAGGGATCTCTCCATGCTATTTTGTAATTCAGATTATAAAAGCACCCCTTACACCTTGGGTATGGTATGTTGACAAACTATCACACCTGAACTAGCAGAGAGACTGATGGCCACATTTTCTAAAATGGTTTCCATTTTGGGGTGCCCAAAGTGTTTCAGTCCAGATGTCCTGAAACAAAGGGACCCAAAATCAGTGGCCACTTCTGAAAATATGGCTCTGTACCATTTCTTTGTCTTAGAGCTTCCATTCTCTAGGACTATCTTGAGGCCACTCATAGGCACCAAAGAGAAAGTTAGGTGCAATTTTGTTAGATAAATAAAGAGCTTAATAGTGTCTTTACATTCCCTTTCCCAGTGATAAGCCAATGGCTGTGTAATAGCCCATATCTGTTCTTTTCACTTCCAGAGCTAAAGGTAACATGACACATTCTCAGGCAGGTCCTTTGAGAAGCATTATAATCAGAAGTTGATTTGACTTGGGCAATCTAAGATGAATGATAGGTTCAGAATCCCATTCACTAAGCTAACAAGTCATGCAAAGGTGTTACTTTCAGTCCTGGGGGCCAGGCTGAAGGGTGGGTCAATTACTTCCCCAGGGTTTCTAGGAATGGCCTCGATGGGCCTCTAGCTTCCTGGGTGCAGGCAAAAGGGGTAAAAAAGGCTATCTGGAATTAAGCAGGAGATGGGTATGGGTGGGGTGGGGTGGGCTCTTAATGAGGAAGGGAGAAAAAGAAATAAAATACAGACTCTGATTTGTAAATTTTTGAGCACAGATAAACATGATGGACTCAACCCTGGGGCAGAATAGGGCTGACAATCTGAAGCCATTGCTCCTGGTAATACTTAGTACTTCTGTTTATATGACCTTCCCCCTGAGGATCTGTAAGTGCCTTACAGATGTTAATTACATCTTACAACACCACTAGCAGTTAAGAAAGCTGAAGCACAGAGAGGCTAAGTGAGTATGACTTGCCCAAGGTCACACAGAAAGTCTGTAGCAGAGCAAGGAATAGGACTCAGGTCTCCTGATTCCCAGTCCTGTGCTTTAACTACAAAGAAAGACTGTCTCTCCTATGGAAAAAGGCAGGAAGTGAAGGCCTAATCAGCTTTGTCCTATCTATAGCTATCACAACAGAGGGAGAGAGAAGCTTTTGCATATGACTGTACTGTATTAACTTTACTTCTGCTCTCTGCAGTATGTTAGCAGAGTAACTTATCATGCATGCTGAACTGCAATACTCTGCTCTATGCGGGGCCTGCACTGGAACTGTCATAGCCAAGGCAGTAGCTGTGCCTGGCAATCATGTACTTTTGTATTCTAGTGTCTTTTAAGTTTGCTATTTACACAGAGCCAGTGGTATTTAGAGATAAGATGAAATAAGAAGGGTCAAACAGAAAATGAACTTATTCTATCATAGTGACACAAACGCACAAATTATTCTCTCCATCTGTTACTGTTTCTTTTCGGTATAATTAATGTTAGAGGTAGCATGCTCTAATGGTTAGAGCAAAGGTATGGGAGTCAGAACTTCTGACTTCTACTTAATCTCTTTTCAATGGGCTAATACCATGACACTCAGAGAGAAATATTTATTCCAATCTGGGCTGGGCAATCCAACCTGGATTCTATTCCCACCTGAAAAGCAGGCAATTTCTGTGTCTCAGTTTCCCCACCTGGAATAATACCTACCAGAGAAGTTGTGTGGCTTAATTAAAGTTTGTAGAGCACATTATATGAGTTAATGTTTCTAAAGCACTTGACGATACTTGTATGAAAGATGCTATCCAAGTGCAAAGCTACAAAGTAATAACATTGGTGGTTTAAGTGCCTCTTTTATTGTTTTATTGTCAATTAAAAAAATATTATCACACATAACCCCTAAATGTAAAATAGTCTTTCGGAATATTATCAGCTATGGTAATGTAAGAACTTTAATTCTGTTACAAGCATTCTTCAGTTTAAAAAAAAAAAAGCAAAGTATAATTCACAAGATGGAAAGGTTAAACAAAGGAGTCTTTACATTTCAAAGATGTCTGCCAGTTAAATAACAAGTTGTCTCTATGACCACTTTGATGTAGAGTAATTGTTGGTTATTGACCTGCAAGAGATGATCAAAAAGATAAAATCAAACAAGTTAGCCTCTTGGCATTCTGTGAAGTGAGGTAATTGAATACATTTCTTCCCAGTCAGTTTAGAGGCTAAATATAGCTACTCTCTATGCTAGAGTCTCACTGATTTTGGAGTTAAGAGGCACAAGATACAAACATGGGATTGTAATTTGTCATTTACAGAGTTCACAATCTCTTTCTCTCATTATAGCAAAGGTGGCTGGTAAACATAAAATGGACAGGGTTCCTCCAAAGTTGTAGTACATATAATGCTGATTTGGTGCCTTGTGCATGTGGTAATAATAATATATCTCTCGATGACAATAGAGACTGAGGAAGAAGACATTGCATTATGAAGTGCAAAGTAAACCTTTATTGATGAGCTAGCTAGCTGATGTTCAGTGGAGACAGCGGATTACAAACCCATTACACTGCAAAATGAAGAAGGTAGATGATGATATCAATGAAATCAGTGACAGCCAATTCATTAAATGGCTGACTAACATGAGTTGCTATGTTAAACATAAAACAAATACACAAACAGCTGAGAAACTGTTATGCAAAAAGTACCAATATGAGTCCTAATCCTGCAAACACTCACATGGCTAAGTGTTTTCCAGATGGGGTCCAGGGTTTCTTTGCTTTGTGTTATGAATGAGCTGTCCTTTAACTGTCAAAAACGTGAATGGGCCTTGTTGACACTGGGGAGATTTCCCCCAAAATTAAAATTAGAAACTGTTTTATACTAGCTAGAGTGCTAGTGTAGAGAAAGGTCTGGTGCCCAAAACCATTTTTATTACTGGTTTAAAATCTCCTGAAAGCAGGTTGTATAAACAGTTCCAGCCTCTGGGGCTTCGGCTACACTGTAGCTCCAACCCTTCCAGCCCAACTGGTAGGCAGTTTGAATTTCTGAGAGAATTTCCCCTGTCTAGTCAAGGTCTGCACAGAGTCCAGGTTTCCATGCCAAACAGAATGCGGTGCACAGCACCCTGAGGCCCTTGTCTGGGGTGCCAGTTAGGTGCATGTTATTTGTTAGTAAAAATGGCACAGTGGATCCAGTAGGGCGCACCCTGCTCCCAAGCCACATTGTAGATTCATTCTGAGTGCAGTTCCACCAAAGGAAACAACCCAAACATTTAGCATCAGTTTCTCTTACACCCACTCCATGGAGGCTCGGTGCTAACCGCAGTGCTAGCTGTGCGGTTTGTACAGTCCCATCCTTATTTACCCTGTAAGGGTGACCTCACAACAGCCACAGATGCCCTCATGACTGAGGCGTGAGGACTAATTCCTTTCAGCAGGGCTGTTGGCAGAGCTGCTCCATTACTTACAGCTTACAGAATGCAGCAGTGTGTTTGTGCACCATTTTGTGCAACTGAGATCAGGTTACACCCATGCTGCATTCTTTACCATATGTTGGCTGCCTGTAAAGTGACTGAGTGGTGTAGGTCCTAGCTACATCCTGGATCTGCATCCTTGTTCTGATGGGTTTCTATGCCTACACACACCATCAAACCTTAAGGGATCTCTGGGCAGAAAGCGTATATTTGAGGGTAGAAAGCAAACACGACAGCCCACTGTGACAGTAGCACTCATTCCCCTGTGACATCCATCGCATACCCTCTCTTTGTTCTTTTAATCAGTACTTAAACTAACACTCTTCCTAATGTATGTTTCATAACCACCCTTGACCCCTCATTTCTCTTCCCCCCAACTTGATCCCTTCTTCTCTTGACCCCCCCCTCGTTGTTTTACATGTTTAAAGTATGCAGAGTTCAGTTAAACCAGAATGTTTGTTCGTTTTTATAGTGTTGTTCAGTGCCCTAAGCACTTCCAGGGATAGGAGCTGCATTTTTAATATTCATTGTATTATCCAATATTCTCTGTCTGGGCAACTGTGACTCTACTGCTCCTGCATCTACTAGGTAAAATGATGAAATACATATTCAGTCAATCAGCATGACTGATAGAAAGTTGTCTGAGGAGCACTGTCTCCTAACATGCAAATAAATATCTCCTCCTCTTCCCCCATCCCCTGCCCCCTATGCCTGAGCATGTATACAGTGGCTAACAAGCTGCTCTGAACCTGTGACGACAGCTTTTTGATCGTCTCACTCTATCACTTGATTTAATCTAAGCTTTTCCTAAATATCTTGCTGCTGTTTAGAGCCATGAGATATCCTTGGCTGCTTAGCTGAGAAGCCTCTAGTATATCTTGATATCTGCAGTGTCACAAATGCCTGAAGTTATGGTTATTTGATCAAATTTTTTTTGGGGGGGGGGAGATTAAAACAATGTCATTATTTTGAAGAGTGGAAAGTGTTCAGACTGGGGGACTCTGTGGGTTGGTTAGTGGGATTTGGAGACTTTCATCTGTTGGGGCCTACACTATAGGTCACGTCAGAGGACCTGGGTCCTGATTGACCCCTCCTATGGGATAAGGCGCACAGGTGTAGCAGATCATGGATTCTTGTGGCAGAGTTTTCTCTCAGCTGTTCTGGGAATGGGGTTTGCCATCTCTCCATTGAATAGGCTGTAAGGCTGGATCTCAAACAGTACAGATCTCCATACAGGCCAGTATAGACCAGACTGGCAGGTTTGTGGCACTGTCTCAGATAGGAGCAGGCAGTGAATGGGGATCTCTCAGTTTACAACCCTGGTGCGGGAGGCAGTGTGTTCTCAATGCAGCTGAGGGAAAGACAGTAATAATGCTCTGATGTGCCCTTACCCCTCCCCCCAACAATTATTAGCTTCCCATTGAAGTGACACACTCTGATTATCAATGACTGTTGTAGGCACCCCTCATGCCAGAATAGGGCGGGATCCAGGAGGGCTTTTTCACATTTGTCCAGAGGGTCACAGTTTGTCATTGTTCCATTCAATGAGGTAATGCTTCAAGTCTGCTGTCGCTAGGCTATTGCTACCAGCAGACTAGGACGGACATATGAGCGGGGCCTACTGGCTGTCACATGCATTTTATTTGGCTGTCTCTTCACTTCAAGGGCTATATTTTCAAAGGGGCCTCAACCCAAGTCCCAAAATTGTGCCCATAGGCCAGGTTGTGCAGATGTATAAAGAAGGCGGGGAAGGCCATGTAAGGAATCCTCCCACTCTTTGTGCCCCCCATGTGGGGGCCAGAAGAACTGCAGTCCCTGCACTACAGAGCCCCTGCTAATACTGCCTTGGGGGTAAGTTACGCCAAAAAGGAGGAGATGGAGCCATAGCCCGTTCCCCCACATCATCCAGGTCTGCAGAATGGAGCATACATGCATTCTCCAAAGGGGCAGATCAGCAGCCAAGCTCTCCCTGATCACCAGGGGGCTCTGGGAATCACTGTATCCTCAGGTGCCTCCTGGTGCTTGCCCTGGGGCATGGCTGCTTCACACTAGCCCCAGCTGAGGGCAGTAAATTACTGCCACAATCTGCCCCCTCATTTTTAGCGTGCATAAAATATCTGCACATGCAAACCAGCATGTTTGGTTTTTGTTTGACGTCTCCTCACAATTTGTACAAATACAGGGTTTTTCATAAGAAAAAAAAATTATGGGCACAATTGTTTTAAACTCCTATTTGAAAAATTAACTCAAGTACTCACAGTACTTGCAAATATGCTCCATGAAAATCAAAGATGGGCAAACCTCGCTGCTACTGTCGACAAAAGCAGCCTAACTCAACAGCCCATGCCAGTTATATTAGCCATTGGCTTTTTGCAGGAGAACTACCATGGCAGAAATACAGCTTTTCAGAAACTCAGTGTGTGGCTACTAAGACACCTAAAACACTAAAGAGAATAACAATTCTACTTCCTCTATCCCTCTAAACTGATACCAGCTCCTCATCAGTGTTTATCTGATGGTTTGCTGTGATTTCTCCCCAAATATTTTTCTAGTGTTTGCTCCATTTTAAAGTAATTATTTAACTTTAATTATTTAACTTTGTTTTCCTATGATCTTACCATCAGATATGGGCTTTGGTTTTCACTAGATACTGTAATCCTGCAAAGGGCTAAGGAAGTGAATACTCCTCCATCCTTGTTTTTACCTGGTAGTTTTGTTTGCCCTCCTGGTGGGTGCGATCCTCGTTTTCCAGGCAGTAGGTTCAGAATGTTCCCTCTGTTTGTGTTTGTTTATAGAGATGAGGGTTGCTTGCAGCTTTAGTGTTCTCTTCTCTTTATCTTGATGGCAAGACACTTGCTTTTATGAGCTCTCTCCAAAAATCTGTTTCATGATTACTTCAGTCAATTCCTCCCTCCTCGGATTATTGTGTTAGCTATAAGGTTGTAAGGTGGTTGCTGCATTTTTTCAGTTGTCTTTAACAACGTCGTGTGTATTGAATTTGTCATAAGAACTGGACCAAGTGAGGAGTCTTCAGCGGGAGGAAAAAATCAGTTTTAGGCACAATTTCAATACAAGTATTAAAGCTGAAAAATGACATCTACTACCAAAGTTAACTAACCTACTTTCCTGCCCCATTGCGAACCAGTGATGTGTGTTTTCAGTGTATAACCCCTACTACTGTAGTCCCATAAGGTTGTCATCTTTGTGATTATCTGCAGTGCTTGACCCTGGATAAATTTGAAGGTCATGCTGATGAAACCCAATTGACTCATCAAGCTCTTAATCTGCTGGAGGAAAACAAATTCTGGGCTGGAGTAGTCTTCCCTGACATACACTCCGGGGCCAGCAAGCTGCCACCGCATGTGAATTACAAGATCCGGATGGATATAGATGCAGTGGAGAAAACAAATAAAATCAAAGACAGGTGATGATTTCTGCTTTCCTCAGCTGCGCCTGCCATTGAACCAGTAATGCAAAATATGGGAACCCTCTCCAACATTCTGGGAGCCAGAGGGTGGGTCAGAGTCTGCATTCAAATACAAATGTGAGAGCTGATTGAATTCAGTGGTGTTTCACATGCATAACGCAGAGCAGAAGTCATATCCAGACCCTAGTGCTTGGCACTGAGCAACTGAGTCAGGGGCTGGGCAGGCAGGAGAGGGTAGAAGGGAGGACTCTGATGGCTGGAGTAGCCTGCACAGGGTCTTTAGGTGACCTCCTCATGTAGGGAGTGGACAGGAAGTTCTACTTATCTCCTCCCCTTCTGCCCCCTGCATGTTGCCAAACTTGACATGCACATCCAATCTTCTCCCCCTATGCAGCAGAATACACTGCTGCTGCTGTACAAGAGTCCTCCGCCACCTTGGATTTGCTTCATAAAGTGTTAGCACACATGTTTTCTGAGACTACTTATATATGAGCTGGGAGTTTCTAAGCAGTGTTACCAGCACATATGATTTTATGTCAAGTCACATATTTGCAGTTTTCCTAAAGCTGCCAATGCTGGAATCACATATTTACCTGAGAGTCTCAGCTTTCAGTTTAAATAAAAGCAAGTTTCATAGACATCATGACTGCAGAGAAAAACTTGAAAACATGATATCTAAATGCTCCAATGCCACTTGGCAAGCCAATCTCAGGAGTTTTTGGGGCCTGATGCATGATTTTTGAGCACTTGTGTTTGAAAATACTATAATGGCTAAAGAAAGGGCTATTCCACATTAGAGGTGTGTAACAGCTACTGAAAACTGTGGCTCCCGGTGTCACAAGGAGAAGTGGTCTGAGGGTTTTTTCCACCCCTGCAGAAATTTTTGACAAACAAAAAAAAGTTTGCTTTCATTGGATTTTTCAACAGAAATTTTTGAGTTTTCACTGAAAACTCAGAAATTGAAAGATTTTAGCTGAAAACCAAAAGACTTCAGCTGAAATATTTTGACAAAAAAAAGTAAATGTTTCTGCAGAAAGCAGATATGTTTTGTGAAAGGTTTAATTTAGTTGGAAATCCAATTTTCCATTAAAAAAACAGCACAGATGGAAAATTTTTGACCAGGCCTGGTCACAAGCTTAAATTCCGAACAAATGAAATAGTCATCTGACTTGGATCTTTAGGATAGAAGCTGAAAGGTCAGACACACGTAATGGAGCAAATCCATTCAAAGCCTTCAACATCCAGAAAAGTACTTTTAAAATAAAAAGCTGAGGTTTTACAGAGGCTACTGAGAGCTGAGAGTGAATCCATTTAGTTGAAGCCATAATACTTTTTAAATCAAACAAAACAAATCCATAAATACCAGAAACATTTTGAACAAATTTGGCACATTGCAATATATAATTGCTGTTTTATTTTGAATCCCCTTTATGCATTTTTGGCCAAAATTATTGTTTTACAGAATGGTATAGAGAACTTAACAAAACAATAATTAATTTTTCTGAATCATAAATGTCTGACCCCTTCTCAAGCAGCAGAGCCTGACAGCCATAACTTGGAAGGAACAGCACTGGGTGGAGCTCCCGGGAAGTTCTCGGCTAAGTGTTCTCTTTCTTAAAGTGCCTGCCTGCCTGAGTGATTTCCATGTGTTTTTTCTTCCCAGGTACTGGGATCCTGGTCCAAGAGCTGACCCAGTGGATGATTTACGTTACATCTGGGGAGGGTTTGCGTATCTGCAAGACATGATTGAGCATGGGATTATAAAGACCCAGACCAACGCTGAAGTGCCATCAGGAATCTACCTGCAGCAAATGCCGTATCCCTGCTTTGTAGATGATATGTGAGTAAGAGCAGCTAGTGATCCTATTTCTGATAACTAATCGGGTGGCTGGATGAGACAGTGGATTTTCAGGAGGCTTGACTGCTTTTGCCTTTGATCTTGTTTAAAAGCCAGAAAGAAATCCCAGGACTATGGCATTAGTGAAATACCCCAAGGAGCCAGGGATGTGTTTCCCTGGTTAACACAGATAAGGAAATTGGAGAAGCAGAAAAAATCCAGTACTTTGGAACTTTAAAAAAGGAAACTGAAGAGTCTGATCCTGCTCCCACTGAAATCAGCGGGAAAACCCCATTGGCTTTAATAGCAGCAGGAGACTGCCTGGAAACTCGAGGCACATTAACAGTTGCACAGTTCATAGCTGAGCCTGTGAGATCTGGAGGAGGCAAAGAAGATTTCAATTAAAATTAAATGAACTTTTTTGATGATTAAAATGGGCTCACACAGAGAGCATTTCCCCAAAACACTGTGGCTCTGAATCATGCACAGTCCTACTTCCAGGCATCCCATGTCATGAATAGTGCTGTTCTCTCCCTCACTAACACCGCAGCTGATTGCAGGGGGTTATATAATTTGTGTTATCATGGGGGGGTTCACCAAGAGAGGTTATTGCAGCTGCAGAAACCCAAACCAGGCAAAGGTTGCTGAGGGCTGGTCTACACTGACAAGCTACATTGGCATTGCTATGTCTCTCAGGGGTATGACAAATCCGCACGCCGAGAGACGTAGTTAGGTTGACCTAACCCCCGTGTGGACAGCGCTAGGTTGACAGAAGAATTCTTCCATTGGCCTAGCCTACCCCCTCTCGAGGAGGTGGATTACCTACAGTGGTGGAAGAACCCCTTCTGTTACTGCATGGAGTGTCTACACTGAAGCGCTACTGCAGTGCAGCTGCGCTGCTGTAGCGGTTTAAGAGTAGACATAGTCTGAGGCCTGCAACAGTCACAAAAAACCACAGAGAGAGACCGCGTTTAGTCGTAGCCCCTTCAAAGAACCTAGTTAAATAAAATGGCTAGACCCTTTTGGAAGAGGTATGCTGCTTTTGGGTTGACACTTGGACCATGCTTGCTAATCTGGGGACCAGAGCTCCCACAAGAGGCAAAAGCAAGAGGCCCTTCCCAGCCTGCCTCAACAAAGCATTTTATTTTGGTTCAGCAGGCCAGTTTGCTCTCTGGAAGTTTTCGGCAGGAAAGTGATGTTTTCCTGCCTGTTTTGCTGACTGGCACTGTCCTGCTCCTGAAGAATGTCTCTTCCTTTGATTTTTACAGTCCCAGGCTTCTACCCCATACAGAAAGAAGTGTGGGCAAGGGGGCTCCCTCTGGCTTTTTGGTCAGTTTCATTCAAATGTCACCATCACAAAACTGATGCAAAATGAGAGTCAGATATCTTACATAATGCTACTCTCACCTCACAACACATGTAAAGAGATGCCAGCAGGAAACGTGTTTTATTGTAGCTCATGGTCATCCTAAATGTATTCTCTATGGCTACCTTTTGCTGCTAATATCTGTTGTAGGGATGAGGGACAAAACTATGGCAGCCATGCATAAAAGGTTCCAGGTTGTGACCTAAAATTGACCCAATGTTAACAGAGAGAGGGAGCCCTCCAGCTGTCTGACATAGTAGTGCAGATTTTGTTAGCTAACACCTAACACTGACCATCTGTGACAGGCTCAAGACCTTTCAAGAATGATGTTTTGCATACAGCATAGCAACATAGCATCTGGCTGCTTTTAATAGTTAATATTTATTGATTTATTTGCTAATTAAACTTGGGGAAACATTTCAAAGATATAACACACGGGAGACTCATTTCTTACGATTAGCTTCAGTCTCAAAACGTTCTTTGCAAGTTATAATAATTACAGCATGGCATAGTGTTCAGAAAGTGAGGTGTGGAGTGAGATCTGTACCTTGCCACAGACTCAGTGGCCTTGGGCAAGTCTCATAACCGCTGTGTGTCTCGGTTTCCCCATGTATAAAATGTAGATAACACCTAGCCCTTCAGGGTGGGGGCTGCAAAGTTTAATTCATTGTTTGTAAAGTTCTTTGAGAGCTGTTACTACATTCTTAGACTGGGATTTTCAGAGAAGCCTAACCTTAGGCTCCTTTGAAATGCTCAGCCATAATAAGTGCAAAGAATTCTTTATCCCTCTTTCCTTTTCCCTTTCTTTCTTCCTTTTCATCCCAACCCTTGCCTGCTTTACCTGCATTTCACTCACTCCTCTCTCCCTGCATGGGTAGCTTCATGATCACCCTGAACCGCTCCTTCCCTATCTTCATGGTGCTGGCTTGGATCTATTCCGTCTCCATGATAGTGAAGAGCATTGTGCTGGAGAAGGAAATGAGACTGAAAGAAGCCATGAAGAACCGGGGAGTTACTAATGGAGTTATCTGGTACACCTGGTTCCTAGACAGCTTCATCATGATGTCTGTGAGCGTGTCTCTCCTAACAGCACTAATTACGGTAAGGATTAGCTTGGGAGTGACTTTAAAAAGCCCCAAACCTGCAGTTCACGTTTGCACTGTTGATATTAGCTGTCCATCAAGAAACAATAGCTATACATAAGGAGACCAGAACCACTGGTGGCCTACTCTGATTTTAGCACGTAGAATGCTCATTCTTGTAAGCAGTCCTCCAGGCTGCATCAGCACTTGGCAGAGACAGAGAGAGATAAATTCACTAATGAGACTTATTGTAAGAATGTCTGCACGAGGATGCGTCAGGCCTGATTACACTGACAGGTCATGTTCCATTTGTTGCATTTCCAGTATACAGGGCAAGTCTTTCAATAAGTAATACTGCTTCAGACGTAGAAGATCTCAATCTGAGGAATTCTAATCTTTTCATTCACTGTCTGAGTCATTTATCATAGGCCGTGCTTGCCTGCTTTGAAACTAGGACACAATCATAAATGGGGGAGAGAGGCACCAGGGACTGACTCAAGCCTAATCTATCCCTCACTCCCTGGCAAGAACTCTCCTGGCTCCTTAGTCTCAAAATTGCTGCTTTTTCAAAGTGGTTTATGTTAGAACTAGACCCAGTTTCCAAGGCCATCCAACCTTTTTCTAGACGATAGAATAACTCTTCTTTAACTGAGCTGTAGTGGTTGGTTCCTTAATGGGTGCTGTTCTGGCAGGGAAGAGTTGCCTGACATTTTCCCCAGTGCACTGAATTGTTACAAATACAGAGTCAGAATTCAGTCTGCCCTCTCTAATCAATCCTGTCCTTATAAGCTCTCCCAGTGTATTTGCACTCTTAGGGCTTGTCTACACACACCGGGTGTACTACTTTAACTGTACTGGTATAGTTAAAGTAGTACAACCTTCCTAGTGTGGAGGCTGTTATACCACTATAAATGTGCTTATACCAAAATAATTGTTCTGCTACCCATGGGGGACTAGCTATCCCAGTACAACTGCAGCCACGGTAGGGGCTGCACCAGTATAAGTCTATCAGAAAAAAATCACACCTCTAACTGGCCTGGTACAAAAATTGTGTGGAGACCAGCTCTTAAGGAAAAAAAACCGCCCTTCTCCCTCTAGGAGTAAGCTGACAGTCAGCTGAAACCACACTCTTCAGTGAGAGGGGGCATTAAAGATTCAAAAGCATTAAGGAAGAAAGGTCAACACAAGTTCATCCAGTGGGTTACTTTCTACACAAAGGATTCTGGGAGATCTTAGTCATCCTCTTCAGCCCTCACAGGCTCTGGGAATGGGAATGTAATTCAGGTGCAGAATATAGTGCTTTATAATCTGCCTACTAGCTTTTCTTTTTAATTGTGTGTCAGCCAACTTTCCCCACAACCTCTCTCCAGTGTGGGGGTCCCGGGGAGAACAATGGGAATTTGTTCTGACAGTTCAAACAATTTTATTTTAACAGAATTGGTTTCCATGCAGACATGTCTCACTTGGATTTGTAGGGTTGTAATGTCTGCAGGGAACTTTCCTTTGAGGAATGCAGAGGGAGAACATCAGATTTTCGTCTGTTACAAAGACAACAGAGAGTCATCAAATAGAACTCTGGGCTGGGCAACCAGTGAGACTAGCGACAATGCCAGGTGCCTCAGAGCCAGCGAGTAGGGATGAAATTAGACCACTGCCTTACTCTGGCTGTGATTTTGTTTTTTAATTGTAAAGCCCTCAGATGCTGTGGTAAAAATGTCTGGAGAGACAGATTAAATAGATTAGGTAGAGTGGGTAGGATAAATTGATTAACCATTATAGCTCTGGTACCAACGGTAGTTCTGAGCTCTGCTGCTAGCTTGTGAGACAGCATTGTACCTAAACTCATTTGGTTTCCTTTGGTTACAGTGTGGCAAGGTGCTTCACTACAGCAATCCCCTCATCCTCCTTCTGTTTCTGCTGACGTTCACCACAGCCACCATCATGCAGTGTTTCTTGCTCAGCACCTTCTTCTCCAAAGCTAACTTGGCAGCCGCCTGCAGCGGAGTCATCTACTTCACCCTCTACCTGCCCCATGTCGTTTGCTTTGCTTGGCAGGACCGCATGACTATTAACCTGAAGATTATGGCAGTAAGGCGCCTTTTGCCTCCCTCTTTGAAAATCTATGACCTCAGGCGCTCTCTGGCTGTAGAATTCCTGTGTCTTGACTTTTTGTGCCCCTGTCTCTGTTTCTTTAGCAGAGAGTACAGTACCTGGTAAAGAGGAAGAGACTTGAGCCACCGTCCTCCCTCCTCTCGCTGGTTTTGCACTGGGAAAACTCAACTGACTTCAGTGGAGTTACTCCTGACTCAGAGGGACACTATCAAGTAATTTAGGCTGAGCAGTTAGCTATTGTAGGGGAATAAGCCTCTGACAAACCCTAGTCACTAGAAAGGTTTACATGGTTTGTTTTTTTTAAAGTTCAATAAAACTAGTCTTTTTGATGTAGACATGCCCCTGCAGTGTTTGCAACCTGTACCTCGCTGCAGTGCGCTGCTTCAGGAGAGCCAGCAAGTGCAACCAGCTAGAAACAAATAGGTGCAAAATGTAAATAAACAGAGGAAGTGGTGAAGATGCAAATTATCATTTTAAAATTATTTCAGATTTAATTGTGCCAACTGTATTTTAACACAAGTGCGACAGAGATATTGTAACATGATTTTTAACTGACTTTTAAATTCACTGAAATCTGTTTTCATGAAAACATTTGTATTCCTGTGAGCATTTGCTAACCTTTAAAAAGTGCATGTGTTTATATAAATAAAATTTGGGGCTCAAATTGACTTGAAAGTGTCCCCTTTAAACTAGATATGGGCCAAATCCAGAACCTCAAATGCAAACTCCTTTGATTTGCAGAATACAGTTGTGGTCCCATCTGTATTACAATTGTTGGCACAGTGGTTTGACTGGTCCTCTAACTCTGCTGTAGATCAGGCTCTCTAACTGCACGGGATAGAGCAGGGGTGGGCAAACTATGGCCCGGGGGCCGCATCTGGCCCTTCAGACATTTTAATCTGGTCCTCGAGCTCCCGCCAGGGAGTGGAATCTGTGGTTTGCCCCGCTCCGGTGCTCCAGCCGGGGGCTTCCCCACTCCGCATATGCCATGGCTCCGCGCGTCTCCTGGAAGCAGCGGCATGTCCCCACTCCAGCTCCTACACATAGGGGCAGCCAGGGGGCTCCGCATGCTGCCCCTGACCCAAGCACCGCCCCCAAAGCTCCCATTGGCCAGGAACCATGGCCAATGGGAGCTGCAGGAGTGGCGCCTGTGGACTGGGCAGCGCACCGAGCCGCCTGGCTGTGCCTCTGCGTAGGAGCCAGAGGGGGGACATGCCGCTGCTTCCGGGAGATGCTTGAGGTAAGCGCTGCCTGGAGCCTGCTCCCCTGACCCCCTCCCGTGCCCCAACCCCCTGCCCCAGCCCTGATCCCCCTCCCTCCCTCCAAACCTCTTGGTCCCAGCCCAGAACACCCTCCTGTACCCCCAACCTCTCATCCCCATCCCAGAGCCCGTACCCCCAGCTGGAGCCCTCTCCCCCCCCCCACACTCCAACCCCCAATTTCATGAGCATTCACGGCTCGCCATACAATTTCCATACCCAGATGTGGCCCTCGGGCCAAAAAGTTTGCCCACTCCTGGGATAGAGCATTTTCAGGTTCTGTAGATGAAGGCAATAAAACTGGATCAAGGACCTGATCCTGTGAGAAGCTCAATGCCCTTAACTCCAGAGCATTAACAGGAATTTAGGGTACTGAAGTCAATGGCGTTACACTGGTGTAAAAGAAGGGAATCAGGCCCTTGCTGACAGAAACCAGGATGGGGAGCACTGGCGAAACAAGAGTTGCCCTGTGTGTTGTGTTGTGTTTGGGTTTATGTTGCTTGTTTAGAGCTTCACAGACTGAAATAGAGCTGGATTGTGTGTGTGTGTGATTTTCCCATGGAAAATTTCAACTTTTTGTAAAAAATCAAAAACTGGGAAAATTTTACCTGAAAACTGAAAATTTTGATTCAGAGATCCAACCACAGTGGCTCATGCCCCCATTCTGTAGGGGCGGGCCAGGCTACATCTTCTGTGATACAGCACAGCGTCCCCTCTCGCTGAGCTGTTGCAGTGCACCATGGGAAATGATGGCCAGAGATTATGCTGGTTTGGTTGAACAAGAACGGTTTAAATCAATTGGAAACCCAAAAAGGGTGGCGGTTGTGGTTTTGCTTTTGCTTAGGCTGGGTCTCCTGTGAGCTTTCCCTTCTGCTACACAGACACTGGCACTCCATGCACACTGTATAATTCCTTTGTCTTGGTATTTCTTGTGCCCTCAGCTGTCTCTCTTGTTAATGTGAGAGTACAGTACACCTGGTAAAGAAGAGGAGACCTGAGCCGCCATCCTACATTTTGTTTCATATATATATTTAATTCTGCTGAGGCTGACAAGACACTTTTTGAATGAGCTCAAACTGCCAAAATCATCTCCATTAGTCCCCATATGGAGAGATAACAAATGAGTTACACCCTCATATGAGCAGATGCTGCTCCACTAAAATCAGTGGAAGCTGAACCTGCTTATGCCAGGGCTAAATTTGGACCATTGTCTCTAAATCCTTCGTAGAGCTGCCACCAGTCCTGAAATTAAAGATGTCCCAGTGTTCTTTACCGAATACTTGACTTTCCAGTCCTACTGCACCTTAGACTGTGTTTAAAATAAAACCCTTTCCTTCTGTTCATCTTGATCATTCCTGTGCACAACCAAGTTTCATACTTCAACTCAAAAAATATTTTTTTATTGATGTGGACTTTCCCCTTGCCTGAATCCCTGTTATTTCACCTTTATTCCAGAGCTTGCTTTCTCCAGTGGCTTTTGGATTCGGTACAGAATACTTGTCACGCTATGAAGAGCAAGGTGTTGGGCTACAATGGGACAATATCAGGACCAGTCCTCTGGAGGGAGATGAATACAGTTTTTTCTTCTCCATTGAGATGATGCTTTTTGATGCTTTGCTATATGGAGTTCTCACATGGTACCTTGAAAATGTTTTTCCAGGTATGTCAATCTCCCACTCATATGTGGTAGTGGTTGTAAATTACACTGTCCTAAATTAATCTCTAACTATTAGGGAGTAGAATAGGACTTTAATGGGGGGGAAGATTACCCCACATCTGCCTATCTTCTTGCATCTTCCTCTGATGTATCTGGTGCTGGTCCCTGTTAGACACAAGATATTGGACCAGATGAACCACAAATTGAATCCAGTCTGGAACTTTTTTTTTTTTTTTTTGCATTTCCTTTTTCTCACTTTTTCTCTCCCTCCCCCCCCCCCCTTTTTCCATTTTGCAAGTGAAAAGGGTGGGGAGAAAGGAAAACAGATTTTTGTGGTGTTTTTGGTCAAAAAAGGGAACATTTAATAAAACAATCTTTTTAGCAAAATGTTCATGCTCAGAAAAGGCCATTTTTCATCAAAATTCTTTTTCATTAGAAAAATGTTGACATGCTCTAGTGAAAATGTTTAAGCCCTGATAATGCACTTTGAAGCACAAAATACAAACTCCAAGGGCCTGACTCACTACTGTGCTGTGGCCCCTTTATGTCAGCTGTTTGTTCTGGTGTGGTTATAACTCCTGTGGAGCATGAGACAAATGGTTCTTCTCACCAACTAGATGGTCAGGAACATTCCCTAAGGGGTTTCTTAAGGTTTTTATAGAGAATCCTGGGTGTGATGTTAGCAACGTGGTACAAATTAAGAAGTGAGTATTTAATGGGCAAGAGCATTTCCTTGTAGCTTAAAAAAAGTTGTTTAGCCTCATGTTAAACATGATTGAAATACTACATTGAAAGCTGTAGAAGCGATGGGGTCGCCTTTGAATGGATTTGCTGCTCCAACACACATACTGTAGCTCCCCTGCCTGTTGCTGAAGCAGGTGGCAATGGTTAGCCAAATTTCAGAGTGTGGAGGGTTATTCTGTTAGGAGGAGAAATTGATCACGTGATCCCGTTTAATTACAAAGAACATACAGTCCTATATCCCTGCACACCATGGGAGTCAAACAGGAGACAGCTTCTTTGTTCATGGTTCCAAGCCTCTTTTTAACCAATAGTTTACCTCTCTAGGCTTTTTTCAGGGCCACACTCCCACTGTTTGTTCTGGCTGTCCCCTTGGCTTTCTGCTTCTTCTCTATTTCTGTGGTGTCTGTGTGTTTCTCACGGCTTTTCTCTCACATTCAGACACATACAGCTCCACCAATCAGTGCTCCAGCCCCTGCATTTTCTATATCTGTCCCCAGGGAAACCCCTTGGGCTGCATTGTTCAGCTTTTTCTCAAGCCTTTCCAAGTACGGGTGGTTTGGGTGGTGGCTCCTATTGCTTCAACTATCTGGTTCCATAAAGGAGCTCAATTGTTTTTTACACTTATCCTGAATGAAAGGTGACTGTACATCCACCACCTTCAAGGAGGTTTAACTCAACCTATAACAAGCCAAGGCTGCTTCTGTGAGCAGACAGAGAGTTGAGTGAGTTAATGTGAGCACAGTATGTCAATTTCTAAGAACCTAGAGGGTAGTATTTTAAGTGGAAATCATATACATACAATCATTGCAAAGTTCTTGTATCAGGTTTGAAGCAATGATGGAATAAACTGCTTGTTTGCAAAAAGTGTCTTTGGAAATTACCCAAACAGCTTGGGGGTCATCCAGTCCTTGTTTAGAGCTTCCTTGTTAGAAATCCAGTCTGGAGAAATGAAGCGGAAATAAGCAGGGATTCTAGTAACTATTCCAGTAACTATCACACAGAAATAGACTACACAGCAGTGTTATTGCAAATCTCATTGCTGATTTTGAATAAGTGGCAAAAGACAGTATGCAGATAGGCTCACAAAGAATAAGACTTTAAACATAGTGGATCAGATTCTTAGCCAGTGTAAATCACCATCACACCACATTTTTTTAGTTGTTTTTCCTGGAAAGCTGCATGTTGAAATTTTGGCCTGAGCTGCCTCTTAATTTAGTTTTGATGCCTGTTGTGCATTCAGACCCAGTGTGATCTTTGTAAACATGATGAGCTTTTCACCCATTCAGTCTCTAGAATTTTGAAGGGGACTTCAAAAAGAAATCATTACTTGGGGTCAGGAGCCTACCTGCTGGAACTGGGAAATTTCTTGGCAGCTACTGCTTAGTATTAAGGGTTCAAACTAGCCCCAGGCAGGGGGTAGCCTAATTCCTTAATTAAACTACATTTTGCTTTAGAAAACTAAAGTTAGCTCTGATCACATGTAATGTGTTTATTTCCCCTCCCTCTCCCAAAATATTTGGAAACTGAGGTTATTCTGCTGGAAGCATGGTAGGTGGCTGTGCTTTGTTAGATCTTCTAAGATGCTGGAACATGATTGCTAATGAAACTCCAAGTATTGATATTTAAATTGAGATTTGCATACCTGAGTTCCAGCCCATAGAAGAATGTGGACTCTCTGTATGAACTGTACTTGTTTGTGTTTTAGGGGAGTATGGGATACCACGGCCTTGGTATTTCCCTCTGCAGGAGTCTTACTGGCTTGAGTCTGGCCACCCAAAAGCTGAGAAAACAGCAACTGCTGATGGTGAGTTATTTGAAAACTCTGGTGCTTGGAAATAACTTCAAAACCCACTGATCCATTTAGAGGTGAATACATTGTACATTCATTATGTGAGCCACTGAAAAGATTAGAGACAGACGTACAGTGGGAATCTTAGCAGGTGGCTTTGAACTCTGAGTGATCCACTATTATTAGAGAGTTATTAGAGGATGAGTCAGTGTTCCATCCAAGGGCTTTTAAAGCATGTGTAGGTTAGCTGGGAACATCAGAGCCACATCTCTCTAATTCATGCATATGAGGATATTTGGCGAGCTGTTATTACCCAACCCAGAATATTTGTGACTTGAGTCACAATGGATATGATACTGATTTTAATTACACTGTGTTTACACTGGTGTTACACCTCTCTGGACCTGAGTTTCTCCCACTTACTTTGTCACCAGTGTAATTATTAACTTCAGTGGAGCTACTCCTGATTTATACTAGAGTGAGATCAGAACTGTGCCTATTTGTGTGTATGTGCACACATGTATGTATATATATCCTACTTTGAGAGTTCCTATCTAAGCACTCCTAATTGATGCTAGTGTAATTAAGGATAGCATCTGGCTCATTGTAAAAAAAAAAGAAGAAGAAAAAGAAAGAAATAGCAAATACTGTACAGTACAATACTGTGTTAAATTTAAATGGCTAAAAAAATAAGGGAAAATTTAAAAAAAGATTTGACAAGGTAAGGAAACTGCTTCTGTGCTTGTTTCATTTAAATGAAGATGGTTAAAAGCAGCATTTTTCATCTGCATAGTAAAGTTCCAAAGCTGTATTAAGTCAATGTTCAGTTGTAAACTTTTGAAAGAACAACCATAATGTTTTGTTCAGAGTTACGAACATTTCAGAGTCACGAACAACCTCCATTCCCGAGGTGTACGTAAGTCTGAGGTTCTACTGTAACAGGCAGAGAGATGAAGGAATCATTCTTTGTCTGTTTTTGCATGGTCAATCTGCTCATCACAACATGACCCCTCATCAGCTCTGATGAACTGTTTGCAAGGGGTCTGGGCACAAGAAGTTGCTTCTAGACCAGCAGGGTCTAATCTCCTCTGCAAACATTCTAAGCCCCCCACCCAGTCTGCCCACATGTTGGAGTCAGGAAGAAAGAAACAGCAACATTGTTCTCCTTAAAGGGGATTTACATTGTGGTATATTCTGAACTGAATAAACAGCTTTCCCACTAGCCTCACTGCGAGGGGAATTCAGAATGACAGAGGTTGGCCTGGATATTACTAGAGTCCATTCTCTGTTTCTGCTTCGGAGCACCCATCAGCCACAGAGGCATTGGGTACAGGGGAACGAACTGCATGTATATAGGTGTGGAGGGAGATTTTCAAAGGCACAAATAGGAGGTGGGCCATTCATTTCCCCTTGGCTCCTTTGAAAACCCCACACTTATAGCATAGAGTCACTTAGAGGGTTTTAGCATTTAGCACACGCCTTTGGGATGCCCCTCAATACTAATAGAAAAATAATTTTACTTTCAGATTGTTCGTAATGCCCCAAAAGTGCTGTGTTTTCTGCCAGGTATGCCTAGGAGAGGGGTAGACAGAGAGCCTTTAAACTCTAAAGTCTTCTGGTATAGGTTTCTTTATAGCACTTTTCAAATTGTTCAAGTGAGGTGTTACTGCCTAAATGAAATCTGAGCATTTGCCCCAAGCAGCAGTTCATTTTCCAGGATCAAAATTATTTTTAAAAAATTGACACATCATAATTATGGATGATGAATTACATGTAGTAATCTGGAGAACCTAGTGCTGCTCTTGGCCAGAGGGAAAGGATATTATCTCAGGTAACCTTAGGACAGGCCCCTACTGGCTCACAAGAATTCAATCTGTCATAACTCACCCCCTCCTCTTTTCTAGAGAGGGTAAAACTGAAAAGATCAGAGCTCTCTGAGGAATCCCTCCATGGGAGGCACATATAATAGTTCATCTATTTGAAGGACTTAGGGTCCTTTCGTTCTTCAGCTTATTTAATTAGCTTCTCCCCCACCCCTGCCACATCTGGGTCACAAGGGCAACAATTATAATGAACAATTATATCTTTCTTCCTTTAGAGAAACTGTCATGCACTGGGAAAAATATGAGAAAAAAACGCCAGGAAATGCAAGAGCAAATAAGGCTATGGCTACACTTACAGCTAGGGGTGTGATTTCTAGCTCGAGCAGACATACTCACACTAGCGCTCATCGAGCTAGCATGCTAAAAATAGTAGTGTCGCTGGAGTAACACGGTCATGGTCTAGCTGCCCAAAATATGTACCCACAGGGTCCAGGTAGGGTTGTGCTCAGAGCAGCTAAGTCCTGCTGCCAGCGCTGCTGCAGCTACACTATTTTTTGCTCACTAGCTTGATGAGAGCTGGCGTGAATATGTCTCTTTGAACAGGGAATCACATCTCTAGCTTCAAGTGTAGACATAGCCTAAGGCCCGGTTTACAATAGGAAATTAGGAAAAATCCACCCCCCTGAGCAATGCAGTTAAACCGACCTAACCCCAGTGTAGACAGCGCCAGTGGGAGAATTCTCCTGTCGACATAGCTTCCATCTCTCGGGGACATGACATACCTACGCCAACAGGAGAAGCCTGCCCATGGCGTAGGTAGCATCTTCCATGAAGTGCTGCAGTGTTGTAAGTGTAGACAAGCCCTAAAGTGTAGACAAGATGCTAAATCAACCTGATACATTTTAAAACTAAGTAGTTGTACCAGTGTATTCCCATGTCAATTATGTTGCTTAGAGTATGTCTCTACTGCAGCCAGGAACGTGCCTCCCAGCATGGGCAGAGAGGCTTGTGATAGCTCCGTTCGGGGTCTGCAGCCTGGCAACAGTCTGGGCTAGCCATCTGAGCTCAGACCCCGTGGGTTGTACTTGGTGGCTAGCCCAAGCCACCACCCATGCCACAGCATCCACACTGCTATTTTTAGTGCGCAGAGTTAGCACAAGACTGTTTACCTGGGCTGGGAGGTGCGCTTCCAGCTACTGTGAAACCTGCTTATGGGGTCTAATTGTGTACCACTGAACTCCGTTAGTTTTTCCATTGCCTTTAATGGGAACAGGATTGGGCAAGACTAAACTCTGATATAATGAAATTTTATGTGTAGACTAATAGATCCAGATCATTTCAATGTATTGTAAAACAGTGAACCTCTGCTCCTACGTTGTGGGGAAAAAAACCATCAGAGGCGTCACTGTTCTTGCTTCCCTTGTCCCCCCTCCACATAAATTCACGTAGCTGCTTTCCTTCCTAGAGTTATGATAGAAGCACATGATTGGGAACTGCACACTAACTCTTTCACTCTGCCCTTGGTTACATCACTTAACCTCTGGATCCCCAGCTGCAAAAAAGGGATCTAACAGGGAAGGGTTTGGGAAGATACAGTGAAGAAGATTCATAGATTCTAGGACTGGAAGGGACCTCGAGAGGTCATCGAGTCCAGCCCCCTGCCCTCATGGCAGGACATAGTCTGTAGTTACCAACACAGTCAGCGCATATCAGACCTCATGCTTTAGGACTTAAACCAGCCCACTATGCACCTGGGATTAGGAAGAAACTTCCGCCATGGAATTGAAAAAATGTCAGTCTTGCCTCTGTAGTACCTGGTCTTGAGTACTTGGAAGAGAGGATATTAGACTAGGTGGATCATTAGTCTGATGGGTCAGAGTGCAATTGCTATGTTCCTAATGTCACTGAAGGGCTTTGATGATGAATAATGCTAAGAGATAAGTACTGTTGTAATTTGTTACTATCTCACTTCTCACAATACATCTCCAGAGATGATGGTAATCATTAAATTAACTTTTGGTTAATGTAGAAAAAAGTCCCAGGAAAGAAGGCAGTCCAGCCTGGAAGGCCACAGGAGAGGAAAAGACTGCAAACATGAGGGAGGAAGCAGACGAGCCTGAAAAGCTGGAAGAACAGAGTGACAACCAGGGGGAGAAGGATGGTAAAGAATCCAAATGTAAACACAAAAGAAAAAAAGAGCGCGCCAAGCAGGGGAAGCCTAAGGCAGAGGCAAAGGACAAAGATGAAATTACTAGTAAGGAGAGAGAGAGAGCAACCTGAGTAACCGTGACTCTTTTGTGTGAGACATTTTAACCCCCGGGTACTTCGCAGAAAACCAGAATTGTGTACGTGTGAGAAACAAGAGCCACACTCCATGTTGGAGCATAGACCTGAGCCCTTATTTCTGAGAGAGCACAGAGCTGCCCACAAACCAGCAGTGATGGGTCGTATAGCCTATCCTGTGCTGGTTAGCTCCAATCTGCCAAGTCGGTGCTGTCCCAGGAGGGCAGGCAATGGTACTGCTGCTGGCAGCCCTTCACTGGGGTGCAGCTTTCATTTCTGCCAGGGACTCCACAGGTGCTCTGCCTGAAGAACTTTCTCAGGAGACGTGTTGAACACCCAGCCACTGCACTGTTGCTCCCTTGTGGTCCACAGCCACCTACCCTTTGGGCTGCTCTGGCTACCTCTGGAGGAGAGTGTTCCACAATAAGGGCTCTACAGCTGGGTCTCTTCCAGTGGAAACCCACACTCTCTTTTCTGACAGCATGTTAGTACCCTTGCTAAGTGACACCTGAGAGGGACACATGCTGGCTTGCTAGGGTTAAATTGTGGCCATGACTTTAATACCAAGACTTGAGAGAGATGAGCTAAGATAAAGGCAAAAAATCCTCCCAAAACCCATCCTGTGTATGTAGGGGATTGGCTGGTTCCAAAGGGATTTATGTGAATTGTTCTGTCTCTACAGTCTGATGCTGACATTAGCCCGCATCTAAACATTCCTGAATATGACCTGGTTGGTATTCAAAGGCCAGTGGGGAGACAGATGAGCTTTCTGCATGTGGTCCCCAGAGGAATTCATGGCAGCAAGCTGGTGATTCCACAGCAGATTCCACCACTGCAGACAGCTAAGGGCTCAGCTCTCAGACTCTCTTGAAGAGCTAGAGGTAAAACTGGGGTCATGAGAGCTCATCCTCATGTAGGTATTGATGACCTGCATTCAGGGTGAATGGAAACAGGACAGTGCTTCAAAAGGAACGAACCAGGCAAGGGGCAAAGGTCATTTTAGCAAATCTGCTTCTAGCACCTCTTTATCTTTGCTTTGCTCATCAGCTCCCAAGTTCCAGAAGCTCTGAAACTGCAGTAGCCGGGGCTTTGCCTGTCACTAAAGGGAACAGACTACATTTCCCCCTTCCTAGCATGAGGTCTTCAGCCAGCTACATAGTAATTGGTGTGCGTGAACAGTACGCAATAAAACAAGCGCAGAGCTAATGTAATTCAAGGTTCCACTTACCAGTAGGAGGGGCGGGGGCATAAAATGCTCTCACAGTGGGATTCAGAGCTGGCATGAGTGAGTGTAACTGGAGTTGGACAGTGGTGCAAAGGATAGATGAACTTGCAATAAGTCAATCCAGTGCAAGTGCAAGACAGCAGGGCACTGTCTAATGACTGGCACAAGATAAATCTGCCCTAGCTGGTGAACTTCAGGCAGTTTACACTAAGCCCTCATCTACATTCTCAACAAACACAATGTTATCAACATCCACCTGTGGAGTCAGGAGAATGACCAGACCTTAGCCCCACGGGAAAGCCAGCAGAGCAGAGGAGTCAGGATGGCCACAAAAAAGGGGACTTAGGTGTAGAGTTTGGGGATAGACCCTCACAACACATACATTAGCCTGAGTCCAGGAGTTTTACAGGCAAACGAGAAACAAACTCATGTCAAATGTAAGACTCGTGGTGGGATCTTGACCAATGTTCCATGCAGAGCCAGAAGAGTCAGGCTGCTGGAATCTGTGTGTGCACGCTCCTGTCTTAGCATTCAAACACACATCAGGTACACCTCTACCTCGATATAACGCGGTCCTCGGGAGCCAAAAAATCTTACCGCGTTATAGGTGAAACTGCGTTATATTGAACTTGCTTTGATCCGCCGGAGTGCGCAGCCCCGCCCCCCTGGAGCACCGCGTTACATCCGAATTCGTGTTCTATCGGGTAGCGTTATATCGAGGTAGAGATGTACTCCAGGGGGTTTGGGCCCGATCCAGTGAAGTGCTGAGAGCCCTCGACTCCCTCGTGGTGCAAGGCCCAAAGGAATGGTCTGCCGGGTCTTGTATTACAAAGCTGCACAATCCAGTCCTGTGATTGTAGCTGCTCTGCGGTGTCCAGTAGACCCATCCTCCCACTTGGGGCTTCTCTGCTAGCTTTGTTTAGAATGGCCGACCCATGGGAGTTGTGATGGAGACGGGGCTCACCAACAGGACTGGCCACACCCAGACAGCCTGGACTGCACCTCAGTGCAGCCCTTCTGGGGGCTGAAAAGTGAAGTAAACTACAACTGCAGAATAACCCTCCCTGCAAATCCTTAAGTGCGTTGTGTAAATAGAAGTGCACAGGGTCTGTAGCATATATATTCTCAACTCCTAACATTTGTCTTCATGTTGTCCAAGGGTTTAATTTCCTTCAGAGGGTCTTTGCTTTGCCTAGCACTTGATGGTGAAGTTTAAAATTATGCTTTTGTGATCTTTGGGGGAAATTCACCCCTGTGCAGAGCTCAACTTAAGTGGTGCCTAGATCTTGGGCTGGCCCTTTGCCCAGGGTGAATTTCACCCCACTAGGATTAAAAGGAAGCTTTATTATTTTAAACAGCACAGTAAAAGAAAAGAAAAGGCACATCTGGGCAGACGACTTGAATGGCTTAGCTGGAAATATAGCTCCATCTCCAGGCTGGTTTAATCTCTCAGCACATGGACAGACAATGAAACCTAAACAATCTCTTTCTGTCACATATGTACAAACACAAAACACAGTCACCTTCCCCTGACTGAGTGAGTTGTGTCTCCACAAATCCTCTCATTTACCGAGGTAAATAAGGAATAACTCTACAGATGTCAATAAACCTACCCCAGTTCAAAACTGGTGTGAGGGGACAACTGGGCCCTGGGACTTTGTGCTATAGTTTACACTGTGATTATGCTGCTGTAAGCAACGATGTGCTGAGAGCTGTGGCCAGAGTGTGGCTCTGACTCCCTTTTCATTCTTGATTTCTTGCCTTTCAAGTAAACACCTTTTTTGAACCTGAGCCTCCAGACCTGATCCCGGGTGTGTGTGTGCAGAACCTGGTGAAGATTTTTGCAGGCAGGCCCAAGCCAGCAGTGGATGGCATGAATGTTACTTTCTATGAGGACCAAATCACAGCCTTCCTCGGCCACAATGGAGCTGGAAAGACAACCACCATGTAAGTGTTAGAGGAAGCTCTGGCTGTGCAAATCCAGGGCATTGCCCTACTGCTCTGACCCTGAGTTCTGTGGAGCAGCAGGCTGATCTCTCCATTCTCCTAGCTTCTCTCTTTCCTAGCTACCACCTCTGCAACTAGCACACAAGGGCAGGCTGTCCCCATGCAGGGACATGCGGACTATAGAAAAGAGAGAGCATGAAATGCATGACACATACAAGTGGATGAAACAAAACATGTCCCTGGATCAAGCCCCTATAAGCATGTTAATGGCAACAGAGGCCCTTCTGTTTGAAAGAGCTGAGACGCTCTAAAACAAGCACAACTGATACTCTTGGATGCTGTTCTTGGTTACTCCCCTATAGCTGCACTGACTGAAGTCCAAAGCGGTGCATGCCGTGGGTGCAACTGAGTATAGAACATGGCCTCAGTGTTTATATTCAGTAGATCTGGGGTGGGGTATTTACGTAACATAACGTAGCTATGGATTTATATGTAATTGTACAATTTATATGTAAACTATCCACCCAATTTAAAATGGTCCTTTAGTCCCAGAATACCAGAGCACTAAAAAGCCTGGGGTTACATGTGTTTTCTGTTTGTACCCAGCAGGTAATACCAAATCCACATATTAGTGATCTACCATACAGTCTCCAACTCTTTTCAGTCTACAGCAAAACTGAGTGCAGGTCAGGAGGGCAGGGTAGCCCTAGTATAACCCATGGGCAGCACTGTTATGTAACTCTGCATTCAAGGCTTCAGACCATTATTCTGGATCTCTGCCCCAGCGAGACTCATTCTAGGTCATGGGTAGTCAGGGCTGGGGAAACTTGCCTGGTGAACTGGTTTGAAAAGTACAAGTTCAGGTTAACTTGACTTAAACACCGTTCAGCCAGCTAGCAAGGACCAGATCAAACTTTTGTGCAAACCAAGTTTGGAATCAATTTTCTATCCTAGGTGAGAACCATATAGACAATTGATACAAAACCCAGAACCACACACTAGCGGAGTTACCGTACACATTCCCAGGGTCTCACTTGTGTATTTTATTAGGATGAGATTTAGATGTGTCCATGCTTCACAATGGGATTGTGTTTCAGCAACCACTGGAATAAGAAGTCATCACGTGCCACCTAGTGGCCCATGAGAGAAGTGTCTCCGCTTATCTGAAACCTAAGGACTGTCCATTTGCTTTTTTTCTCGTGTTTGGCCAGGTCAATCCTAACAGGCTTGTTTCCACCCACATCTGGAACTGTCCTGGTTGGTGGCAAGGACATCCAGATACATATGGACTCGATTCGGCAGAGTTTAGGCATGTGTCCTCAGTACAACATCTTATTTAATCAGTAAGTGCCATATGATGCCAAACTCAGGAACTGAGCCCCCACCACCTGGGCTGGATGTTTGGGATGTCCCCAAAGCCCATGTTGTTTCTCTGTGCTCTTCTGACAGTGCATGTAACTCAGAGACAGAACCCTCCTTCCTTCTTCTCCTGTCAGTATTTCTAAAGGACAGATACTATTTTACCCTTTCTATAATCCCCAAGAGGAGATGCATGGGGGGATGCAGGGTCACATGCCCCCCCAGATTTGCTGCTTGGCTTGTACTGAGAATGCTCACATGGACTGAGCATGCTCAGTAACACTGCTGAAGCCGGCTGCCCACATTTTATTCCCTTCCTACTACTTCTACTTCCACGGGCTGGGCCCAAAGTTGTTCCTCAGGGGAAATAAGTGTTCCTGATATGGGTACTGTCTGCATTGTAGTAGAGCTTGGGAGGGACTTAACATGAGAATCAAAGCACACAATAATCCGGGGCCCCATTCCCCAAACCCAGGGGAACCCACAACCCTCTATCCCCATCTTGCCTCAGTAGCTACTGCCAGTCACCATCTAGCCCCCGCTCACTGGGGCAGACTGCAGTCTATACCACTCATCATCGGCAATGGGGGTTGGGACCTGCTGCCTTTGCCTACCCTGGGCTGCACCTCTGCAACCCCAGTACCCTTCGCGGCCTTTACCAAGGCCTGCAGCCTGGGGGTTCTCCAGCCTGGAGCTCCCCAGCTCCTCTGGCCTTTCCCCAGCCCTGCTCCACTCTAGGTACCCTGCTGCACTCCCAAGCAGCCAGGCCCATCTCTCTCCACAGCTAGAAAGAGACTCTCGCCTAGCTCCTGCCTAACAGTCCCTTTATAGGGCCAGCTGTGGCCTGATTGGGGTGTGGCCCCAGCTGAGGCTGCTTCCCCAGTCAGCCTAGAAATTGCCTCCCCCGGGGCAGCCTTTTTCCCGGGCTGCTTTAAGCCCTTCTTGAGCCGGAGCGGGGTGACTGCCCCACTACAGGTGGGTAGACAGGGAAGCAACAAGAGCAAGGAAGGGCAGGGTGATCCTGAGGAGTTGCTGGCCAACCAATGTAGGCGCATGTAAGGGATAAACCAATTCCTCTCCTCAAAGGGGGTAATGCTATAATGAACTGACTGCTGTTGGATCTGGTTCTTCATTTAACCTGTCTCAATGTCTTTCTGTCTAATTTCTCAGCCTCACTGTAGCAGAGCACATCTTGTTTTATGCCCAGCTGAAAGGGAGGTCTCGAGAGGAAGCTGTGTTGGAGATGGAGATGATGCTGGAAGATATAGGCCTCCCCCATAAAAGGAATGAAGAGGCTCAAAACCTGTCAGGTGCCCAAAGATTTGTTCTCAAAATCTTCACCTTTTTTGTTCTACTATCATTTTAGTTCCATGGGGACAAATTCTGCCAACAATTCACATTAAGTAGTCCCTTACCTCTTGAGTAGTGAATTGGAGCCCCATGAATTTCAATGGGCTTGCTCAAGCAGTGTGGGTAGCAGAATCTGTCTATAAGGCATCAGCTGTGAATGTATCTGTGATGCATAAAACTTACTTTAGTGATGCTGAATAAAAATATATATATTAATATACAAAAATATGTATTCCCTTAATCACATACCCCAACCCCACCACTATTCTGTGGTAATGGTCCAAAATGCAACACCTTCCCATACTGCTGCTTCAGTGTCCTGGGTGAATACCCTAGAATACTGTAATATTTTTATAAGGGCTGTTCATGTCATTTAAAAGGTAAAACTGTATGTAGTCCAGTGGCAAGGAGGTGCAGCATGTGGGTGCAGTGACCTATAACTGTCCAGAGTTGCAGGTTGGATTAGATAAGTACTCAGGAGTTTTTATACTTCACTGATCTCTAGGTTCGGCAAACGTGGGCCGACAATATCATGAGAACAAGCTTTCTTAGACCATCTCTAGAACTTCCTGCTTTGGCTCCAGGCCAGAACCAGAAAATGCAGACACTGCATGAAAATGAAAAGTAATGAAAAAATTAAGCTAAAATTTTGGAAACCCAGCAAAAATGTGTGTATTTGTTCAAGTTCTGGGCCAAGGTTCAGGAGTGAGAGCGGTTCTTATTTTACCTCGTCCAGTTTGTCTGTCTCCAGCAGACACAAACAGTCATCTATCATCACATGCTGCAATGTGTGCTGCTCTTCCTTCTCACTCCCACAGTTGTGTCCCTGCACTCTTTAGGTGGCATGCAGAGAAAGCTATCTGTTGCCATTGCCTTCGTTGGTGAAGCAAAGGTGGTCGTCTTGGATGAGCCCACATCTGGAGTAGACCCATATTCCAGGAGGTCTATCTGGGATCTTCTACTGAAGTATCGCTCAGGTAACACACTCCAGAGAGGAAATTGCTTTTTAAACCCCTTCACAAATAAGCATGTCTGTTGCATAAGCTTTCATTAAAGTAAAGGGTATGAACATGCACAAACAGGTTACACGAGTGGTAAATTCACGTAAGCCACTTGTTTCATGACCTGGGGGTTTAGGGCAGAGATCAGAAAAGCTAGAGAGATGATATAGCAACTTAATTTTACATGGAGAGAGCCGACTAAACTGTGCTCAGAGGGCCCCGTTCTGCTAATCTAACTCACACAGAGTAGTGTCATACTAGGCAAGTGATCTAATTTATTTCAGTGGGACTCCTAACAGTGTGAGGCACTACTCAGTGAGAGTAAGTGAGGCAGAGCTGGCCCCAGTATTTCAGAGGAGCTGAACAGGTTTGGAAAAGTTTGGGTATCCTGCTGCTTGCACTTACAACTGCTACAGAAAGGAAGAGCTTCAGCTTCTTTCTGAACCTATTAAATGCCTCACTCCCCTTTAAAAAAAATAAATTGTTCATTTCTGAGGATGAGTGCTGGAGAGATTTCTCATTGATGGGCCCAATTCTGTCACTCTTATTCACTCTGAGTAGTACTTTACTCTGTGACAAGTATCAGAGGGGTAGCCGTGTTAGTCTGGATCTGTAAAAAGCAACAGAGTCCTGTGGCACCTTTAAGACTAACAGACGTATTGGAGCATAAGCTTTTGTGGGTGAATACCCACTTCGTCAGACGCATGTGTCTGTTAGTCTTAAAGGTGCCACAGGACTCTCTGTTGCTTTTTACTCTGTGAGTAGCTCCATTCAGTGTGAGTAAGGGCAGCAGAATCATGTCAAAAATTGTATTTATTTATATACCTTTGCCAACCTTTTAACTCTTGGTCAGTTGTTCTCCCCACCCTGGGTTAGCCAGCCCCTAGTTCCTTGTCAGCTTCTCCTTTTATGGATGCTCAAGCTAATATGTGTTAAACTATCGAGACGTGTTCAGTTATGTAACAGATGTTCTGCAAGGTCATCCTGGGATGAAGGTGGCGGTGCTGTTATGGGTGTTGCATGCTCGTGGGCCTTACCAGGAGTTTGCCTGCTCATGTGGGAGCATCTGTTGCTTGTACAGCTCTTTGTTTTTAATTTTCTCACTTGCCATCTTGCCTGCATCTCCACTATTTTCCATGAATAAGGCCCAACCCGATAGGATCAACTCATGGTGAAATCTTTGGCTCTTATTCCTGGGAATTCTTTCAGAAGTGCTGTACCAATCCCTGTAATCCACATACAGCCCTGATTGTACCAAAGGAACAGTACCTTGTAGAACACCTCTGTATTCCTTCTCCTAGGCAGAACCATCATCCTCTCTACGCATCACATGGATGAGGCAGACATCCTTGGAGACCGGGTGGCCATCATTTCCCAAGGAAAATTGTTCTGCTCAGGCTCTCCTGTCTTCCTAAAGAACTGCTTTGGATCTGGCTTCTCTCTCACCTTGGTTCGCAAGATGAAAAACACCCAAGGGGGAGGAGAATGGGGTTCAGTAAGTTCTCTGCTCCCTTGTTGCACAAGCAGTCTTCAAATATTCATTCACTGCAACAGGTCAGAACCTGAGTAGCTGCTGTTTGTTGCTGTGGACAAAGCTGACTGTACAGTAAATGGTGTGTCCTAAAGGCAATGAGAACATGAGTCTCCTCCTCATGAAATTAGAGGACTATTTGGGGATTTAAATATTCACCTCTTACAGAGCTTCTCCAGTTTTATGAATGTATATGCCTTAGGGCAGAGGGCTTTTCAAAGGCACAAATGGCAATTGGGCAGCCAGCTCTGGAGGCTGATGCCTATCTGAAAATCTCCCCCACCACTTACATTGAACATCTCCCTGTGGAGTCCCATTTGTCCAGGCATGAGTCCTTCTGCAATACACTAGATGTGATCACGTCTCCCTACAGCGGGTAGCTCAGGAACTATGGCAGCCTGCCACTTACTCCTGGCAAAAGCAGTTCTCCAGCAACTCAAATAAGAGGGACCTGGATTGTTTTTGATCCTGTAGGTCCCAGTTTGTAAACCCACTGACATCAGTGTCTGTATGTATGGCCATTGTTCATTCAACTTCCCCAAGTAAATGCATGTAATTTAGAATTCCATGTGGTTACCACATGCATGGTGGTGTGATGCAATACTTGTGTGAAATTTAATTTTTGTCTGTCTTTTATGCTAGCCCTCAGACTGCAAGTCTGAGTGTAATATGTTCAAGATGTTCCAGCTAAGACAAATTTCTTACTACCCTGAAGCTGTGTAAAGGCTGATGAAACAATCCCTGATGATAACACTCTTACACACTAGTTCGCATGCATTATATGCATCTGACACTTAACATTCTCTTTCTTACTTATCTGTACTAGCACTCCCCTAGCTGTGGATCTCAGTGCTCGTGTTCCTGTTCCAGGTGTGCACCTAAAGATACAGCGGAAGGTCCCGAGCAAGAACTGGATGGTAAGAATTGGGATCATTCACCTGGTCCAAGGTCTATTCTTCTGAAACAGGGCTTTTTTCTCCTAGTGTACTGCTACTTAAAGCTTAGAGAACCCTGCTTTTGAGATTCCCTTTTTCAGCACTGTCTCAGGTACGTGTATTTTACTGTCACCTAGAAATCACTAAGGCTTCTTGGTGGTTTTGCTTACCTTTCTGTGACAAACCCCCTTTCTGAGACATCTTCTAAGATTCTGGGCTCAGACTGTAAAGTGGAAGCTTGGGTCTTCCTTGACTGTGGACTAATAGTTTCAAACTCCTGTGTATTACAATATGTGATTCAATCAAGAAAGGAGAAACATCTTTAAAGTGCAGCAAACAGAATCTTTCTGTGAGCACCTCTTCAGTTTTTCTCACTCTTGGGAGCACTTTAGTAGATGCTTCTGAAAGTCAATCATGGTGTTGATGGGCCTTAAATCATTTCCTGCTACACAGTTCAAAAGTCATAGCTGACCAGGATCCAGCCCAGTCTAGTAGCATATTAACAGAGATATGTGTGAGTCCTTCCCAACTTGTCAGCACAGCCTTTGGAAGCATTCCCAGAATACTTAAATATTCATTTTCTGAACACTGTTCTGACTCTTTACAGGGGATGTGAATGAGCTTACAGAACTAATTCATCATCATGTTCCAGAAGCAAAGTTAATTGAAAGTATTGGTCAGGAACTCATCTACCTTTTGCCCAGTAAAGATTTTAAACAGCGAGCTTACGCCAGTCTCTTCAGAGAATTGGAAGAAACCCTGGCTGACCTGGGACTCAGCAGTTTTGGGATTTCGGACACTCCCCTTGAAGAGGTAATGGATGCTTTGAAATATTTCTCAGTCCTTCCAGAAATCCTTTTGGGAGAACTTGAGTTCCAAAACATGGAGCCATAATAATCCGCTCAAAGCCTAGCATGAACCAGTAATGTCCATTGTAACATACACAGCAGATCTTTAAAGATGGGAATTCAGAAATAATTCAAACCTGGATGCCCATCAGATCTGTTTATAAATGGGCCATGACTTATTAGCCTCAAATGTTCCTCTCTTTTATTCTCGGTTTCTCTGCTCCCCCACACCATTTTGCTTCCCAAGCTCTTTCCTAGCAGATCTTTGGTTCTGTAGTTAGCAGCAGTACCCAGAGTTATTTGCAAATGTCATTTTAGAGGATGATGTCTAGCGTCTCACAAGCAGGATGACTCCAAAGGTGTTGCTAACCAAGAGGTGTGCATGTCTTTGGCAGGTTTTCCTGAAGGTCACAGCAGATGCTGACCCTGGATCACAGAATGCAGGTAGATATCCATGATATTCAGTGTCTGATGCTCTTTTCTTGGGCATTCTGATAGCCTATTAAGAACGAGAATAATAGCTTCCAGTCCCATATGTCTTTCTTTTCATTATATAGCTGGTCAGCAAGTGATGCTGATTTGGGGCTTGATCCATTATCCGAGAAGTCAATACAAGTCAGATTTCCATTTCTGCTGGATCAGATCGCTAATTATATACATCAAAATCCATCCTCAAGTCTCTAAAGTATAAGTGGTTTTGGCATTCAGCACTCTGCTGTCTGTCAGTATGTTCACCACAGACTTGATTAACTCATCCATAGTGTTGGAAAAAGGGAATGGAATAGAGGATTAAGGCGGCAGTAGCCAGCCTGCCTGGTACCAGTTGATAGAGCTGCCTCTAACTCTGGCCGAGTTCTCGGAAGCCCTCCGCCACACGCCCACCAATAAATCTCTGGGCATGGACGGGCTGACTGTGGAGTTCTACCGCGTGTTCTGGGACGTCCTCGGCCCGGACCTTCTCACCATCTGGGCCGAGTCCTTGGAGAGCGGGGTCCTCCCCCTGTCGTGCAGGTGAGCCGTGCTCGCCGTGCTCCCAAAGAAGGGGGACCCCCGCGACCTTCGGAATTGGCGTCCCATCTCGCTCCTCAACACGGACTATAAAGTTGTAGCGAAGGCCATCTCGCTGCGGCTAGGGTCCGTGCTGGTGGACGTGGTCCGACCAGACCTACACCGTCCCGGGCTGTACCATCTTTGATAATCTCTTTTTGATCCAGGATCTCTTGGAGCTGGGGCGTAGGGATGGTCTGTCGTTCGCCCTTCTGTCCCTGAATCAGGAGAAGGCATTTGACAGGGTGGACCACAGGTATCTCCTGGGCACTCTGCGAGCCTTCGGCTTCAGACCCCAGTTTGTGGGTTTTCTCCAGGTGCTGTACGCCTCCGCAGAGTGTCTGGTCAGACTCAACTGGACCCTGACCGTGCCCCCTCTCGGGCCAGCTGTATGCTCTAGTGATCGAGCCCTTCCTCTGTCTTCTCCACCGGAGGCTGACGGGGTTGGTGCTGCAGGAGCCGGAGCTGCGGCTGGTCCTGTCGGCGTACGCCGCCGACGTGCTCCTCGTGGTCCAGGACCCTGGCGACTTGGTGCGGGTGGAGGCTTGCCAGGCCATCTACTTGGCGGCCTCCTCCGTCCGGGTCAACTGGGTCAAGAGCTCTGGCCTGGTGGTCGGGGACGGGTGGCAGGTGAGCTCCCTCCCACCCGCACTTCAGGCCATCCGGTGGAGCGTGGGTCCGCTGCTCGATCTTGGCATTTACCTTTCTGCCACACATCCGTCTCCACCAGAGAACTGGCACGGTTTAGAGGACTGGTAGAGCGGCTCCGGAGATGGACAAGACTACTCCAGTGCCTTTCCCTCCGAGGGAGGGCACTGGTGCTCAATCAGCTAGTCCTGTCCATGCTCTGGCACTGGCTCAACACCCTGGTCCCAGCCCCGGATTTCCTGGCCAACCTCCAGAAGTCGGTTCTGGAGTTCTTTTGGCCAGGACTGCACTGGGTCTCTGCAGGGGTCCTCTACCTACCCCTGGAGGAGGGAGGACAGGGCCTGAAGTGCTTGCGCACTCAGGTCCACGTCTTCTGCCTCCAGGCCCTGCAGAGGCTCCTTTATGGTGCAGGTAGTCTGGCGTGGAGCGTACTGGCACACGCCTTCCTCCGCCGCCTTCGAGGGCTCCGATACGACCGGCAGCTCCTTTATCTCCATCGGAGTGGTCTTCAGCGAGACCTCTCCAGGCTGCCGGCCTTCTACCAGGACCTCCTCCAGACCTGGAAACTGGTTTCGGCCACCAGGTCCGTGGCGGCCACCGAGGAGGCGGATCTCCTCGTGGAGCCCCTGCTACACAACCCCCAGTTCCGTGTGCAGGTGGCGGAGTCCCTCTCGGTGCGCCAGAGGTTGGTCCTGGCAGAAGTCACCAGAGTCTGAGACCTCCTGGATTACGACTGGGGAGACTGACTGGATCCCCTGACGCTCGCTCGGCGCATGGGGCTCTCCAGACCTTGTACTCCCTGGCGTATACTTCAGGAGGTGTGGGCCACTTTACTGCCCACTGCTCGGATCTTCCTTGACCGGGTCCTGCGAGAGGGCACGCCCCGCCCACTCTCCACCCCAGGCCCTCCTGACCTTTTCATCAGGCCCCTGCCCCGTGGACCTACCAGGCCAGCCCCACCCCTTTACTGTGAGCTGGCTGCACGAGTTGCAGCCGGTCCGGTTCCAGACTGCACCACGAAAACATTTGTACATGCTTGTGCTCCACACCCTTCATGTCCTCACCCTCACGTCCCGCCCCGACACAAAGTGGCGGGACCTTCTGCCACCTCTTGAGGGTGAGGAGCCCCAGTGGGCCAGTCTATTTTCCACCCTGGTCCTGAGGCCCACCGGGGATGTCAACTGGCGGATCCTTCATGGAGCCGTGAGCACGGGCGTGTACTTGGCGCGGTTCACTCCCTTCCCGGACACCTGCCCCTTTTGTGGCGTGAGGGAGACCCTGGCGCACATATATCTGGAATGCGCCAGGTTGCAGTCCCTATTCCGGCTCCTGTTGGATAAATTATTACATTTTTGGTTGCACTTTTCCCCTCACATGTTCATCTACGCACTCCCTGTCCGTGGCCCCACAAAGTCGCGGGACCTCCTTGTCAACCTTCTCCTAGCCCTGGCCAAAATGGCCATCTACAAAACCAGGGAGAGGAGGTTGGCCGACGGGGTTTCCTGCAACTGTGGGGCCTATTTCCGCTCCTCCGTCCGTTCCCACATCCGGGCAGAGTTCCTCTGGGCGGCATCCGCTGGCTCCCTTGATGCCTTTGAGGAGCAGTGGGCGCTGTCCGGGGTTCTCAGCTCGGTGTCCCCATCAGGTTCCATTCATTTAGCCCTGTGACCTCACTCCCGTTCCTGTTATCTGATTAGTTGTCCCCCACAATTATTTGGTATCACGGACCTGTGGATCCTCCCCTTAGGCTGCAGGGAGGTCCTTTAGCAGTGAGCCCGCCCACTTTCCTGGATACAAACAGGACCAGTTGATAGAGAATCATTGCAATGGTTGTAATGCAAAACAATGTAGTTGTCAGGAATATATAGGTTTGGGAAAATCTGCTTCCACCAGGGCTAAACCTCTAAGGAAGCTTACTCAGCAGTGATGAACAAGGTTGAAATAGCCTCTCAGCCCCTCCTCCTAGGGAGTAATGCACATGATCACTTCAATTCCCAAAACCTAGGAGGTGCTCAAGAAAATGGCTCCACTCTCAGAAAAACCTGCGTTGAGCAGAAAGAGAAGGCTGAACAACCCCCTTTGGCGACCAATGGAGCCTCTCGAACACCTGCAGGCCGAACAGGGGATGGGAAAGAAGGCAAAGGGTCCCGGCAGAATAAAGGTTCTCAGCTTGTCCATCAGCAAATCAAAGCACTGCTCATCAAACGGTTCCACCATGCTACCCGTAGCCGTAAGGACTTCCTTGCTCAGGTACCACTCGTTCCTTCATCACTGTCACTGAGTCTTCCCTAAAGAGTCCTCAGCACTAGTGGCCACAGGGATACCTCCAGCAAAAGCAAGGGTGGTAATGATGACGGGTACCAATGTCCACCCAATTAATATCCCAGCTGCTCTGCATCCCACACTCAAGCACACATACACACGCTATAGCCTCTCTCCCCTCTCTCTTTCTCTCTGCAATTTGCCTCCTCCAAAATTTTTTGCTTTGATTGAGACTGTCCCTGATATAGTCCATGTTGATAAAAACCAACACTATGGCAACTCTGGCTGCTGGTAGTGCTGGGAATGAAATGGTGGTGCCTGAGAACAGAAGTAGGTCTGATCCATGTGCTATTGCTGTCCCTCCTTTGTGTACGTGTGTTCTGAGCTTTACAGAGCTGTACACAAATGTTACTGCACATTATGATGTTTTTCCTGTTCCCTGCAGATTGTTCTCCCGGCTACTTTTGTGTTGTTAGCTCTAATACTTACAGTTATTATCCCTCCCTTTGGAGAATATCCCAGCTTAATACTACATCCTTGGATCTATGGACACCAGATTACTTTCTTCAGGTCAGAGGAATCGTTTTTTAAAGTAGATCTCCTATCCCCTTTCCTCCTTAGCATTTAGGACTGCTGGGTTACATCTGCTGCTTCGTGGGCCTGATTCCCCTCTCACTCATCCCAGAATAGTTAATTAGCATGAAATTGGCATGAGTGGAGAATCCAGCCCATTGTCTGACTGCAAAAGAATGGTTCTCAAACGTTTTTATATTGTGAATGGCCTATCTCCCAACCTCCATGTGCCAAATACACCTCTACCCCGATATAACGCGGTCCTCGGGAGCCAAAAAATCTTACCGCGTTATAGGTCAAACCGCGTTATAATGAACTTGCTTTGATCCGTCGGAGTGCGCCGCCCCCCCCCCCCCCCCCCCGGAGCACTGCTTTACCACGTTATATCCGAATTCGTGTTATATCAGGTCGCGTTATATCGGGGTAGAGGTGTATAGTGTTTGTATTTAAAGTGTCGTGTTTCCCTCTAGTACCTGGTCCAATTGGAGTACTAAAACCTACAACTTCCAACAGGTTATGGAATTGTTCCTTTAGCTCCAGTGGTAGATCTGTGCTTTGGTGCTGAGGGTTGCAGCTTCAAAATCTGCTGATGACGTGTGGTGGGGGTTGTTATACTTGGTTATATGTACTGTCTGGACAATGTTAAAGAGAAGATGAAAGTAAACTTGCTTTGATGTGAGGGGTGCTGCTGCTGCTTGGCTGTGTCCCTCCCATTTTGGTAGCTGCTGTTTTCCATTTCCTGGGCATAAGATTTTACATTTGTCAGTACTCAAACTCTGTTCATTACCTGCCGAACCTCTAGGTCACTTTGCAGTTTGCCTGTGACTTCCTGTGCATTTACTACCCTTTGTGCTGTCCTCAAATATGATCACAATTGAATTTACACCAAAGAAACACCTGGCAAAGATATAAAGCATGCATTGTGCGGGGTGCAGAGAAACACTTTTGGTTTTAGTTTATCAGGCGAAAAATGTTTCTGGAAACCGTAAGAGACCTGGGCTGGACTGTAACCATTAGGAAGCATCAGCACTTGAAGGCTGTAATGGTTGTGAAGCATTTGTACAAAGTAGCTTAACTGATTCCCCCAGTGGTGTGTGGAGCACAGTTTGAAAATCACTGGTCGATAGCACCTGGCACCGACAGTACGCTAGTGTTATTAGACACTTTGTTGACATGGTTAGAATTCTTTCTTTGGCCTCAGCCTATTAAAAAGAGGGGATGTGATACTTGTCCTATGATTTCTCTGTGTTTGCTGAGTTCCAGTATGACAGTTTATGCTGGGTGGGTCTGAGATGAAGATCAGCGTTCACTCCTGAGTGTGATGATTCCAAGCTTACAAAGGGGAGTGTGTATTTGTATTAAGTTTGTTAAAATGGGTGCTTTGATCTCAGGAGAAAATGGCCATTGCTTTGTCCTTTTTTAAGCCCTCTTGGAATCTTTCTAAGGTTTGTGTACTTTATCCTATTAAGGAGACTAGATTATCGGCACCTGAGGGGACTCTGCCTAGATGAAGCTATGTGTCTACCTGTGTCATGCTGTCACCAGCTGGTTTTGTGTATTCTACTTCTGTAGTCTGACAGGTTTTTATACAGTAAATCTTGTGCAATCTCCTTAGCAATGAGCGGCCTGGCAGTGAGCAGATGGTTTCCCTCACTGATGCCTTCTTGAATAAGCCAGGATTTGGAAGTCGCTGCATGAAGGAAGAGCCTCTTCGGTAAGTCATTGGATATTCCCTCTTGAAGTAGAAATCATCTCTTGTAAGATATAACCAGTGGGATGCGGATACCACACTGAGAATGATGTGGGCTAGCTTTTCACTGAAACACGTGCAGGCACTGAAGTTTGGAGATGACAACAAATAGTGAGAAAATAATGCAGTCAGGCTAAGTTATATATTTATAGATAGAAGACAGCAAAGGCAATTCCATGTAGAACCTCAGTCATATGCATGAAGAATTAAACATGAAAATTTCCATTTGTAGAGCAATAAAATAAAGCCAGAATTTCCAGATCTCCCTTCCTATTTACCATGGCCTGCCCCCCTCCAATTTTCCATGGCCTAGGGCCTTTTCCCTCAGGCTCTCCTTCACAATAGCATGTTATCCCCATGGCTACAGCAATTACTTAAGTGGAAAAGTAACTATTAGGGAAGTAACTGGTAATTTTTAACTGTTTGCTCTGATAAAAATGTCAGTCACACTCTATGCCTTGGCTCTTAAATTCTTCTCCCTCTCCCACCCTTTCTGTTCTTCCCCCTACGCCCCTGCATATGTGTCCCTGTTGCCTACACCCCCTCACTGTCCTGTCTCCTGCTGCCCCACTGCCTGATTCCTTTCTCCCCTGGATGTTGCCAGTCCATTGGTGGCTCCTGTTTCATCTTCTTTCCTCTATATAGTGTAGCAGGACTTAAAACTTAGGTCAATATAGCAGCTGTGTTAAGGGGATCTGAAAAATCCACACCCCTGCATGCTGTAGCTGTGCTGGCCTATCCTCTGGTGGAGACGCAGCTTGGCTGACAGAAGAATGCTTCTGTTGACCTAACTACCATCAGTTGGGGAGTTGGTGTTCCTCCCCCTTCCGCTGCTGTAGGCTGCCTAGCTACAGGGCTGTGGTTAAGCCGCTATGGTCCCTGTAATGTAGGTATGGCCTAAGTGATAACAAGATGAAGCTCTAAGCATTGAGGATGGATGAGAAGGTACAGTGTGATGAGAGAGCAAGGGAGGAAGGATGGTCTCCGAATAGAGAGCTAGGAGAAAAGGATTAAAATCTTGGCTCTGCCACAGACTTAATGTGTGCCAATGGGCAAATCACTTAACCTCACTGTTCCTCATTTCCCTGTCTGCAAAATGGGGCCAATAACTTCACAGGTGTGGTGATTGAGTCATGGGTGTTTATCAAGCACTCTGAGGTTCTCTGATTGGGAGACACTCTTCTCATTGGTAACGACACACTGCGGGGGAGGAATGCAAAAGGAGCAAACACCTCAACTACAGCAGCATTTTTTCGTGTGTTTATGAGCTCTGGTGAGCTATGTGACGGCACTGTTAAGAGATACTGTGTTCCTCTGTACAGGGACTACCCATGCAGTAATATGTCAACTGCCTGGAGCATACCACCTATTCCTCCTAACGTAACCAACCTGTTTCTGACCCACAAATGGAGCCCTGACGACCCTTCTCCCTCCTGCAAGTGCAGCACTCGCAAGAAGCTCACTATGCTCCCGGAATGCCCCACGGGAGCTGGAGGCCTTCCTCCCCCACAGGTACCATGCAACGGCCACATACACCTCTAAAGCAGCCCCAGTCAGTGGGGGGATGGGATTATGTGATAAATAAACTATGCTGCCTGTGTTTGTAGGGAAGAAAGTGCTTATCAAGCAAAAGATGTGTGTGTGTGAGAGAATCATTTACTAAACAAAACTGCTGGGTATGGAACAGATGGGAAATACATGTTTTCCTGGTCAGAGCCTGGATTCTGGATGACTGGATAGAATTAGCAAGCAAATAAAGTTTCAGAGTGAATGCAGGATGGCTTGTTTCAAGCCTTGCAGACTTCTGTGGAACTTTCACATGATTTCCACTCAAACCCCAGTGAAGCACAGACTTGACTCAAACCCAGGTGGAACTTTTTGGTTTCAATGGTGTTGGGAATCCACACAAAGCAAAGCTGGATAAAAGTTACTTTTCAGGTGAGATCCTGTGAACTGAAACCAACTGTGTGGTTTTTACGGACAAACACCCACTTGATGGGTTTAGGGACTGTAACTGGTTGGTTTGCTGTAACTGGTTGGATTTTCTTTGCCTCTCAGAGAGTGCAGCGCAGCACAGAAATTCTTCAAGATCTCACCCACAGAAACATTTCTGATTTCCTGGTGAAAACTTATCCCAGTCTGATCAGAGAAAGGTAGGGGTAATTTTTGCTTGTCGCATTCTGCATAGAATACACATTTGTGATATCCTCAGTAGCAGTAATATGACATAGCACTTTATTTGCTCACAGTATACAGACATTAACCCTCACCAGCCCTGGGAGGTAGGTAAGGATTACTATCCTTCCTGGGTGGGATTAAACTGTACCAATATAACTGCATCCACCCTAAGCAGCTTGTAGTGCTTTAACTATACCTGTATGGCCAGAGCAGTACAACTTTTGTGTGTGGACAAGCCCCTAGAGGCAGATCTGGCCTTAGACTTCAAGGGTACGTATACACTGCAGTGTAAGCCTTTCAAACTCAAGCTCAAATCTACGCCCCCCCCCTTTCCATCTACACACACATCGTGCTAACCCAGATCCCAGGATACCATGGGGGTGGAGGGTCCAAGCCGGGATCCAGGGTTCAAGCCCTATTGCTTTGCAGTGTGGACTCAGCCCCACTGGACTTGTGCTCTTGACGTCCACAGACGTTTTTTGTCCGCTGGACAGTCAAGTTTTCCCACCCTGCACCACAAACAAAGGGGTAGAGTGATCACATTTTGGGAGGGCACTAGGAAGACATGGGATATGGGTGGTTGGACTCGGACCCACATAATGTAGTGTAGATGCTGGAGACCCAGGGTTCAACAGTTCCTAACCTGGGGTTATGAATGAGTGTAGACGCTTAAGCCCTAGGTTAACAAACCCAGGGTCTGGTAACTTGAGTTCTACTAACCCTGGGCTTACATTGCAGTGTAGACATAACCCAAGAGTACCTGACTCCAAGGATATGTCTACACTGCAATAAAAAACCTGCGGCACTGAGTGTCAGAGCCTGGGTCAGCTGAGTTGGGCTCATGGGGCTCAGGCTGTGAGGCTAAAAATTGCAGTGTAGCTGTTCACCCCGAGTCCAAATATCTACACTGCAATTTTATAGTGTCGCAGACTGAGCCCCATGAGCTTGAATCGGCTGACGCAGGCCAGCTGCAGTCGTGCCGCAAGTCTTATTGCAGCACAGACATACCCCAAGATCCGAGTTCAGTCTGTGCTGCACTGCTTGAAATGTCCTTGAGATGAACTATCCTAAGGTGTTGTTTTCTCACTAGCACCTCCCCTCTTTAGGAGACACCATGAACTCTTGTGATGTGTTGGTATAAACCATTTTGATGTTGATTCAAGATAGAGCTAGAACAGCACCACTGTGTGTGACCTTACAAATCTTTTGATCACCTCTGCTTAATTTGGAGATGCTCTGTCTCAATTCTTCCCTCTTCTGGCCCTTATCCTGGTAGGAAGCTTGGCAGCAATAAAAAAGCAAAAAGCCCACTCCAGAAACGTTATGGACTCCTGATGATAAATCCCCATCTCAGTGTCATCAACACTCAGTATGCCTGTAGAGGCCTCAGTTCAGCAGAGCGCTTAAGTACATGCTTAATGTTCATCTGAGCCAGAGCAAGCCATTTAGGGTATGTGTATGCAACATTTTGGAACAAGCCTCCCAGCACTGGTCAACAGATTGGGGCTAATGGAGCTCATGCTAAGTGCTCTAAAAATAGCTGAATAGACAGAGCTTTGAAGATGCAATACGAGCTGGACCTCAGGCTCTGAAGCCTGTCCCTCTCCCTAGGCTTCAGAGCCTGAGCTCCAGCCCCAGCCGCAGCTTCAAGGCGCTGTCTATACAGCTGTTTTTAGAGCACTAGTGCAAGCCCTGCTAGCCTGAGTCAGTCAGCCAGGCTGAGAGGCTCACTCTCGCTCCCTCCAAAATGCTGTGTAGACATACCCTTAGTTTGATCTGAAACACTTCATAATCTCCTTTTCTGTTGCAGTTTGAAGAGTAAATACTGGGTCAATGAGCAAAGGTAGGAAACTGTTTTATCAACTACAGTAGTAAATAAACAAAGCAGTGATTTTCTGTTTAACTTTGGAACCTAAAAATGTTTCCCTGAATGGGAGAGGTGAATTGTGGCAGATAGCATAGGGTAGACAAAGGGGTGGCTACAGAAACTAGTATGCTGCGTGAGATAGGGATGGAGGTCATTGGGGAATTGACAGCAGCATTATTGTATTCAACTGGTGCTGTCCCCAGCAGCTGTGAAGGCCCAAGGCACACAACGAAACCAGCACCAGCTTCATTTTCTCCCAGGTCAGCTGCAATCTCATGTCTCTGACTCAGAGTGTTCCCATTCCATTTCCCTGCTCTGACTTTTTCTCATCCTATCCACCTATTGTCTCTCTCATTAACACCTCATGAATGCTTGAGATGCTTCCTTGCACTAAGTATTAATGAGGTGTTAAGAAAATAGTAGGTAATCAGGTGCTTCAGGTATCCATGCAGTTGGGTTATGATGTCTAAGAAAACAGGAGGAGCCAGAATTGAAATGGTCAAGACTGTAAATTGTTTTGATCTGTAGATTTCACAAGGTCCAAATCACTATCCTTTTTTAACTGTGTTTGTTAGAATAATCCCATCACTTTAAAATCAATATGGCTTTATCTACACTGGTAAGTTTCTGCGCAGTAAAGCAGCTTTCTGCGCTGTAACTCCTGAGGTGTACACACTGCCAACCCACTTAGTTGCAGAAACTGCGCAGTTGCAGCACTGTAAAAAAAACCACCCCAACGAGAGGCGTAGAGCTTTCTGCGCCGGGGCTACAGCGCCGCGGTGCAAGTGTAGACACCTGGGTTTATTACAGCGCTGCGATTGACCTCGGGGAGGTGTCCCTCTCTGGTCATCGGTTTGAACTCTGCTGCCCTGCCCTCAGGTGACCAACTGTGAGCCCCACCCCTTAAGTTCCTTGGGAATTTTGAAAGCCCCCTTCCTGTTTGCTCGGTGACACGTGCAGTGGTCTCAGCGCATCTTTCCAGGTCACCATGCCTGCTCCACGCACCAGGCAATCCCCCGCTTGAAGCAATGCCGAGCTGCTGGACCTCATCAGCATTTGGGGAGAGGAGGCTGTCCAGTCCCAGCTGCGCTCCAGCCATAGGAATTATGATACCTATGGACAGATTTCATGATGCATGACAGAAAGGGGCCATGACTGGGACACACTGCAGTACAGGGTCAAAGAGAAGGAGCTGTGGAACGCCTACCACAAGGGGCGGGAGGCAAACCGCTGATCTGGTGCTGTGCCCATGAGTTGCCGGTTCTCCAAAGTGCTGGATGCGATACTCCGTGGTGACCCCACCTTTACTGCAAAGACCTCTGTGGATACTTCGGTGACTCGTGTGCCAGTCGAGAGTGGACTGAGCCAGGAGGAGGAAATCTTGGACAAGGATGTGGAAGGGGAGGGGGACCCAGAGGCAGAGGACGACTCGGAGGTCTGAGATGCGTGCAGCCAGGAGCTCTTCTCTACCTCGGAGGAGGCTAGCCAGTCACAGCTGTCGGAGCTTGGCAAAGCACAAACAGGAGAGGAGGTCCCTGGTAATTCGCTTTGATTTAGGGAATCGCTGAAGCGAGTTCTTGGGGGCAGGAGGGTTGCAGAAAGCAGGCTTGTGTCTGTATGATGCGTGTACCACCACATGCCTAATCTGAGCAGCGGAATAGGGTGTTGACTCCCTCACTTCACGGAAATCTGCCTCAGAGGTCTCCATGAAACTTTCATGGAGATACTGGGCAATCCGCTGCTGCAAGTTCTTTGGCAGAGCTGCTTTGTTTCTTGCCCCATTAAGGGTAACTTTCCCATACCACTCTGCCGTCACTGGGCAGGGGACGGTGCGGGGGGACCATTGCTGCCCACAGGCACGCCACATAAGGGCCAGTGTGAAAGCCGCAGTCTTGGAGAAGACCCTCCCTTGATTATCTGCTCACCCTCATCAGTGAGATATCTTCCATAATGAACACAGCCTGTGGAAAATGTGGGGACAGGAATGATTATAAGGCCCCCCCTACAGTGCTACCGGCTCCTGCCTGGGGGGGGGGGGCGCTGCCCGCAAGAGAGCGGCATGAACAAGCCGAGGAGCGGCCCGTCCTCTGCAGCCAGGGCAGGGCCGCGCTACCGGCTCCGCCTGGGGGGTGGGCGCTGAGAGCGGCGGGAGCCGGTAGCGCGGCCCTGCCCCGGCTGCAGAGGACGGGCTGCTCCTCGGCTTGTTCACGCTGCTCTCCCGCCGGGAGCCGGTAGCACGGCCCTGCTCCGGCTGCAGAGGACGGGGGAACATGGTGCCCGGGCGGTCCGCTCCTCCTCGGCTTGTCCCTGCCTCTGCCTCCTCCTCTCTGCGCCGCCTCCTGCCAGGGGAGCGGAGAGGGGAGCGGAGCGGCAGCCCGGGCTGAGCCCGGCTCGTGCCAGGGCCAAGGCGAAGACCAAGGATGAGCAGGGCTGGGATCCAGCAGCAGCCCCAACCCCTGGCCCTGGGAGCGGCGGTGACCAGAGATGCCTCCACCTCAGGCCAGATCCGCAGCAAGGTAAGAGTCGGGCCAGGCGGGAGGGCCCCCAGGACCCCTGGGGAGCTTCTGCCTGCTGGAGCCCCAGAGGCTGCTGCCTCCCTTCCCAGTCCCTCACAGCACTCCAGTGCCTGGAGTCTCCTTCTGCCTCCCCTCCTGCAGGGGGCGAGCGACCTGGCAGAGAGGGGCAGCATCTGTCCAGCAAGCCCAGCATCTCTTCCTTGGCTCCTCCAACCACAGAGCTCTCTCCATTGCATGCCCCTCGGGCTCCCAGCTGGGCGGCCTCAGCGCTGGGAAAACGCCAGCAGGGCTGGGTCCAGTGTGTATCCGAGCTCGTGGGGAGCTCTCTCGCCCCAATGACTAGCGCCTTATCTACGGCAAGTACAGTAGTGCAATAGGAGTGTGACATGAAAAGTATCATGTCATGTTGTGACACGGTCACTCAAATCACGATTACGTGTGTGTACTGTGCTGTCCTATCGGTGCCATTCGCGCTAATTTCCGTTTCGCGTTACGCATTATTTTAACATTACCAGTACCAGTGGCTTCTGGTGAGCGCAGTTTCTCAAAATTGAAATTACTAAAAAATTATTTGAGGTCCACCATGTCTCAAAATCGTATGTCAGGACTGGCATTAATTTCAATTGAAAGTACTTTTGCAAAAAATTTAGATTTCACTGACTTATTAAAAGACTACGCAAGTATAAAAACCAGAAAAATTCAGTTCATATAAATTCTTTTAATTTATGAGAAACTGGAAGACACTAAAGTTTTTCATTACAGTGTATAGTTGAACTCAAATTGTTTGTTATTGTGTTTTTGTTAAAATTAAATGTTAAAATTACACTAGTAGGAAATTGTTTTATTTCACTAACTACAAATTCTCTGTTTTCATTTTTTTTTAAATTTTAAACAGTTAAAACAAAACTGCAAAGTGCAAACATGTGTAAAAGCCAAAAAAAAGTGTGTGTGTGGGGGGCAGCCAAAAATGTTTTTGCTTGGGGCAGCAAAAAACCTAGAGCCGGCCCTGCTCCCAGTACCCACTGCACTCAACACCCGTCCCTCTGCAGTTTAGCCCTGCTGATGTACAGTACCCCCTGCACTGTACTCCAAAGAACAAGGTTGCATATGATACCTGGACATACACAAATCTTTAACCGTCCCGGGACCCCACCTCCTCCTGGGACCCTCCCTTCCCCCCATCCCCCAAAGTGCTGAAGTGTTTTTTTGTTTGTCTCTCTCCTCCGGTTGTTGTTTTTGAATAAAAGAATTGTTTTGGTTTGAAAGCAATCTCATTCCATTAGTTGAAAGCAAACAGAGCCCTGCAAAGCAACAGGAAATTTTCTTAAACCTTCATAGTGCATCGTCTGCGCCAATCACAATCACCTACTAGCATTACAAGCACTGCACTCCCAAGCATAGCAACAAATATTAGTGGCTTTCAGCTTCCAATTGATACCTCAAGGCATCCCTGATCCTTATGGCCCCGTGCTCTGCCCCTCTAATAGCCCTGGTCTTTGACTGTTCAAATTCAGCCTCCAGGCACTGAGCCTCAGTGGTCCAGCCCTGAGTGAAGCTTTCACCCTTCCCCTCACAAATATTATGGAGCGTACAGCACGTGGTTATAAGCATAGGAATATTGTCATCAGCCAGGTCCAGCCTCCCATATAGGCAGCTCCAGCGAGCCTTTAAACGGCCAAAAGCACACTCAACAGTCATTCTGCACTTGCTCGGCCTGTTGTTGAACCTCTCCTTGCTGCTGTCAAGGTTCCCTGTGTATGGCTTCATAAGCTGTGGTATTAAAGGGTAGGCAGGGTCTCCCAGGATCACAATGGGCATTTCGACTTCCCCTACAGTGATGTTCTGGTCCGGGAAGAAAGTCTCTGCTTTTAGCTTCCTGAACAGGCCAGTGTTCCGAAAGATGCACGCGTCATGCACCTTTCCGGACCAGCCTGTGTTAATGTCTGTGAAACACCCACGGTGATCTACAAGCGCCTGGAGAACCATTGAGAAATACCCCTTGCAATTAATGCTAAGTGGTCTGGTGGCTAAGTGGTCTGGTGCCAGAACTGGAATATGCGTGCCATCTATCGCCCCTCCGCAGTTAGGGAAGCCTATTTATTCAAAACCATCCACAATGTCATGCACGTTGCCCAGAGTCACGGTCTTTGGGAGCAGGATGCAATTAATGGCCATGTACACTTCCGTCAACACGAGTCCAACAGTCGACTTTCCCACTCCGAACTGGTTAGCGACTGATCGGTAGCAGTCTGGAGTAGCCAGCTTTTACTGTGCAATCGTCATCTGCTTCTCCAACAACAGGGCAGCTCTCATTCTCGTGTCCTTGTGCTGCAGGGCTAGGGCGAGCTCATCACACAGTCCCATGAATGTGGCTTTCCTCATCCGAAAGTTCTGCAGCCACTGCTCGTCATCCCAGACATGCATCCCAGACGATGTGATCCCACCACTCAGTGCTTGTTTTCCGAGCCCAAAAGCGGCGTTCCACTGTGGTCAGCACCTCCGTGAATGCCACAAGCAATCTTGTGTCGTAGCTACTATGCGTGGCGAGATCAATGTCACACTCATCTTGCCTTTGTAGTTTAAGGAATAACTGCACTGCCACTCATGATGTGTTGGTCAGAGCGAGCAGCATACTGGTCAGCAGTTCAGGATCCATTCCTGCAGCCCGAAAGAGGCAGGGCACTCAGTACACAAACCGTTGAAAGATGGTGCCAAATGCAGACGGAAGCACAGGGATAGCTGGGATGCGAAGCAATGCATCATGGGACATTGGGACAGGACCCAGGATGCCCCGGGACCCCCTCCGCCTTCCCACAACTCTTAGCAGCAGAAGAGGAAGAGATGCTCTGTGGGATAGCTGCCCAGAGTGCACCTCTCCGAATACCAATGCAAGTGCCGCAAGTGTGAACACGCTATTGCGCAGGCAGCTGACAGTGTGAACACACAACAACGGTTTCCCTTCAGCGCTCTCTGAGTGGCACTGTAACTGCCGGCAATTTAACTCTGTCAGTGTAGACATACTTGCAAAACCTCTAAGAGCTACGTGGTTTGTTAGCGAATGGAGTCTGTTACACATAAATTATGTATCTAAAGCAAACATTTACTAAGGCAGCTTTTAGTATTTCTGTTGACTAGAGAGATTTGGATATATAATACAGTAACTCCTCACTTAAAGTTGTCCCGGTTAACGTTGTTTCGTTGTTAGGTTGCTGATCAATTAGGGAACATGCTCGTTTAAAGTTGTGCAATGCTCCCTTCTAATGTGGTTTGGCAGCTGCCTGCTTTGTCCACGGCTTGCAGAAAGAGCAGCCCATTGCAGCTAGCTGGTGGGGGCTTGGAACCAGGGTGGACCGGCAGCCCCCCCTATCAGCTCCCCCATCAGGTCCCCGCTCCTCCCCTAAGTTCCCTGTGCTGCAGCCGCCCAGCAGGCTATCAATTGCCGGGCAGTTCAGCTGTCCCTCCTCCCACTGCCATTTGCTGCTCCTGCCCTCTGCCTTGGAGCTGCTCCCCGAGACTCCTACTTGCTGTGCGGGGGGGAGGGGAGGAAGAAGGGCCCTAATGTCAAGGTGTCTCTCTCCCCCCTGCTCCTGCACCCCGCTTACCCCATCTTCCATAGAGCAGGGGGGACACACGACAGGGCTCAGGACGGAGGGAGCTTGCTGATCTAATTAACAAGTCAGAATACTTAAGAGTAGGGTCAGTGTACTTAAAGGGGAAATGCGCATATCTCTCTCTCTCTCTCACACACACACACACACACACACACACAGTGTGTCTCTGTCTCTGCGATGCTGTCTCCCCTCCTTCCATTCCTGCTGCCTTGTAGAGTGTGAGAGTCAACCCTTGAGGGCTCAGCCAATTGCTAGTTCATCATTTAGCAGTAAGGCATTTCCTGGGAAATATCCCACCCTCTGACTCCTCCACCTCAACCAAGCTTCACAATCATCATCACGGTGTACCAGTATTCAATTGTTTGTTTAAAACTTATACTGTGTGTGTGTATATATATATTATAGTCTTTTGTCTGGTGAAAAAAATTTCCCTGGAACCTAACCCCCTCATTTACAATAATTCTTATGGGGAAATTGGATTCGCTTAACATCGTTTCGCTTAAAGTCGCATTTTTCAGGAACTACAACGTTAAGTGAGGAGTTACTGTATAAGTGATTGATACGAGTATGCTCTTCTGCCAGGTATGGAGGAATTTCCATTGGAGGAAAACTCCCAGTCCTTCATGTCACTGGAGATCAAATTGTTGATTTTTTGAGAGATCTTGGCCAAATGATGAATATAACAGGGGTAAGCAGGAATGTTTTGTCTGTTTATTAAAATACAGCAAGCAAATGTTGCAAATATGTAGCACTAAAATCCCATTCTGCTGGCTGATTTTAGACTTTGTTTTCTTGACTTTTAGGGTCAAGTCTCGATGTCTGTTGCTAAAGAAATGTCTAATTTCCTTAAATACATGGAAACTGAAGACAACATTAAGGTATGTGGGGAGGATAGTCTGGAAACACACTGCTGTTTTGGAGCCAGATTCCAATCTGTAAGAACATGGTTGTCCGTAGCTAAAAAGAGAGTTTAAATGTTATGTCCGTTATGTATGCAGTGTTGTAGCTGTCTCGGTCCTAGAGAGACAGGGTGGGTGAAGTAATATTTTTTTATTGGACCAACTTCTGTTGCTAAGAGAGACAAGCTTTCAAGCTTATACAGAGCTCTTCTTCAGGTCTGGGAAACGTATTTATTCAGAGTGTCACAGCTAACTACAAAGTGGAACAAAGGTTGTTTAGCATAAGTGGTTAATACATATTTCCAGGGACCATTTCACCTTGAATGGTGCCTTGAAATACATGCTAACTACTTAAGCTAAACAACCTAATCCACCTTGTATTAAACTGTGACTCTCTGAGGCTATGAATATTCCACCCCCCCGAGAGACACAAGTTACGCCAGCATAAGCGCTAGTGTGCACAATGCTAGTGTGCCAATGCTAGTGTGCACAGCGACAACTTCCAGGGGAGCTGCTCCTGCCAACATAGCTTCTGCCACTCACGGAGGTGTTTCTTTTATGCTGACAGGAGAGCTCTCTCCCATCAGCATAGAGCGTCTTCACTGAGCTGCGCTGCTGCAGCACTGTAAGTGTAGACATGCCCTGAGTCAGGGGGGCTAGAATTAGGTGTGTGGCAGCACCCCCCCTGGTTTTAAATGGTTTCCATCATATACAGGGTTCAGCACCCCCACTATAAAAATTGTTCCAGTGCCACTGCTCTGAGTAAGCTTCCAAGATCTGAAGAAGAGCTCTGGGTAAGCTTAAAAGCTTGTCTCTCACCAACAGAAGTTGGTCCAATAAAAGATATTACCTCATCAATCTTGTCTCTAATGTCTGTTTCTTATAAGTAATTATACTGGACACACTGATACATTCAAAGTGATGTTTAATGTAGTAGTTTTCTATTTTGTTTTGTTATCCGGTTGCCATTCTATACACTTTTGAAGAATATCAGGTGTTAAAAAGCTGACTTTGTAAAATCCATTGCCCCATTGTTGGAAAGCTTTTTTAAAACCACTGTTATGGAATGATCTCACTAAAATACAGTGTGTGGGCTCCCCCTGCTGGGTCACTTCAGGTATCTAACAAACCTTCAGAGCTGTGCACCTTCCTGCTGACATTTCCCATCGGAGAAGTAAACAAAAGGCAGCCATGTGGCCTCCTGCTGCTCTGTGTTAGTAGTGCAGGCTGCTTAATACACTTTTGCTTTCTGGCTCTCATAGGTGTGGTTTAACAATAAAGGCTGGCACGCCATGGTAAGCTTTCTCAATGTAGCCAACAATGCAGTCCTGAGAGCCAATCTGCGGCAAGGCCAAGCTCCTGAGGAATATGGGATCACTGCAATAAATCATCCTCTGAACCTCACCAAGGAGCAGCTCTCAGAAGTCACTGTGTAAGCTGCAGTTGTTTCCCTGGATTCTTTCACACATTTATTTCTCTTCCTCTCCATTCAGCCTATTCCCACCCCCAGCTTCCTCCCTGAGAGCTCAAACACCACATTGAAGCTTGAGTGGTATAGTTTAATTCAGGGCATATGTTTTTATGTGCCATTTGCATGGGGACCCTTTTCTTCAATTTTATCATAGTCAGAAGTTAGGTATAAAATCTCTTCTGTGTTCTTTGCCTGTGTGACTAGCTCATTACTGTTCCTTGCAGAGAGGCTCTCCCATCCCATCTACAGGCTCTCTCCATTGATAACATAACTATGGGTGTAGGCACACCTGTGCCATGTATCAGAAAAGGCACCATAATTTGGCTCTTAGGTGCCCACAGGTACTTGGTGCTGTACGAGACACACAGTCAAACATGGTCCCCGGCCCAAGGAGCTCTCACACCATGGCATTTTCCCAGCTGTGCATGTTCCTTGTATTGGGTCTTTTATTAACCCACATTGCTGAATGTCTCTGTCTGGCTGCACCTGAGTGACAGTACTGTCTGTAACAGCCCGGCTGCCTTGAGGGGAGCGAGTGTCATGTGGGTGTGCAGGGAACAGATTGATCTGTGTGTGTACTTGTTAGTTACAACCCTGAACTTAATGCCACAGAATATACTAACAAATTCCCAACGTTTGAATAATCCTTGATTTACAAAATACCCTTGTTACGGCTGGATGTTAAAACTGCCTGTAGTTTTCAAGGATTTCCTGATGGTGTTAGCTAGTATGGGTTGTACCTGCTTGTGCTGGCTCAGAGCTCTCTAGTGGCATTGTGAATTACTTTCACTCTTGCTCATATAGTCCCTCCCTCCTCTGCTTTGTTGCAGGCTGACCACTTCGGTGGATGCTGTTGTCGCCATCTGTGTGATTTTTGCCATGTCCTTCATCCCGGCCAGTTTTGTTTTGTATCTGATCCAAGAACGGGTGTCGAAGGCCAAGCACCTCCAATTTGTCAGTGGTGTTAGCCCTGCTGTTTACTGGCTAACCAATTTCATTTGGGACATAGTAAGTGACTGGAGCTCTTTGTCTGGAGCTATTCCTGCGTTTGGTTTAGCTTGGAACCTGTAGATCTGTTTAGTGAGGTAGATCCCAAGCACAGCAAACTATTCATTTCTTAAAACATTACCTGGGTAGCTTGTACTAAGCACCTTACTGGTTCCTAATTCATTTCAAATGACTAAATCAAGTCCGATGCACGGTTCGTTGTTCAGCTGATGAAGCCAGAAGTGACGTAACCTCATGGATTTCCAGTGCATACAACTGTATCTTGCTGTACATACCATTATATTGTATTGTTGCAATATAGAATAACGCAATCACCTGGGCTAGTTTACAGCTGTGCTGAGCGCTTGGCTTTCACTTCCCACGCCAGGAGGGAACAACTTCTCTGACTGACTTAGGCTATGTCTACACTGCTGCAGCTGTAGTACCATAGTGTAGATGCTTCCAACATTGATGGAAGGGTATTTTCCATCAATGTAGTTAATCCACCTCTCCAAGAGGTGGTAGCTAGGTCGTTGGAAGGATTCTTCCATCGGTCTAGCCGTGTCTACACCAGGGGTTAGGGGCAACTTAACTACAGCAGTCAGGGTGAGAAATTTTTTACAGCCCCAAGCAACACAGCTAGGTGGATCCAATTTTTAAGTGTAATTCAGGCTTAAGGCAAAGTGATAGTGGACTCCAAAAGTAGCCCTGTTCCAGCCCTTCTCATTTAAAAAGAAGAGAGTACATTAGGGTTGGGTCCACAGGGTGTGTAAAACATGAGCAATTGAAGGGATCCTCAGGGGTTCAGGTAGGACCTCACAGGAAGGGTGTAGAGGGCAGTAATTTAGTGTATGAGGGGGGAAAAGTTTGGATTTTGTACACCATACTGAAACAGAGTCATGCTAGTGTTCCATCAACTTTTAAAATAATTGCGAGTAGAGTTGTTTGTCATAGCACTTGGAAGAATGTTCTAGACCTATTAGCTAGTGCTTCTTATGCTATAAAAATGCCTTTCCCTGTGCCTAATGAACCTTTGATCATTCTGGTCATATAGTATTACTAAAGTAATGAACATAAATACTGGGCAGGGGGATGGCTGAGCTTGCTGTCACTTTATCCTCCTATCTGTATATAGCAGCAATTCAACTTAGTGGAGTGAGGCCAATAAGAACTGTTCTTTTAATCTAATTTATCTGTGTTTCTATTGCCCCAATACCTTACATATCTGTATCTGTTACATACGTTAGAGTTTACAGTCCTCATCCTGCCAGCCCAGGCTGGAAATATAAATCTATGAAGTGCAGTTAGATTTCTGTTGTTCCCCAAATAGCATGACACCCCCACCACCCTGGACAAATGTAGTGTCCTAGGAACCTGCTATGTAGGAAGATAAAGAAACCAAGCAAGGGATTGTTAGGGAATCCTGAGGAATTCTTGTACTTTGCATTGGGTTACATTGTGTCCCTGTCCAAACACAGACATGAGGGTGCACGAGTAGGAATGAGGGTCTCTCAGGCCTGGTCTACCCTACAGAGGAGCCCTGCTGCCCTGGGGGTTACAGCCAGAGCCCCGATGCCTGGCTGTCAGAGGCAGCAACAGACAATGTAAACAACACAGTGTCTACACGGACACTGCGTTGACAGAACTACATCGACCTGTGGGGCTCCGGCTGTCAGCTCCCCACAATACCCCACGTCAGTCGGTATAGGCGCTCCTGGTGAGGACGCGCACTGCCGCTGGAAGGAGCATAGAGTGGACACAAAGACCGATTTAATTACTGCAGTGGCTGTAGGTCGACTTAACTTAAGTCAACTTAATTTTGTAGCGTAAACATGCCCACAGAAAGAGCTGTTGCAAATTACTTCTCTTCCCCACACACCAATACCATGGACAACTGGGGAGGAGGAATTGTGCCTCACTGAGGCATGGTGCCTCCATGCAGATCACTTACGAACTGCCCCTTCTGATGGGCTGCCTGCCAGCTAAAAGCATGATCTAACCCATTATTTCCAATGCCCCTCAATTTAAAACCATTTTGGAGCAGACCAGTAGGTTTGGGAATGTTTGCAGCTCTACAGGGCTTACACATCACACTTCTTCCTTTGCTGTGACAGATGAATTACACAGTGAGTGCTGGTATGGTGGTGGCTATATTCATTGGATTCGAAAAGAAAGCGTACACGTCTCCAAGCAATCTCCCTGTACTTATTGCATTGCTACTTCTGTACGGGTAAGTCTTCCATGCAATTTATTCATGTAGAGTCCATTAAGTAGGCAGTGATCTTTATTTTCATGTTAGAAACAAATTTCAGGTTGCTTAACTTGGTAGTGAGTGATGTCTAGTTTTAAAGAGGTATAATCTAGTGGGCACAACAGAGCACTGGGAACCAGGAACTCCTTGGTTCTAATCCCAGCTCCAACAACAACTCACTGTATGGCCGTGAGCAAGACACTTAACCCCTCTGCCTCAGTTTTCCCATCTGCAAAGTCAGGACATTATATTTATTTACTATCTCACAGGGATGTTTTGAGACTTAATTAACTAGCCAATTGGACTGGGCAGGATTTGGAGAGAAGGAACTTTTTATGGCTAATTATTAGTAATAGTCATTATTATGGTAGGGCACAAAGGTCCCCATCCAAATTGGGGCTCCATTATGCTAGACACTGTGCAACCACAGATAAAGACAAAGGAGGCAGTATAGCTTAGTGTAGAGTAGAGTACTGACCTGGTACTCAAGAAATCCAGGTATAATAGTTGCTCTATTCACTAGGGTGAACTTGGTGAACATTTCATCTCTCTGTGCCTTGGTTTATCTATCTGTAAAATGCATAAGTAGACTGACCCTCCTTTGTAAAGTGCTTTGAGATCTATGGATGAAAAGTCCTCTAAGAGCTAGGTACTAAAGAGACACAGCCTACAATTGTAGGCTGTGTGACAAAGTTCCTCCTCTAGCTTGGTGGGTCCTGCGCTTATTGGTGGATTTGCTCACCTCAGAGATTCACCTTGTGGGTCAGGAAACAGCCCAGAGACCTTCCCCTCTGGTAGAAGCCACAGTCCAGATCAATTCCTCTTGTGTCTGATCAGGGGTTGGGAGGTTTGGGGGGAACCCGGGCCCGCCCTCTACTCCGGGTTCCAGCCCAGGGCCCTGTGGACTGCAGCTGTCTAGAGTGCCTCCTGGTACAGCTGCACGACAGCTACAATTCCCTGGGCTACTTCCCCAGAGCCTCCTCCCAACACCTTCTTTATCCTCACCACAGGACCTTTCTCCTGGTGTCTGATAACGCTTGTTCTCTTCAATTCCCCAGCAATACGCCTTCCCACTCTCAGCTCCTAGTGCCTCTTGCTCCCAGCTCCTCGCATGCACGCTACAAACTGAAGTGAGGTCCTTTTTAACTCAGGTGCCCTGATTAGCCAGCCTGTCCTAATTGATTCTAGCAGTTTCTTCTTAATTGGCTCCAGGTGTCCTAATTAGCCTGCCTGCCTTAACTGGTTCCAGCAAGTTCCTGTTTGTTCTGGAACTGCCCCTGTTACCTTACCCAGGGAAAAGGGATCTACTTAATCTGGGACTAATATATCTGCCTTCTAACACTCTCCTGTAGCCATCTGGCCTGACCCTGTCACAGCTGATACAAGGATTCTGCTTCCCCAGCTCTGCTATATGCTGCGAAATGGGTGTACTAATGTTTACCTACCTCACAGAGGTATTCAGAGTCTTAAAGGTGAAATTGGACTTGTGTGCTGTTCTGCTGCCTTCTGATGGATAAAGGTCTAAATGTTTGGTTGTTTTTTTTAAAAAACCCATATATTTTGTTTGTTTTTTACCCCTAGAAATGCCAGAAATATCAGATCTTGTTTTCTGAGGTTTAGCTGAGGTACTTGTTGGCAATCTTAAATATCTAGTGTGAACTTTTTCAGCCTCTAACTGAAGGGGTGGAATGTATTCAATCTTTAACAAACAGGCCATTTCTTCCAGCTGTTTAAACAATTCAGTTAAATAAGTGTTGGCAAAAAGAGTTTTTACAAGACTGAATACAATTCACTTCCCCTCTCAGTTAGTCAGGGTTCACTTTTAACATCACAATCCTACTAGTTCTGCAGCAGTCCATAGTGTCCTCTACATAAAATAGATCAGACAAGATCTGAATTACTAATGTAAAACAACAAGCAGCTTTTTATCTTTAAACACAGGGCCTTCCAGGCCCTCTTTATAAACCACAAAGGAGCCTAGAATGGGCAGAAATCCAATTTTGCTTTTTCTTTAGAGGTCACCTTTAATGCACTAAAGTTTGTGAAGCACTTTGGATGGAAGGCACTATGCAACTGCTGAGCATCATTTAGTGTCTGCAAAGTAGTTGAAGATGAAAAATGTTATATAAGTGACTGCTACTGTTTTATTTCTAGTCACTTCCCTGTGCTTTTTCAAAGTTACAATAGTGCAATCACTAAGAAGTGAGGTCACTAGTTAAAGACACCTAAAAGCATTTAATCAGAATAGTCAGAGGAATTTTACAGGCATAAGAATGTACTATATTAAACGGAGTGTGTTTCTGTTATTTTAAAAGCATCTTTAAAAATGAAGAAATGTTTGCCAAAAAGCATCCCATGTGAGTCATTTTAAATTTCCACTTGTGACCACAGCCAGGTTTTAAATATGTCTTCAGAGGCAAGAGCTAGTGCACGATCCTCACTGCATCATCTTGTGATTTTCTTTTAGCAGCAAATTGTGAAGTTTGTTGTGAAACTTTGTTGTGAAACTTGTTGTGAAATTGTGTCATCTACTTAGCCCCCAGTTTGTACATACCAGAAATGTATGACACAGTTTGGAGCAATTCAGCACTGTTGTCACTGCAGCTTCTCCTTGTCAGACTGTTTGCTGCCAACATTATCAGTATGTTCAAGAAGCATACTGTTGTTGTGCGACTGAATCAACACCCGATAGTGTGACAGTTCTTTGGGTACTCAGGGCTCTGAGGTCAGGTCTACTCTACAGACCTATATCACTCAGGGGTGTGAAAAATCCACACCCCCTGAGCGATGCAGTTATACCAACCTATCCCCCTGTACAGACAACGATATGTCAACAGGAGAGCTTCTCCCGTCGACACAGCTATTGCCTCTTGGGGAGGGGGATTAACTATGCCGATGGGAGAAGTTCTTCTATCGGCATAGAGCATCTTCACGTGTGCTACAGCGGCGCATCTGCATTGGTGGAGCCGCACCAATGCAGCAGTTTAAGTGTAGACCTGCCCTCAGTTATCTTCTTGCCTCCACCTCTAACAAAAAGGAGTCTTTTGTGTGGTAGTGGGTGTCTTCTCCCTAACACTGTCATCCCTTCTGCCACTCAGGCACTCTCCCCATGGCTTATGCCAGCCCTTCCTTTGCCAGGCAGGTTAACAGTAGGTGCACGCCAATCCCCAAATCCCTTTGAATCATTCTGCAGTGATATCCAGCCCCTGACATTGGCTACTCCCAGAAATTCCAGATTCTCTGCACCCAAAAGTGGGTGACAACCCCTTCTTGGTTAAAGGGGTCCTCATTGAGACACATTACCTCCTGGTGACTAATTTCTACTCCAAGTCCATAAAGCAAACTTTCAGCATATATACATTGTTCCTTAAATGTTACCTGTATGTACATCTCACAATGATTGAGTCTTGACAAGTTATAAGCTTTCTGTAGATACCCTACATGTTACTCTTTATGGATAAATATCCTGTAAGACATGTGTTTGGTGTAGTGAGTCTGTCAGGTCTGAGGTGAGAGCTGTTTGCAAAGAACAGGGGACACTTTGCCAAGGGGTCTCTGTGTCACAAGTAGTGCACAGGGAACCCCAAGCTGGGTTGCAGATCAAGTATGAGATGCATTGGTAGAGCTAAGAGAACATCTACGTTTGTAAAGTATCTACCTCTGCTATGCTTTGCTCAAACCAGCATTGCGTTAGTGTCTCACTTTTATGAGCTCAAAATTTCACCCACAATATTTTTCATAATAGAAAATTAATCATGTGCAATTCCTTCGCTTGTGTGCAGTTGCTGCCCTTATAATCACTAAAGTCCTTGATTGATGAAGTGTTAATAACCTCTATTAAGTAATTGTGTCTGATTTTTCTGGCCAGTTCCAGAGGTTGAAATAGTGGTATTTGGCAAAACCACATAGCTCATTTACTACATCTAACCTTTACCTGCTTCTCTCATAGATACAGAGTTCAGCTGTGGCACTCATGGCTTCTCCACAGATGTCAGGGTAGTCACCTGCTGTGGTGGTGATTGCCATGCAGGTGTTCTGTTCGCTTCACATTTGAGCAGTGAACAGAACTAGGCAGATGGGGGAAAAAAAGGCCATTGTGTGGCAACCAAGCCTTAGAGTCTGAGTGAAATCTCTGATTAGTTCTGAGATTTCACCATGTATGGGGCAAGGAGAAAGGCTCAGCATATGTCTCTGATAGACAAACTAAAGGGAATACTCAGAAGCTGATACATTGTGTTTCTGTCTTTCACACAGGTGGGCAGTAATTCCCATGATGTACCCAGCGTCCTACCTGTTCAATGTCCCTAGCACTGCCTACGTTGCATTGTCTTGTCTTAATCTCTTCATTGGTATCAACAGCAGTGCCATTACATTTATCCTGGAGTTGTTCGAAAATAACCCAGTAAGCAATGCTTTCATGGAGATCTTGATTTAAAGAGCTGTGCCAAGACAGCATACTGCACGTAAGGTGTCCCAGCCTCGCATGTGGTGGGTGATCATCTGTAGTAATTGTGTTTTCCCCCTCTGCTGACCTTTCTGGGGGTGAGTGAGTAGGGAAGACACTACTGGCTGTATGAGGACTTGGAGAGTGGAGAGCTCTGAGTGGAGCCAAAGGAACCAAATGAAGTGGGGGTAGGCACAGTTGACTTGCTGAGCTACCAGCCACACACACACATGAGTGACAGTGAAGTGCTTTAGATCAAGGAGAAAAAATACATATTGAGCCACTGCCAGGAGCCAGCTTCTTCCTCAGAGTGGTACATGTGGTGATACAGTGCTTTTGCTTGGCCTGGAAGAGATGCAGGTTTTGGTTCAGCTGCTTCATGATTTCAAGTGACAGCTTTATCATGCCCTCTGGCACTGTTATCTATCCATTCTCCTGGGTATTTTCAAAAATCGTGTGTGTGCTCCTTCACAACTTCCTGCTGTGATAACATGACAATACAATCCAGTGCTTCTCAGCGTGGGGTGCAACAGGCCAATGTTATGTTACTTCTGAGACCGATTCTTTCCCAGATTATGCCCATCCTTTTATAGTTATACTCCTGGCATTAAAGACATCATAATTGGTGAGCAAGAATCTCTCTGTTCAAGAGTCCCTGTCCCAGTTTATAATGGATGGGGACAGAATTACACATTGCCTACAGTACATACAATAATATTTCAGTGTGAAGAAGGTGAAGAAAACATTTCTTTTCTCACTGGCATTTTTTTCCACAGAAAACTCCCTGTTAATTTGCTTCATTTGCTAGTCATCCTACTACAAACTATACCCCTCTGTTCTATTTTGCAAATCTTTGGTGCATAGACTGATAGACACTAACATTATCTCTGTCTTCAGAGCAGAGAACTAATTTCACTGATATGACAGAGAACTGAGCATTCATTTCACTGTTTTCTTAAAGAAAATGCTCTCAGATGCCTGGTTTCACTCCATGTGTGATATTATTTCTGTATGTTAGTCTTTGCAGAAATTCAATAATACATTGAAAAATATGCTGATAATCTTCCCACATTTCTGCCTGGGCCGTGGACTCATTGACCTAGCCATGAACCAAGCAGTGACAGATGTCTATGCCAGGTTTGGTAAGTAATAGCAACTTCAAGGGATGTTTTGAAACCAATGCTGGGCATGTCATACCAGGGCTAAGATATATATGTGTTGGAATCGGAGGACTGGTGGCTGTTTCTCAAATTTCCAACTTTTTCATGTCCGTGTGTGTCATGAATGGTCAGAACAGAAGTTCAACCCTTTTAAAGGAGTTGCAATACACCAATACAACTTTAAGTGCTGCATGGGGTATGGCCTATACCAGTAGCCTGTGTCCTAAGTGAAACCATTTCCACTGTACTTGGATTCTGATCTGCCTTCATTTTTTGCCCTTTCATGGTGGGTGGGTTTGGGAAGACAGAAACACTAACATCCTCTACCAGACTGCAGGGCTTTGAAGACTGGCATTGAAACTAATAGGTGAAGTCATTGCTCTCCTGGCACTGAGCTACCTGATCCCCCTAGACAATCATAGCTGGGATATATGTCTGCAATGTTCATTGCTGTCTGCTATTTTGATAGCCCTCGTACTAATTTTAAAAATGGCTGAATTTCTTTAAATGCCCCCTTGTGGTTCTGTGGCTGCCTTTGATAAAAGAGAACTTCTTGCTGGAAAGGCAGTGATATATCAACAGAAAGTTTATTAATTTTTACTGAGAAAGGAAAATTGCCACCGGAATACCCCATGCAAATGTCTAGATATGATCTGCCACTGGCCTCATATCTATGGAGACAGCATTCATTTTTGCTCCCACATATTAGTGCTTTTAGAATTTGGTTTTGAATTTTCAATAAGAGTCTTTATTAGGGCACCCTGGAAAATTGCAGACATTGCCTGGTAATGATCACATAAATTACAGATTTGCATCTGAAGTTATTACACTAATGGGTTTTGTTCTGAGGAGCTGTGCTGTGTTTGGGCTATATTTCACTTTGCTTTCTCGTGATTTCACTCCAAAGGTGAGAAGCATGTCTTGAATCCATTCCAGTGGGATTTTGTTGGAAAGAACCTGGTTGCCATGGCAGTTGAAGGAGTTGTATACTTTGTTCTGAATCTCCTTATGCAGCGTCATCTGATCCCCACAAGATGGTATGTCCCAAAACCCTTGGACTCTGAGATAACAACAAACTTTCATACAAGCTTAACAAAATTAGTGTCTTAGTTATCCACTGTGATGCCTTTTCTCTCCTGGAAGTCTCACATTTGTAGTGGCTTTACAAGATTCACCCTATTTACTTTGGCATCATCCTTAGTCACTAGGGCCCTGATTCAGAGAAGCACTTAAGAATGTACTTAAGTCCCATTAACTTCATTACTTCTGTGGGATTTTAGTAGATGCTTATTTGCTCTCCTAAAACAGGAATGTTTTTCTGAATCAGAGTTTCAGGGTGAACTTATTGTATTAGGTAAACTGTGGTATATAGTCCACAAAGTGAACTTTTAAAGCTTCCGAGTCACTTAAATGCTGATGAGAGGTGCTGGCCAGGAAGTCCCATGGACTGCAGCCCTCTGTTTATGCACAGCTCAGTTACAGCATGGGCCGCAGCTTCCCACACTGCTTCTTAAAACTGCCCCACTCCCATCAGGGAGCTTCCTCTAGGGGTGAGAGTGTAATTCATTCTCAGATGTGATTGCCAACAAGGGTTCCAAAGGGTGCAGTTTATGAAGATATAGTCTCACATGGACAGTTTTCCATTAAGAACTGGACTGAGACCATCAGCTCTGTATACCTAGGGCACCAAACAGTAAAGGCTTTGACTGAGCACTGAGTTGTCAGATTCAAACTACTGATGGAGGAGTGAACAGATCCATGTCCCATTGCAAACCCCCTTGATCCACCAAGACCCATGTGTTCACAGTACTTGGGGTTTAAGATTGAGAAGTCTCTTCAAATCTAAGAGTGCTCCAGCTAATGTCATATTATAAAACGAAGGTCTTCTCTCTTCCACTAGTCACAGTTCCTGGCAATCATCTAACCATGATTTCAGGCTCTGCTATTGTAATTGTATTGTGCCCCATGCTATTCATATTTTTTTCAATTAATCTGTTGCATTTCTTTAGGTTTTCTGAGCCTGCTAAATTGCCTATTAGTGATGAAGATGAGGATGTTGCAGAGGAAAGGCAAAGAATTATGAATGGAGGAAACAAAACAGATATATTAACATTACAAGAACTGACCAAGGTAATATTTTGAGAATTCTAAAATGTATTTTCGCTTTAGTTGGAAACTCATCTGGGATGCAGTCTACTGACAGAATATTGTTCCAGAATGCACTTGAACAAGTGGACAATATAGTTTTCAAAATCAATAACATTTTTAAAGCAAGGTCTTCCACTTTTACTTGCCTACTGCCCTCTGATCAAACAAATCAAACCAAAGTCAGGGATTTTGATATAGAAAAGTCCAGTATGGACAGGACAAGCTTCCCTACTCACTCCTTGGCTAAAGTGTCTAAGCTACCTTTCACCCACTCACCCAACCTAACCCTATCCAAGATCTACCATCTCCCCATGACCGTGATTCTCCACCTAGCCCTTCATTATGGGCTGTTCGGTTTCCATTTGTGAATCCCAGTCTCCACTTCTCTCCCATTTAGCTGGTTTCACATTATAAGACTAGGAGACTCTCATGGGGTTGTCATAATTATAAAAGGGAAGGGTAACAACCCTCCTGTATACAATACTATAAAATCCCTCCTGGCCAGAGGCACAAAAATCCTTTTATCTGTAAAGGGTTAAGAAGCTCAAGTAACCTGGCTGACACCTGACACAAAGGACCAATAAGGGGACAAGATACTTTCAAATATTGGGGGGAGGGGGGAAGAGAAGGCTTTTGTTTGTGCTCTTTGTTTTGGTGGTGTTCGCTCTTGGGACTAAAAGGGACCGGACATCAACCCATGTTCTCCAAATCTTTCTGAACAAGTCTCTCATATTTCAAACTTGTAAGTAATAGCCAGGCAAGGTGTATTAGTTTATCTTTGTTTCTCAACTTGTGAATTTTCCCTTTGCTAGAGGGAAGTTTATCCCTGTTTTGTTGTAACTTTGAAACTAAGGCTAGAGGGGGTCCTCTGGGCTCTTTAAATCTGATTACCCTGTAAAGTTATTTTCCATCCTGATTTTACAGAGATGATTTTTACATTTTCTTTTTAATAAAATCCTTCTTTTAAGAACCTGACTGATTTTTCCATTGTCCAAAGACCCAGGGGTTTGGGTCTTTGATCACTTTGTAACCAATTGGTTAGGATATTATTCTCAAGCCTCCCCAGGAAAGGGGGTGTAAGGGCTTGGGGGGATATTTTGGGGGAAGAGGAACTCCAAGTGGTCCTTTCCCTGTTTCTTGTTAAATCACTTGGTGGTGGCAGCATACCAGGTTTTAACCTAAGCTGGTAGAAATAAGCTTAGGGGGCTTTCATGCGGGTCCCCACATCTGTACCGTAGAGTTCAGAGTGGGGAAGGAACCCTGACAGAGGTATGTCTACATTGCAGCACATGCATTGACATACACAAACTAGCTTTAATCTAGCTAGCTCAGGTCCCGGAGCAGTGAAGCCATGGCAGCATGGGCTTCAGTTTGGGCTGTACAAGCCCACCTGGGACCCTGGGTAATTATTCAGGCAGCCAGCCTGTGCTGAAGTCCCAGCTAGCTCAAGTAAGTCTACATGTGTTGCGATCACACATCCTGATGGCAGTGTAGACAGACCCACTGTATGGTGCTAGCTAATCTTCTCTCCAAAGATTGAAAACATCTGCATGATGTTCTCCGCCCCTTGCCCCAACCTGAGGAGCAGACATCATACCCATTGCTGTAGCCCTATGAATGGAAGTACTGCATCATTCCTCACAGTCTTAATTTCCTTTATTGTTCTATCTTGTTTGGTACATCAGAGACATTTTGTTACAGTGAAGATTCTGGGAGCTACCTCCATACTGCCTAGAGCTGGACTAGCAGGTTAGATAAAGATGATAATGGGTAAAATGATTCCTAAATAGGGCAAATGTTTGACTCAGTGGAATGTTTGCACATTTTTTTAATTGTTCTAAGATTATATTTTATTCTTGTCAAGCATTTGCAGTCCCCTAACTCCAACATTAGTAAACTGTGAAGTTCAGAGGATTCCCTCTGCTGTAGATGTCTTGTAATAGGAAATTTTATTTCTTCTCTCATTCTAGATTTATGCAGGTAGACACAGGCCAGCAGTAGACAGACTCTGTGTTGGCGTTCGTCCGGGAGAGGTGGGTCGTTCAATAGCTCTAGATCACACTTCGTAGGTCAATTCATATTTCATGATTCCATTGATTTTCAAGTGGAAATACTTAAGAATGTGATCAATTTTATAATTTAGTGCTTTGGTCTCCTGGGAGTGAATGGAGCTGGCAAGACGACAACCTTCAAAATGCTGACTGGGGATACTGACGTGACATCTGGAGATGCTGTAGTGGCTGGCAACAGGTAAGCTCTTTAAAAACACCACAAGAGCCCAGTTACCAATTGATGTGTCCACATCACAGAAGCCATTGCTACAGCTGGCACTCACTGGCAAGCTGTGTTGACCGTCTCAGCAGATACAGAGGGTGTGGAGAAGTTCGTACTGCCATTGCCCTTGCTGTACCTGTCCTGTGGATAAATAGAGGACTTCACCCTGAATCAGATCAATTAAGAGTCCAGCAAAATGAAGCTGCCATATTTGAGACGTTCCTAATTTCTTTTGCTCTGTGGAGACAGCTGCTTGCAAGATCCTAGGGTGGTTTAGACAGAAAAATGAACAAAAACGGATACAGGAACTCACTGAATGTTTTTTGTTGTGTGATTGATTTTGTGTTAGAAGATTTGTGACTAATTAATGTAATTGCTAGAGATGAGACTAAGCAACAAAAATCAACCCGTTTTTGAACTCCCCTAGGTATGGGGGTATTCAGATCCAGATAAGGGTCGGCACCCTCTAATGTCTAGGTGTCTTTAGACCTGGGGGTTGGGACTTGGGGCCCATCTCTGGCGATTTCTAGCTGTTGCTTAAATTGCATTAGGGTGACACTGTGAATGGATATTTCATGATCTGGCCATTTGAATGTTTCATTGTGCTGTAGAGATCTTTCTTTCCACGTGGAATGCCATAGCTCTTTATGAATGTTTGATGTTTAATGCTTCGGCCCATACTGCAGACCGTAACTCACAAACGGCAGAGGCTGACAGTAACTCAGGCCACAAGAAATTATCTTTTATTTCACTTCTCCCTCCATTACCTCCCTACCCACAGGGCCGGCTTTAGGCCGATTCCCCCGATTCCCCGGAATAGGGCCCCGCGGGTAAGAGGGCCCAGCGGTGGTCTGCTCCGGCGGCATTTCAGTGGCGGGGGGTCCGCTCTGGGGTCTTCGGCATTTTGGCGGCAGGGGGTCCTTCAGTGCCGCCGAAGACCCAGACCGCCGCCGGGTATTCTAATTGGGCCCCGCAGGTCCTAAAGCTGGCCCTGCCTACCCAGAAGCAATGTCAGCACTGTTTCCTACTTACGGACACCAGCGGATGCACTCTGAGATTAAACTGCCTGATTTATCATCTAGAAATAAACACCATTAGCAAAATACAATTTGCTGAGTGGCTGCTTGAATAGGAGCTAATTTTACTTGCCTTTAAGTCAATTTATACAACATGATTTAACTGCAGCAGAAAAAACAGGGGAGGGGAAATGGCTTTACACCCTTAGTAGGGATGATTAGACTTTATTCACCACAATCCAGCCATCATACAGTAGAGCACCTGCTCTGCAGCTGAACATTTAGCAAGGTCTTACACTGTGAAATTCATTTCTAGGCTGGTTTCACTAATGAGGGCGATGTTGCCCACAATAGAAAGCACATCTGTTTCTCTATCCCAGACCTAGCTATTAGCATTTCTACTGTCAACAGACTTTGCTTTCTCCTTCTTTCTCCAGTATATTGAACCACATCTCTAATGTCCATCAAAACATGGGCTACTGTCCACAATTTGATGCTATTGATGACCTCCTCACAGGCCGGGAACACCTCCATCTCTATGCACGCCTGCGAGGGGTCCCTGCAGAGGAAATCGAAAGGGTACGAACAGTCTCTTCTTCATTAGCTTTCTTGGTTATGATAAATATTTTAGATGTTTGATTGGGCCCCTCTAATACCCAGGACAATAATTTTAAATTTGGCTTGACTTTCTGTGCCTTGAAATTCTGGGTGCAGTTCATGTCATTTGGACAGCTAAGCTCATGATTGCACCAGAAAACCTAATCATCCTGGAAGCATGAACTGAACCTGCAAAAGTGAGGGATTAAAAACAGAAACCTGACTAAGGCTTGCTAAAAATGTGGAATGAAAAGCAGATTCTAAAGGAAAAAATTAGCATGTTGTGAAGAAGCAGAATTTCACCCATCATCACAAACAGCTGTGCTCACTGATGGACTCACCCTAATTCCAGTTCTGAAATACATGTGCTAAAAGATGAGGTTTTGCTGTGGCTCTGCCTAGCAGTGGCAAGTGTGCGGCTGTCACCAGCTGTGCATGCAGTTCACTATCTGCTGTGTGAAAGACAAATGACTTCTCTCCCACAGGTTGCTGACTGGGGGATTCAGAAGCTGGATCTCCAGATGTATGCAGACCAGCTGGCAGGCACATACAGTGGTGGTAACAAGCGCAAACTCTCCACTGCCATTTCCCTGATAGGCTGCCCTCCTCTTGTCCTGCTAGTAAGTGTCACAGGAAAGTAGCTCTGTGATAATGCATTCTGTGTGTTAGCAATAAGGGGCTGATCCAGAGAGGTGCTGAGTGCCTTCAAGCCAATGGCACTCTCAATAGTTTGATTTCAGTGGGAGGCAGCGATGCTCAACAACTCATAGGATTGGGCCCTACATGACTGCCATAAGGAAAAGTTTTCAACAGAGATGGGCTTGAGCTAAAATCTAGGATCCAAACACAACTGAACGTAGGGAAAATTCAAATCCATGTTGTGTCTCAGAGCCACCTCTGCTTTTTAATGGAGAATGAACCAGAGAACAACCATTACGGTCAGAAGAACATACCTGGCTGTGTATGGGCCATACCTGACTGACAGTGCCATCAGCTGTACCCAGCAAAACAAAAGTGTGGGTGGAGTATAGCTAGTCTTTTCCATCAACAGCATTTTTGGAATAAAACATGCAAATAACATTTCAATTATTCCTTAAATTATAATGTTAGAGTATGTGACAGTGTGCCAGGCAAGAAAGGTTGAGTCAGCACTCTGTTCCCAGCAGCTCCAATCAAGCAAAGCAGACTGGAGCGGATTAAGTAGAGTTGTGCCTAATTTGTGGGTGGGGCAGGGCAGACAGGCTAATTAAGTCATTAGTCAGAGCCCACAAATAGACACGGGAAGGAAGTGGAAAGAGAGGAAGCAGGCATCTAGGGAAGGGAGAGATTGCTCTCCTCTGCTTGATACAGGAGCTGTATATGTTATGAAGGGAATCCATTTGTAAATAAACTGCACAAGATGTTGGACCAGCACAAGGGTCTCTGTGTAATTGGTAGACCGGGACAGACGCAGGAGCCAGGAGGCCCTGTTAGAGTAACACAAGTTTCCAATTGTTTGTGTTGGCAGTAATGATTTAACTCAAATGCAATTACTGTCAATAAGTATGCTGTTAGATCATATGGTAACATTTCAGTTTGCATGATAAAAGGGAGCACTGAGTGCTCTCTAATTACATAGTAGTCATGGGCAGTGGGTGAACCCCTGCTTTGGGGAGGCTGGCCCCGCCCCTTCCTCCCAAGGCCTCTCCCCCAACACACCGGAGCCCCAACCTCCCCTTAACAGGAAGAGCCCTGAGGGCTCCCCACCCCCTGTGACTGGGGGAGCTCCAGCCATATTGGGCCAAGCTGCCGGCCCAGCCCCAGCGCTGGCCCGAGTCCCCCTCCCCCAAGTGCAGGCCGAGCTGCCGCCCCTCAGCCGAGCTGCCAGCCCCTCCGAGTGCTGGGCCGCTGGTCTAGGCCGAGCGGAGCGCCGGCCCGGCCCCAGCACCATGTGTTCATGATTTCCCCCACTGTCTGGGCATCTGGCCTCAGCCAGCGGGTGGCCTAGTCCATTAACTTTTGGGCAAATGCCCAGGGCTGCAACCCCCACGTCCACCTCGCTGACCGGAATTTCTGGCGATACTTCTCCGCGGATAGCCCTACCTGATGTAGGACGGCTGCCTTTACCACTTCATAATTCCTGGCCTGCTCTTCACTTAGGGCCATGCAGGTCGCTTGGGCTTTGCTGCCTTGGGAGGGAGCCAGTCGCAGGGCCCAGGTTGCCCTGTCCCATCCAGCCCCTTTGGCTACCTGCTCAAATGTCAGGTCATCTGTTGGGCCCATTTTACACAGTCCTAAGCCTGGCACCCAAATGCCATCCCCTCCTTTGGGACTCACCACTTTCTGCAGGAGCTGCTGCTGGATGCCGGCCTGCTCCCGAATGAAGTCCTTCAGGCTCTTTTGCTGTTCTGCCTGCCAAGTGAGCAAGGCCTGTCTCTCCAGCTGGTGGGCTTGCTCAATACTCTGCATTGCCTTCTGCACCACCACCTGCTGCTTGACCAGCCATTGCAGGGTCTCCTCCATCTCCGGGCTGCCAAACGCTTGCACGGAATCCCGGACAAGCCCCCATGTGCAACAGAGCACGACAAGGCCCCCTTGGCTCCTGTCTCTGCTAGGTCCACAAAGTCACTCTGAAACCCTGGGGTTAGTAACCACAGGTGCAGTTTATTCACAGGCTTGTTACCATCACGGTTTCACCATGTACAGTTGACCCTTCACTGTCAGAGGGAAGTACTCCCTCCCTGCCTCCACTCCCTGCCTTTTCCCTTTCTTTCTGCTCCCTCTTTGGCTTCCTGCCCCTGACGCTTTTATACAGCCCCAGGCTAATTAGGTGGCAGCTGTCTCTGCTTCCCCAATTAGGGCCAAGTTATCCCCAGCCAGCTCTAATTTATTCCCTTAAATGGGAGCTGGCATGACAGAGGGCTGAATCAGCAACCCTTTGCCCAGCACCCTGTCACACTGAGCTTTACACACTCTGCAGCCTGGCTTCTGAATAAGTTCTGTTCTGCTTACCACTGTACTGGCGCTTAGCTGCTTTGGTGGTGGAAGTATTACAAATGCTTCTGAGATCAAGAGATAAGACTCTGTACTGGCTGATTTGGAACCATTTGGTGTCATGATATGCACTGTCCACTTTAACATGCTCTGCTGGGTGCAATGCCCTTCCTGATAGCTGTGCCCCACACTGGGTGCACTGTATTCCTAGCTGCATTTTACTATTAAAAAGACAAAACAAATTCAGTTTTAAGGAATCTCAAACTAACGCCTTGGACATGTGTTTTATTAAAATCTTTGACTGTAATTGATATTGTCCCTTCAGGATGAACCCACTACAGGGATGGACCCTCAGTCCCGACGCTTCTTATGGAACTCTATTGTCAGCGTGATCCGAGAAGGGCGAGCTGTAGTTCTGACCTCACACAGGTAATGCAAACCTTGCTTTCTACCATCAGCACTGGAGTCAAAGAAGGGCGGAAATCCTGCTCTAATCCTGAACCTGTGTTGTGTTCTCTGTTTTATCAGCATGGAAGAATGTGAAGCTCTCTGCACTCGTCTAGCCATAATGGTGAAGGGGACCTTCAAATGCTTGGGCACTATTCAACATTTAAAATACAAGTAAATTGAATGTTTGTATCCCGTGTTGTTAAAGAACTGTCTGGTGATTATGGGGACACTCAAGATACACCACAGCCTGTACTTCATGCAGAGTGCAAGTTTCAAATAATCTGTGATTATGCAGCCATCCAGGTGTTATGTAACATAGGCGCTAGACCTGTGTTCATTTAAAAATAACACACTGCCCACCTTATAAGTGCAACTCTTTAATATGTAAGACTGTTAAGTTAGGCCCCTTGATCCTCAAATCACCCGAGTATATTACAGACCAATTCTTCAGAATACACGTGGATTCTTCAGCTTCCCAGAACAGTTCAATAGAGCTAGCTCTAGGTATTCCATTTCATGCATTTCTGCAGAGATGACCTGTAACTCTTGATGGTGGGCAGACACAATTTAAAGGTCCGGGGCGGGAGGAGGGCAGCATGTGACTGCCCCATGTGTCGCCTCGAGGCCCTTTCCCACTCCCCCGGCACCTCCCACACCCGCTCCAAGCCAGCATCACCTTCCCCCCCACAGCTCCTTCCTCACTTATTTCTCCCATTGCCTCCCTGCTGTGGGTGCGGCCTGGGCCGGAGAAGGTTCTGGACGCCTGCTGCTGAGCAGGTAACTGCAGCTGTGGGTGAGGAAGGAACAGGACTCAGAGGGCTTCCCTGCATCGCCTCTGGTGGAGCTGCGCTGCCAGTCCTGTCTCTCTTCCCTGAGCTCCGGAGCTCAGTAGGAGCGCTAGGTGCCGTTGCCTTTCCTAGGCATGTCCCCCTCAGCCGCACTCAGCCCAACTCCCACCCTGGCAGAAATCGGGGGGGGGGCACATGACCCTGCGTGGCCCCCACCTGTCGCCTCTGCATTCTGAGTGTATAGCTAACTGCTGAGAACTGATTTCCCCCAATTGAATAGTAAAACCATGTCTTCATAAAACAACCAAACCCATGTGTGTTTCTCAGATTTGGAGACGGATATATTGTCACCATGAAAATTAAAGCACCTAAACCTGGGCTGTGTCCAGATCCAAGCCCAGCTGAGCGTTTCATACAAGTCAACTTCCCAGGCAGTTTACAAAGAGAGAAACACTATAACATGCTGCAGTACCAGATTTGCTCCTCCTCCCTGGCCAGGATATTTCGGTTACTTATCTCCAACAAAGAGAGCCTGAATATCGAAGAATATTCAGTCTCACAAACAACTTTGGATCAGGTGAGTAAGAAAGCAGTAAAGTCATCCATGAGAAAATCTGGCTGGCAAGGGAGAAGAAATGCCATGGGGATCTGGCAAAACCCAGAATAAGTTAGGGTTTAAAACTGTCTTGACTGCCTGTTAAACCAACTTTTGAAGGGCTTTACCTTACATCCCTAACTCAGACAAAACTCTCAGTGCCCTCAGGTAAAAGTGCAGGATCAGACCTGTGCATACCCTGACACCCTGTGATGCTACAGTGACAACTGATCCCAGGGGCAGGAGTGCACATGACCTGTTCCGTTAGGATCCCCCTTGGATTCTCAGTACAGAAATAGGAGTGGTAGTGAGCAGATCAGCCCAGATTCTGCTATTCAGAATGAGACTTGCTGAATTTGAAATAGCTGATTAGTTTTCTTCCATTTAGTTTTAATGAGATTTTGACTGCCTTGTGTCCCCAGAGGCCCTGCAGTACCCAATCAACTAAATGCGTACCTATCCCTCCTCCTCAGAAGCCACTGATTTCCATACAGGAGCACTTCTATACTAAAAGCCAGCAACACGGGCCAGTGCTGTTAGCAGCACACACTGTCATTAGCGGGCATCACACTCAGCTGGCAGCCGTGGGTCTGTGCAGATGACACCTGCTATGCAGCTGTCATGGGAACTGCCAGCGGGTATACTCCCTGCACACCTGTGACTGCTCGTGACCTCTGCACAATGCCTCTAGGATACTACATCTTCTCCCTTGCCCACTAGTGTGGTGCATGTTCTATGCGCCTTGCCCCCTACCTCAGCTGCCATAAAAGGTGGATTTGTACATGTATTCAGTACAGGATAAAGAAAAATGTGTGAACTCTGCTGATGGGCAGTTTTCATTTCTGCACATACCTCTGGGTTCTGCTTCACACTTCTTGCCTACAGAGAAGCTGATGTGATGCAAGTGGCAAGAGTAGTTAAACTGCTCAGCCTCCAGTGAGGCTGGTTATATTGATCTGTTCTCCTCTCGCAGGTATTTGTGAACTTTGCTAAGCAACAGATGGAGGATGAGGAAATTCCTTTACATCCTCGTGCAGCTGGAGCCAGTCGGGAGGTGAAGGTGTCCCCAGCTTTTCCTCGATAGGCAGCTGCATAGAACTCCCCTGCAGCTGCTAACACTGAGAGCGTGTTAGCTCACAGGTGTGCCATATCACAGCTGTATAGAGAGTGAAGAAACTGCTCAGGGCAGTATTCAAATAAAGCTTTGTACCTTTTACTGTGTTCACAACTAACTAGCAACAAAAAACTTCTTCTGCCTTGGCTGGAGAGAGACATGAGGTACGCATTGAAAGGGTCAAAGGAGTGGAAGATGCTTGGTTTATAATAGAATCCTCCTGTCACAAAAGGATCATTATATGCTGCAAAGAGAGACAACTCTTTCTTCCTTGCTGACACATAAGAAAGCATTAAAGACAGTTTTTCTATGCTGGACCTTTAATATGGTAGTTCTTTTTTTTAAATCTTCCAAATTAATTGCTACCAGTAGCATTGCACACCTTCCCACTGCAGATACAAAAACAGAGAGCGCTGCCACTTCAGAAATGGGCACCCACCTTCTTAAAATGCAAAGGACTGTGTCAGGCCAGGACATAAGTGCTGACAGACAATACTCCTGCTCAGAGGTTGCCTCATTGTAATGTCAGGCAATTCCATTAGAGCTCCAGAGAATCATCAGGAATGGGAGAATCAACCCAAATCTCACACCCAAGCAGAACCCTTTTATATTTGAAAAAGCTTGGTGACTTTTGGTAATGAAAGTAAATACATGACCCTTCATTTCCTGGTTCCAGGAACTGAGGTGAAACTACCAAAAAGGTAGTGTTGTTTTGTTTGTTTGTTTTAAAGTCTGTGTGCAATATTCATTATTTCTGATCTGGCCCAAAGTAGGAAGTATTGGCAATCTCACATGAGAAATTCTCATCTCTTGGTGGTCTGGGCTGACATCCAGGGCCTGATCCTGTCGCCAGCTGAAGTTAAATTTTCCCTCTGTGCAATGCCTTCAGGACTCAAGCCGGAATGTAAGTGTTGCCCAGGCCTTCTGCTGGCCATCTGTAGACAGGGGAATTTCAGCCTACGTGCAGTCCCCTTTGAAGTCAATGAGAAATGAGGCAACTGTGGCAGACAAGACCCCATCATTTTTGGAGGATTATATGACTGAACCATCAAACATTTTGAAGTTCACCCCTGACACCAGTTTTGCCTCTAGCTCTCTTTCTGTTTCCCAGTCAAACTACCGGAGAATAGCAGAATGCAAAATCATTCATAATGATTTATTGCTTTGATTACTCATAGCACTAATCATTACATGCTTCTAAGCCATTCATCCAGTGGTAGAATTTGCTATGTAATAGTGAACTCGGATTTTGTTTTTGTTTTTGTTTTTTATCCAGTGGATGTAACTTTTTATTTGACACAAGACCATTTTGCTTTATATTTATATATAAACTATGAAACTTCTGCAACCAGCTATAATACATCTTTTGTTGCCATAATTATTTTGACAGTTCAAAATGTAGGCTTGAATTTATTGCATATTTTAGCTTTACAAATAGTTGCAAAAATCTTTCTATAAGTCATTTCTAGGTAAATAAATCATCATGAAAAAACATTATGTATGTTTTCTCTTTGTAGACACATTCTAAAATAGGTTCTTAAAAAAGTCATTGACAGGTTTTGCAGTAGTTTCTTGAATAGATTTATAGAAAAACTTCCAAGTTAAACTGAACACCTTGTGGAAAACAAAACATAGAAAGTTAATTATGTAACTGATTCCTTCTCCCTGCTTTGCAAACAGGGACAGAAGTATCATTTTGAGGACTGTAGGTTAGTGCATTTGTTTACAAAGTACATTAAAAACTCTTCAGAAAACACTAACATAAAACCTCTAGGTAAAAGTTCTTTTTGGTATCGTAATGACTTGTTTTATGAAAACAGGCCAAATATCACAGCTACAGAAGATACTACATCTTCAAAATCCAGTCAGCTAGCTGGTGAGCAATTTATTGATAAAGGAGTTTTCCTAACGGGATGTTCTATTCTATGACTTGTGATTTCAGGTTGACTTGTCAAAGTGTGTGTTCGGGCCAACTCAGGCATCTGAGCTATTGCTCACCTCTTTATACTGAGTACTCCTATTTCCCTCCTTTGTAACTTCTTCATTTCCCCATGAAGCACCTGTCCCCATAGCACTTTCTCTCCAGCAAGGGAAAGCAGCACACGCACCTACCTTTGAATCAGCTGACCTGATGATGACTCCAGAAATCAATGTGGTCAATCAGCACTTCTGTGGAATGCTGTTCCACAAGTTGGAGCTTCCCGGTGGCAAGGCTTCATTGTGATCCACAAAACCAACCAGGCCAGTACAGGAAGCTATAACTGTCACTAATTGAAAGGATCTAAGCCAATAGTGAGCCTTAAAGGCCCTTGGCTGCCAATGAAGCAATAAGGTCATGGCAACCAATATGACTTTCTGAAAATTTAGAAATATTAGGGAGATGTAGCTTCCAATTGTATAGAATTTCCCACAGCAATGGAGATTCCATGCAGCAGAACCACCCTGGTTTAGTTATCTAAATGAATTCTCTCATTTGCCAGCAGGTTTCTCAATAAAAAGAGCCCATCAGCTTTGTCCTCCTGTAGTTCCACTCAGGTATTCAAGCAGTTTTTTCTTCTTACAGTAAGAAAGGAATAATTGGCATCCTAAGACTTGGATAATCCTTGAATTCTCGTACGTAGGTGTAGTGTTTATCCTTTGCCCAAACTGTCATCTGAATGAAGCAAAGAAATGTGAACAATCCCACTATAAAAAGATATATAAAAAAAGAAACAATATCAATGCTAGTGAAACAACATTCTCTTGTCCTGAGAACAAATCACCTAGTTGGGAGAAAGACGAAACCTTACTCACCCGGGACGCACTGAGTCATGATGGTGAAGCTGATCCATGCCCCCACCTGTTATGGCCAAGGAAATTCAAAATATTTCTGATGATCGCATTCACATTTATACCTCTATTATCAAAACATCCCTCCCTAATGTAGGTAAACAATACATCCAAGGTTACCCAAAGCTATTTCTGGTATCAATTATTTTTCACACAGTCAATGGCATCCTGTTAATTCCAAACAAAAGCTCCCCATTTTTCATCATGGTTATTGTGTGTGTTGTTTTGGACATAAGTTTCCTCTCTCCCTTGTCTCCACCTATTTTGTAGTTGTTCCTAAATCAGTGCCTGTAATGGTGACATTCTGCAGCCCTGGGAGCAAATGTTGTTCTCATTTACACCAGTGAAATTCCCCTGAAATCAAAATTTTGTTTAAATCTGACTTCAGCGGGGCTGCGTGGATTGAGGACACACAGCCTGACACTCACCCCTGTGCACAGGACCTGTACAAGGTCTATGCACTACTCACATCCCACTTAGATCTTAATTTTGAGAGTCTGAAGGGTGCATAGGCTTCATGCAGTCTTTCTGCACAGAAGTAAATTTCACTTAAAGGTACATTAGGATGTCTGTCATGGTTAACTGTTTGAAAGATTGAACCTAGAGTTTGGCAATATGAAGTGGGCTTGCATATTTTTGATTTTAAGTTTCTAGGGTTTCCTTACATGTTTGTTTTAATAATACAGTATAAATTGAGATGTAACCTGCAAAACTTAAATTTTAGTGTGGTTTACTGATGAAAATACAGCAAAGAATCCTGTGGCACCTTATAGACTAACAGAGGTTTTGCAGCATGAGCTTTCGTGGGTGAATACCCACTTCTTCGGATTCACTGGTGTAAATGATGAAAATACATACCTCATATGTGTAGTTAGGACAGGTTACAAAGAAAAACAGCCACGTGAAAGGATTCTTTGTTGGATAAGGGATCTTACGGATCTTGGATCCTACAGATTAAAAGAACCACAAAAAATAAATCACAGAACACTGACACTCCTACGTACCATGTAATTTGCTATAAAGACAATCCAAATCTGCCTATTGAAGAGATGGGCAAGATAGACTTGGGAAAACAAGGACTCCACTGAGCCCAGAGGAAGGCTTAGGGTGCCTGTGGGGAAGTGCTATAGGCATCATTAAGGCTTGCACACAGTATTTGGCAGTACCATGCCTAGAAGCATCCTTGGGAAAGATCATTGGCAATGCTGACTGGCCAGCACTAAGTCATTCCCATAGGAAGTATCTGCACCATTTCCTAGACCTCAGAAATGAACGGTATTTCTATAGATTACATTGTCACAAAATTGTGGATGCAGTTAGCAAATATGAGCCAAAGTCTATGCAGCCCTCCTACAAAGAGGGGGCAAAGCACAAGAGAGCCACGCCCCTTAACTTCCAAGCACACACACAGCTTGTGCCCTGGGCAGGAGCCAGGCACATTACTGGACCTTGCACTCTCCACAGCACAGCTCCTGCTAGCATCCCCTGGAGAACTAGCCAACCCGAATATCATGCCACATCCCACTTTGAACCACCAGAGCAGCTAACACAGGCCTATGCCCTAATGGCACAATCTGGCCCTAAGTGCTTTCGTTACATACCCAAACTTCCTTTAGTGTCCAATCCTATGAGGTGCTGAGTACCCTCAACTCCCACTGAGGCCAGCTGAGGGTGATTAGCCCCTCACAGGAGGCTCTCTGCACCTTGCAGGATCAGGCCGTTCATCAGTGTAGATCACTGCAGAAGCGCTAACTTAACTGCACAAAGGTAGAGAACAAACTTTTACCATCTCTTCTCAGGTCACTGAGTGCAACGTGGATAGAGAAATTTCCAGCTTCACATATCTGCAAGAAGCAGCATACAATACAGTAAAGGAAAATGCTTCCCTTCCATTTATCATTCCTCTTCCCAATGCTAGTTCCTAGACAAATATTTTTAAAAGGCCCCAAACCCCCAGTGAAAAATAGACTAAACAACACAGGATTAAAAGTGTTTAGATGTTAATAAAGCTCAAAAGAAGATTTCTGACTGACGGTAAGAAGACGTCTGTTCTACTCATCATTCCATACACGAGAGGCCATATTACACTCTGCTTTGCGTTTGCAACTCTACTTGCAAGTGTTGACCAAGTCCCAAGAAGGTACAATGCACTCCAGCTATTCTCCCAGCCAGACCCTAACACTATAACCCCTGAATAAAGTGGATCCAGCGTGTGTTTCCTTTACCTTTTGACTGGGCTGATTTGTTTAAAAAAATTAATCTGGCAGTTTGGATTTCTCAAAAATCCCAAGACATATTTGTGCAGCTCCATAAATACTGATATGCTGGTCCATAACGACTTCTACTTCTTATGGCAAGGACTTGATGTGATTCACAAAGTTCCATTAATCAACTTTTCCACCTGCTTGTAGGTAATGCTTTCCACTACTAGTTAGGTAGAAAATAGATTGAAATGGTCTGTATATATGATTATGGCCAGAGTAGAGCAGAGAACTTGTAATCAGAGCTCCTGAGTTTTATTCTCAGCTCTGCACGTGTGCTGTCTGACCTAGGGAAAGTCACTTTAACCTCTGTGGCTCAAATTATCCACCATTGTCTATTTCACAGAAAATTTCACATTTGAAAAGTGCTATGAGATCCTCCAATCATTGACACTATAGTAATTCTTTTTCTTCTCTTAATGCAGAGACAGGTTACAGCTGCACTAGAGAGAATGGATACTTCCTAAGAGAAGCAATGTTAGTATAGCAAGGAAATAAAATAGTCCTGGAGAGGTGAGTGAAAGGACACTTTCAGGATTCTATTTCCAGAGGGATTCTGTCAGAATATATGGAAAGCCAGCAAGATGAAACCCTGGCCCTGATTATTAACACTTTCATAATGCTGTAGTAGGCCAGCTGTTGGCTACTTATGACCTACTTGATAGTCTCAAGCCTTGATAAACTGAACAAATGTTAACATAGTGCTAGACTCTGGTAGTACCAGGATCACTGTGATGAATGTGGCTGAGTGTGAGTCTCCACACGCAAATTCTTATCTAATTTCTGCAGATTAAACAGACCAATCTTGAAATTCTTACTCAGCCAAAACTTTCCCTGAAGTCCAGGTTCTGGTCAAAACGGACAGTTTTGTCTCTATCTTAAGCTGATCAATCTTAGTTCTATGTCCTGAGCTTTCCAGTAATAAATCTTTGACAGTCCCATCCCCCCACCCTGAAACTAATAAATAATAAAGGAGAGTCTTGAATAAAAAAGCAAAAGACCTACCAGAAACATGATCACAGCAAAATTTATCTGTTTTTGTCCATAGGCTAGAAAACAAAATGTTTAAAAACGGATAGTTAGCACTCAAATATACCCAGGTAAAGGTTCAAATCATTCTGAGGGCCATTTTGCTACTTACAAGGAGGTGTATAAAGAGGATGATTGATGTAATAAGCAAGCCAAGCTGCAAATCCCCAGTAATAGAAGCAGTTCTGAAAAATAAGTAATTTTTTTGTTTTAATTTTTATATTGAAGGTATCAACTGTCCTCTGTGTGAAGGGAAAACAGTAGAGTTATCTAGACTAGTGATTACCAAAAGAAATAGTGATAATCATCACTTGGGGGCAGATTGCAAGTTGCAGATAATGCAACAAAAATGACAACATACCAAGTTTGGTAGAGTGGGAGGGAAAGAACAGGAAAAGACAACAGTAAATAAGCAGGAAGTGTTGCTCTTGAAGTGACATTTTTTTCCCCTTCAGAGCAAAGAGAGTGTACAGGCTGTTTGGTCTAGAAATTGCTTTTGAAAATGTGGCCCAAAGAGTTAAAGCTAAAGGAGCATTTGATCTGGAAGCTATTCTGTTTCACTGCGCACAGATCAGAGATGCGGAGCCATAAGGACCAAGTGCTAGGGGAGACAGGACTTGTTTTGCCACAAATAGAAACATCATGGGTTCTAAATGGTGAACTATGATCAACCTCCCTCCAGCCTCTTCCTTTCCCTCCCCATGCAAGCATGCTTTTATCCTCCTCCCTATCTTAAACACCTACCTTTGACCAGGGGTGGCAGGTTTGTAGAAATTTAGGTGGTGCCCAGAACGCCGAGAGCCCACCCCACAAACTCTGCCTCCCACCTGCCTAAGGCTCTGGGAGGGAGTTTGGGGGCAGGAGGGGGTGTGTGGGAAAGGGGTGGGGGTGCAGGCTCTGGGAGGGAGGTTTGAGGCCGGAAGGGGGGGGGATGTGGCAAAGGGGTGGGGGTGCAGGCTCTGGGAGGGGGTGGGAGGTGCGGCGCTTACCTGGGGGTCCTAGGCAGGGTGGGCCGGGGGCCTCTGCGCGCTGCTATCCCCAGGCACTGCCCCCGCAGCTCCCTATTGGCCACAGGGGCGCTTGGGGCGGGAGCAGCGGATGTAGACACAGACCCACCCTGCCCAGGGGCCGCAGGGAGGGGCTGGCAGCCACGTGGAGCAAGCAGGCAGGAAGCCGCTCAGCTCCGCTGCACTGCTGGGGGTGAGTGGGGGCCCTGGGCCATTTTTAATGGCCCGGAGGATGCGGGGGGCACCCGGGGCGGAAGGCGGGGCTGAGGCCTGTGGTGCTTGGGCACCAGGAATATTCCTGGTGCCCAGGCACCACGGGTCCATAGAACTCGCCAGCCATGCCTTTGACCCTACTTTATATCCTCCTCAAACTAAAGTCCAATCTCTCTCCTCCCCTTCACTTCCAAACTCACTAAATGTGTTGTCTGCAACCACTTGCTGAATTTCTCTCTTTCAATTCTGTTCTTGACCTTCTCCAATCCAACTACCACCCTCTATGCTCCACTAAATTCTCACTAGGTTCTCTAATGATCTGTTACTGGCTAGATTTCAGGGCCTACACTCTAGCATTATCATCCTTGGCCTCTTGGAAGCTTTTGCAATGTCAGCTTCTCCCTACTTGAAATTTTGTCCTGTGTTGGTTTCCATGGCTCTGTTCTTTCATGGTCTCCTCCTCCTACCTCTCTGGTTGCTCTTTCTTCTTTGCCAGGCTCCTCTTCCCCTTTCACCGTGTTAGGATGTCTATCCTTGGCCCTCTCCTCTGCTCCTTCTATATTCTAGCTCTAGGTGCTCTCCTCTGCAAGGAAGGTATTAACTACCATCTTTAGGCTGATGACTCATAAATCTACCTCTATGGATGCACCCTCCCTCTTCACTAAATCTAGTATCTCAGCCTGTCTTTCTGACATCTTTGTCCAATCACCACCTTAAACTCAACATGGCCAAAACTGAGCTCATCTTCCTTCCCTCACTCTTCCCCTATAACCGGGGTGTCATCTCTGACTTGGCTCTCTCGCAGGATGCACATATTCAGGACATTTCTAAATCCTTTCACTTTTTCTTACACACTTCAAAATCCAGCCTTTGCTCCCTGCCCACAGCCAAAACTCATCCAAGCCCTCATCGCTTCATGTCTTGACTACCAAAAGCTCCTCTTTTCTGGCTTCGACCACTGCAGCCTAACTCCCAAGTTTATTTTAAGATTCAGAATGCTGCCATTGTTAAGATCATTTTGGCTCTACATTCTTCATCTAAACCCAATCATAAAAGTAAACTACAATACATACATAGTTGTATTCCCATTCCCTATCCTTTAGCTGTTTGTGTCTTTAGACTGTAAGCCCCTCTGGGCAGGGCTTGTATCTTTTCTATGTTTGTACCAAGTCCAGGACAATGGGGTCCCAATCCTCATAGGGGCTTTTGGGAGTTACCATAATACAAATATTTACAAATGATACAATATAAAACATATGGGAACACAGCCAAGCTGAGGCCATATCACTCATGTTAACAATTCTGTTTATCTTTTATAAAAATGTAGTAACTAAATTTTGAACTTGAGTTCCAAATTTACAATAGTAGAACTCAAATGTGAACTTCTATGTTCTATTCTAAATTAAGCATTCATAGCTCAGAATATAGACCCCAACATTTTACTGAAGGTCAATAAATTACGGACAAAACGTGAGCTTGGCTGCAATTTTTTTATTCCCACAGTTGTCCTAGAGGCATGGCAGGTATTACTTTCAAATCAGAGTCTTTGTTTGTATATGTGATATACTGGGTTAGTGCATGTTAATGTCTTCCTGAAGTGACTGGCTTCATCAAGGATAGGAGCCTGTCACTATATAACAGCTAGAGTTATTCCTTTTAGCTAAAGTGGCAAGAGATTGTGCTGTTCACTGAAATTTCCAACTTCAATCCCCGCTGCCCGCAATGATGTCTGTATATATGCAGTCCTGGCTCCGTCCACATAGCTCTAGCTTTTATTGAATTAGAAAATCATGGTTTTAAATTCTGGCACCAGGAAAATAACGGTTTAAATCAAAAGTAAAAATGTTTTAGGATATTCAAAATCCCAGGGCCAAATTCTCCACTGGCATAAGACCACTGAAGTTGATGGAGTTATACCACAGGAGAATCTGGTTCCTAGTTTTGTTTATTTCTAGAGATTTCACAAAATCAAACACACCAATGAGTTTTACTAGGAGCCTGTTACATTTTCCACTTAAGTCAACAGGGGTATGTACATACAATCTGCTGAGTCAACTAAAAAACCCAAACTGTTTTCACTAATTAGCACAATGGCTTAAAAAACGGACTTCCCAATAGACTATATGTTTAATGTTTTTAATTGTATAGAACAACAATAAAAAGTTAAAAACATCAATCAATAAAGAATGAAAAATGAACATTTTAAAAATACAAAATTCTACACTCATGCAACACGAAGCCTGATCCTGAATGGTGATGAATATTGTTAAACTGCATGATATTTTCCCCTTGGCATTAACTGTTTGTTGTTTTATACAATTTAACCTTATGAGTTACAGATTTAAGGAATTATGCCACCATTCTGAAAATCTAGCCATTCAGTCCAAAATTGATGCAAATTTAACCTAAGCAGCAGTGAGGTGGAGGGGGATGGGTGGTACGACTTATAGCTCTTTTTATATCCAAAATATATTTTTTTCCAATGATTTGCAGTAGCCAAAGCCTCCTCTAAGAAACTGTGGCTCACATTTTTACCTACTACCATTCCAAGATGTTCCCAGTTGGACTTGCCCAAAGGTAAACTCCTATGTGGTGGTGGTGGCATTAGAGACCCTGCCAGGAAACTGCTCTGACCTGCTGATTGAGAAAGATGTTAGCAGCAAAACTGAACCCAAGCTGTAAAGAAAAAGCAGAGGCTGATGTGTGGAGGAAGATTTAGAGGAGAGGCCATCCTGACTTTAAGAAGAGAGAGATTCCTCCACAGGGACTGAGTGAACAGACACAGTGGGTGATTGTGGTGGAGATAAGACTTTGTGAAAAAGAGGAGGAGACTGGAGCACTGGGGCCAGGGAAGAAAGGAAGAGCACAAGAATCAAGGTGCTCTCACTATGAGGCAGTCAGTTAATGGAAAACACAGCTCCGCCGAGTAGTCATTCTAAAGTAACCAGATTGTTATGGGTTTCAAATGCAGCACAATCTGCTTAGTCTAAAAGTCTCTCTTTAAAAATGAACGAGAATGGTAACTCCTACACCTTACATGAGCTTTTCTCTAGCTGCCAAGCCATCAATGGAAGGCAAATCCATGGCCAGCTGAAAGTCCAGGTCTTCTAGAAAGAGTTATTTTTCATATAGAGGAGAGTTATGTTACTTGGGCTCTGCTTATTAAATGTAGAGAGAGAGAGTAACAAGATAGCCATTATCTACAGCTATATGGTGAAACAGCATTTCTGGCAGTAGCGCCCAAAGAGGTTGTGTATCTGAAATCAGAATCTTAGCATCTGCAAACCAGACTTGCTGAATGTAGTATATCTGACAATGTGGTTCTTTTAGCTGATGGTGTGAGAGGCAGTAAAATCTCACATGCTCCAAGGGTTGTGGTTGCCTTCACAGCTTTGTGATGAATGTCAGTATCATTTTTCCTAGAATTGTTTCTATTACAGTAGAGCCCAGAGGCCTCAATCAACAGTGAGGCTCCATTGTGCAAGGCACTGTACAAACACATAAAGAGACAGTCCCTACCACAGGTTTACAGACCAGACAGACAAATGGTGGGCCAAAGAAAGCATCTCTGTTACAGATAATGGAACTGAAGTGCAGAGGTTAAGTGACTTTCACAAAGTTAATCAGAAAACCTGCAGCAGAACCAGACTCAGATATTTGTGTACCAGTCCAGCACCCGAACCACAAGACCATCCTTCCTCACTGTTCATTATTGTATTACAGTATCACCCAAAACACACCAGGTGAGGTACAGACTAATGGGAAAAGTCTCTGCCCTGACGGGCTCAGACTGTTAAAATGGAATCTTACAAGGAAACTCTCCCATAACATTGGGACTTGCCATGAGCTTAGTTGTATATGCCTGTGGCTTTTAGTGCAGAAAAAAAATCCCATGTTTCTTCTAAAGCAATGGTTCTCAACCAGCGGCCCGGGGCCCCCTGGGTGACTGCAAGCAGGTTTCATGGGGGTCACCAAGCAGGGCCAGCATTAGACTCACTGGGGCCCAGGATAGAAAGCTGAGCCCTGCCACATGGGGCTGAATCCTAGGGCCCTGAGCCCCGCCACCCGGGGTTGAAGCCAAAGCCTGAGCAATGTAACTTCACGGGAGCCCCTGTGGCATGGGGCCCCAGGCAAGTGCCCTGCTTGCTACCCCTTAACACCGGCCCTGGCTTTTATATGCAGAAAATCAGTTATTGTGGCATAGGTGGGCCATGGAGTTTTTATAGCTTGTTGGGGAGGCCTCAGAAAGAAAAGGTTGAGAACCCCTGTTCTAAAGCATCATCTAAACATTGGGATCTGATCCCAACAATAAATGCTGTAATTAATGTGAACAACCAAAGTACACAATTTTCTTGAAAAACATAGTTCAGTTTTAAGGACAGACTCCTAAAGTAAGTGGGATTTGTCACTGCTGAAATCAGTATCAGTCATATCAAAACCGGCAGTATACAACTCATTCTTCATACACAGACTCCCAGCATATGACACTGCTTGGGAGGGCCTAACAAAGTAACACAACCTTTCAAGAGTATATGCAGTGTTTTCAAAAGGAGCCTTGTTTATACCGTGTAATGTTTTTACTGGATTCCTACTAGGAATGAGTAGAACCTTCATGGATGGGACATGTCTGTTTCCATTTTAATTACGTATGTATCCTTTCTTCAAAAAAAAATTTGCTCATATCCTCCATGTCCCAGAGAGCACAAGGAAGCATTGAAAGTGCCCAAATGACCCTACTGCCATGTATTTGAAACAAAGGTGAAGGGACTCCCAGCCAATACAATGGATGGAAACCCTCCTCCCTCTCAGAAATGTCCAATCCCGACCCCTCTAAGTCATGCTCACAAGGAACTTGATTGTCTCATTACATTAAGATGATTGACTTCTCCTAGAGGACAAACAAACAACAGCCCCAATATGAACAATGATGTATCTAAAATAGGAGGCCTTTTCTACCACCTATATTTGAGTGCTGGAGAAAAATGTGTAGTCAGACTAGGTAAAAAGATGTACATATATAATCAGGGCTGGCGCAACCAATTAGGCGACCTAGGCAGTCGTCTAGGGTGCTGCTATTTTGGGGGCGCCGGCGCCCCGGCCGGCCGTTCAATTTTGGGGGCGGGACCTTCCGCCGCCGCTGTTGGGGGCGGGACCTTCCACCGCCTAGGGCGCCGGAAAAGCTGGCGCCGCTACTGTATATAATACATATTATTAAACCATATTTCTAGCTCCAAAGTTAAGGCTGAGCTGAGCTTTCCTTTTAGAGTAGAGTGTAACAATTTGTCTCTTAATTAGGAATTTAAAAAAAAGCTGGGCCTAATATAAAATCATACACACCATGATAGGGGAGTGATGGAATTTTAGTGAAAGTTGCACAGAGTTGTTTGGAAGTTCTAAGGTGTTTAAAAGTGCTCCATTTTTGAAGTGTGTGGGTGGGTGGGGGGTGGGGGGGTCTGACATTTCTTTGCTCCTGCTATCTCACAAATGGTTTCTTGGTGACCCAGATTCTCCATATAATTAAATGTCCTTGAAAATCTCTACACCCACTCCTTTCTCCTCCCACAAAGTGAAAGTAATAAGGCAGATCCTCAAAGGGAGTTAGACACCTAAATACCTTTAAGGGTCTGGGCCACTGGACCTTTCATCAACTTGATCACTTAGTATGTTTACATCCCTTTCCCCCAATTTAAAAGGGAACTGTCTTTACAACCCAGGAAGAACTTTCTACACACATGTGGGGTCATGGAAGAAGAAAACTGTTCCTGTGAAATGTTTTTCACCAAGAAATGGAGATTTGGGCTGACCAAGACTTGTTGCAAATTCATGTTGAACTTTCTAAATTGTTTCACTCAAAAATATTTTTTTTAAATATATTTTAAAAAATTTGAAATGTTGGATTTTGACATTTTCAAAATGTTTCAATTAAAAATGACTTTTCATTCTGAAATTTAAATTTTATTTAAAATTTTTTAAAAAATGAAATGTTTCATTTGACCAGAAACATTTGTTTTTAAAAATTTTTGGTGTGCTGATAAATTTGAAAAAATTTCATTAAGGGTCAACCTGATATGAATTTTTTCATCACAAATAACTCCATTAAAATCAACAGAATTACACCAGAGTAAGTGAGAGGTGAATCAGGCCCAAGTGCAGCTAAATAGGGAGACACATGGTTATGTATGAACTTGATGTTGAAGACAAGTATCGTGAACTTGATGTGGTGGAGAAGGAGAAGTGATTCAAAGGCCTTGGTCAGAATGACTGGCAAAGATAAGAATTTTAGCAGCTGTATTTTGTTTGGACTGGAGTGGTGCAATAGGGGTGTCAGACACTAGTGACAAGTGATGATTTAATGCACAGTATGAATTCACTTTAAAGGTACAGTTGTCCTGCTTTCAAACATCTAATGTTATTAATGTAAAATAGCTACCACTTGTCCAGAGTAGACATTTCTAAGTGAGCTGCTAGCCTGATAGAAACCTGTGCACATCTCTGCTTAGGAAAGCAATACAAATAAATCTGTGCAAAAAAAAATTCACTGACTACCAGTGCCCAGCTCATGCTACTAGCTGAATATTTAGGACCCTTTTCCTACTTAGGAAGCACAAAGTTAAAGCTAATGCTAATCAGCTGCAGGGAGTCAGATGATCAATAGGGTAATAACAAAGATAGGACTATTGGTAGGGTGTAAAAATGAAACTAGTGCCTTCTCATTCCCAAGTGAGACCACCACTCCCTTAAGATGCAGATGTATTTTAAAGAAATAGTCTAAACACAAAATATTAAATACTGTAAAACTGGGCTATTAGGATATGACATAATCTGCTATCCTCCAGATTCTATATAACCTTGTTTTAAAATATAGTATTCTGCTGCCTCATTTTTTTTAAATATCTGTAGTTACTGCATAGCCATGCAGTCTATTATACCACTGTGTGGGCAGGCAGGCAGCCAACAGAGGGAGCACAGGTGAGCCCCTGCTCCCAGAACAGAGTTGTTGCTAGGTTTTGCTCATGACAGGAAGGAAATATAGAACAGCCATGGTGCTTTATGCTACACAAGAAGCAAAGGCAAATTTATAATTGTCAAGGAGAGAAATGATTCTATTACCAAAAAAACAGATTAAAAATATTTTGAAAACCTCTAGTTATGTACTACTAGACTGTGCCCCCCTAAAATATAACAGTGCTTCTGAAATCCTCACACCCAAGAGAGCTAGGGGGCTAAAAACGGAATGAATACTGAAGGTATTAAATCTTGAAAGAGCAATGGGAAAACTGTGACAGGAATTATAATGGCAGGGTGGCATGTAGGTTACAATGGGAAGGTTATTGTGAGATCTTGTAAAAGAATTACAGCTTTACATAATCAGAGCTGCTGTGCATTACCACAAAAGCCACACCAAAACACTGTGCTAATGAAGCAGTGCAGAGAGTGGCCAGATTGTATTTACTAGAGGGCTGTGGGTAGATTTTTGTCACAATTTACCTTAATAATACTCCTCAGTGGCATAGTCCCATGGGAGAACCGATGAACAAATATTGTTTCAATCAACCTTTTGATGTAGTGGAAAGAATGGCAGATACATGCCAAGCTAGAAATAGCAAGACAAAAGCATTTAGGAATGCTACAGAAACAAGTGTGGCAAGAAATTTGGAATAAAAATATGATGCTTACAAAAATATTGCTTGAGGCTCATAACAGAACTTACTTAACAACTGGATGTGGGCTTGATGTAAGCTTGTCATCCAGGCCATAGACAAAAGGCATGCGAAAATAAAACAGAAAATAAATGAACAATGGACCTGCATATTCTGTCAAAAATACCTGCCAAAAAAAAAGAAAAAGAAAAGGAGAGAGAGAGAGAGAATAATTAGACTGAGCAGATCAGTGGCAGTGCTTTGTTTTCTTTTTGTGATTAGGAAATTCCTCCACCAACCCAGAATGGAGGTGTTTTTTGGTTTTTTTTGCCATGACAACATTTGGAATTATAGGCTGAGATTGTTAGAAATGCATACATATAATGTGCACTTGCATTTGCAGTAATTGCATACAACTTCAATAATTCCATGCACAGGTGACAAGTTATGTGCAATTAATATGGGAGCACATACAGTTGTGATAAATGTGCATGCAAATTATATTTATATAATGTTAGCCTTTATTTTTCATCTCGGTATACTATAAAACTACTTTTTTACTATAGGTTAAAAAGAATGCTGGTAAAGAATTTCTCCAAAAAAAAGGGTGGAGGGCAAGAAACTAGTTTCTAATGAGTGGATTTGGTTTAAAATAGAAATACTTCATATGAGCATCACTTTAATTTGACCTCAATTTTGATAATTACTTTTGCTTCCATAACTAATTAAAGTAAGTTCATGTCTGAATTATGGAGAAATAAGGGGAAAGGTACTGTACTTATGTAACAAAAAATCATCACTTTTTTCTGATATACTTAGCTACTCATATGTCCAGAAAAGTTGTTGAGGTATTAGTGATATTACATGATATGGATATCATCATTACAATTGATGTAATTGCATCAGCACTCATCCTGGCAAAGGTTAAATTGACCGTAAATGGGAAGATATTTTTTCTTTAAACTTGCTGACGCTAAAGCTTTTCTTAGGTTATGTCTGAATAGGATGAATGAAGGGCAGGGTGAGGAGAGCCTAGATGGTTCACAGGACAATCATATGGCAGGGTATATGCTTCGATTTACATTATAATGTTTTGATATGCTGTGGTATTTCACTGTACATTGATATGAAACCATCTTGATCTTATAACCTGCTCATATTGAAATTATTTGTTCTGATCATCTTACTGCGTTTAGGATTACTTGGTAGGAGTCTTTTTCTAACATGGGCTCCAGGGGGTTTATTACTTTTGTCTTTACTATTTGTCATTAATAAGATTATATTAATTATTGTAACTAAAAATGAGATGTTTTCAAATTGCTGTCTAACGTTACCTTCATGCTGTGACATTTAAATTAAAACTAAAGGACAATATGTGTATTGTGGAATTGCAGGCGGCTTTGTGCAGGGACAGTTCCCCAACTCATTTCAAAGCCACCATTTCTCTTACCACCTAGTCAATGCTACAGGCTAACGCTGCCATGATGGAACTTTTCTTTGAATTAAGAGGGCAGAACATTTGATGTTTTCAATTTCTGTTAATGCTAGAGCTGAATGAATAACTGATTTCTCAGTTTGGTGGCTGAACCAAAAAATATGAAAAAATATTCGGGTAGTTTCAAACCAAAACTGATTTTTTGTGGGGGTCTTTCTTGACAAAATGAAAAACTAAAAAGAAAAAAAAAAGTGTTTGGGTCAAATGAAACATTGTGAATGTCTATTTGAAGTGACACTTGGTTTCTAAATGAAATGTTGATTCAAAACACAAAGTTGAAATGGTTCATTATGATAGTTTCAAAGCAAACTTTTGAGTTTCAAAATTTTTGTTTTCAGTGTTTATTCAGCCAAAACTATTCACCAAAATCAATCTGAATTCATGCTGCTACTGAAATGACCAGCTGTCATTAGTGTCCCAGGACCTGAACTGCAAACATGCATGTGAGTAACTTTACTCTCATGAGTAGAACCATCGAAGTCAATGAAATTGACTGACATGAGTAAAGTCACTCGTATGTCTTTGCAGTATTAATCTCCAGGACAACAAGATGAGCCTGATCTCTGACAGCCCAAGGAACAGAAGTTACATAGTCACTAGTTCCACTGTGCCAGGCTACCATGTTGCAAGGCGATCACTGCTGCTTTTCCATGGGGTGCACTGCCAGGATTTCATGATGTACTTTTATTGGGTTCTCTGGTTAAATGCTTCTTAAGATTAGAGTCACTGAAAATGAAGCTCCACTGTCTATATCTGCTGTCAGACCAGGCAGCGCATGGACATTCTAAATAAATGCAGAGAGAAAGCAATGCAAGAATTAATTGAGAAGCATTAATTAAAATGTCTCAGGCTTGCAGCATAGCTCACCATAGTCCATCCTATTTGTGGCCCTAAATCTTTAAAATATAGTGTAGCGGTTGTGCCAACTGGGAGATGCTGCAGGATTTCCTCATCTCTCAAGGATTTTCCTTCTGAGAAGAAGAAGTAGTTATACACATCACAGTGAAATTAAAGTAAACTCTGGTAACATATTAACCCTAAAGAAATCGTTTAGTCTGTTTAGACCAATCTGTGGGATCCTTTGGCCTGACACATGTTTTACCAGAATCTTAGGTAAGAGGGTGCCATTTGATAAAACAAATTCAGAGTGCTTCTCTTTCCTTATATTTGAATACAAAACTATAGGACAAAAATATAGGAGTGAATTTGCTGTGCACCCACAGAAAACCACTGAAACCAACACACCATGAATTAAATCCTCATCCCCTGCTCTGCAGTAGCCATTATAGTCATTCCACTGCTGCTGCAGAAAATGGGTAGACACTAATGGGGGGGTTTCACTGCTCTCTCTCTAGGGACAGAGAATTTATATAGATCATGGACCCACTAACCAGCCCCCTTCTCATTCCTCATAGAATATCAGGGTTGGAAGGGACCTCAGGAGGTCATCTAGTCCAATCCCCTGCTCAAAGCAGGAGCAATCCCCAACTAAATCATCCCAGCCAGGGCTTTGTCAAGCCTGACCTTAAAAATCTCTAAGGAAGGAGATTTCACCACCTCCCTCGGTAACCCATTCCAGTGCTTCACCGCCCTCCTAGTGAAAAAGTTTTTCCTAATATCCAGCCTAAGCCTCCCCCACTGCAACTTGAGACCATTACTCCTTGTTCTGTCATCTACTATCACTGAGAACAGTCTAGATCAGGGGTAGGCAACCTTTCAGAAGTCGTGTGCCAAGTCTTCATTCATTCACTTTAATTTAAGGTTTCGCATGCCGGTAATACATTTTAATGTTTTTTAGAAGGTCTCTCTCTATAAGTCTATATTATATAACTAAATTATTGTTGTATGTAAAGTAAACAAGGTTTTCAAAATGTTTAAGAAGCTTAATTTAAAATTAAATTTAAATGCTGATCTTACACCGCCAGCCTGCTCAGCCCACTTCCAGCCTGGGGTTCTGTTCACCTAGGCCGACAGTGGGCTGAGCGGGGCCTGGGCTGGGACGCCAGCTGGCAAGGGGCCGGCAGCTGGGACCCCAGACCTGGGGGGGGGGGGTTCAGTGGTCAGGGAAGAGGGCTGGGTGTGTGTGTGGGGGTGCAGGGCAGAAGGCTGGGTGTGNCAGAAGGCTAGGTGTGTGTGGGGGGGGTTCAGGGGTCAGGGCTGGGGTGCTCGGCTCGTAGGGGTGCTCCCAGCCCCCTGCCCTGAGTGGCTCATGGCCAGGGACTGGAAGGGATATGCCCTGTTCCACCCCCTTCCCCAAGGTCCCATCCCTACCTCTTTTCTTCCTCCTCTACGGAGCAGCGAGCACGCTGCCACTCCTGCCCCTCCCCCTCACAAGGGCGATCAGCTGATCGGCGGCGGGGAGGGGCAGGAAAGCACCACGCTGGGGGAAGAAGTGGGGAAAGGGGGAGCTTGGCTGCCGCAGGACCAAGCTTCTGCCTCCTGCCCCCGCAGGGGAGAGCGGTGGGCGGGGGGAGCTGAGTGGGGCTGGGGGCCGGGACCACGGCAGGCAGCGGCGTGCCACTCAAAATCGGCTTGCGTGCCATAGGTTGCCGACCCCTGGTCTAGATCCATCCTCTTTGGGACCCTCTTTCAGGTAGTTGAAAGCAGCTATCAAATCCCCCCTCATTCTTCTCTTCTGCGGACTAAATAATCCCAGTTACCTCAGCCTCTTCTCATAAGTCATGTGCTCCAGCCCCCTAATCATTTTTGTTGCCCTCCGCTGGACTCTTCAATTTTTCCGCATCCTTCTTGTAGTGTGGGGCCCAAAACTGGACACAGTAATCCAGATGAGGCCTCACCAATGCCGAATAGAGGGGAATGATCACGTCCCTCGATCCGCTGGCAATGCTCCTACTTATACAGCCCAAAATGCTGTTAGCCTTCTTGGCAACAAGGGCACACTGTTGACTCATATCCAGCTTCTCGTCCACTGTAACCCCTAAGTCCTTTTCTGCAGAACTGCTGCCTGCTCATCTCCATGAACTCCTTCATGAAGGGAAGCCATGGCATTCAAGAGGTTGCAGTGTGCCCCTACATGATCTCTTTGTGGCCTTCCACTTCAGTCCAATGGATATGTGATGGTTCCACAGGGTTTTGGTCCTAAGCAAGGGGTATGGAGCAGACCAGGATCTCTCCCTCTCTGCATAGTAAAATGCAATTTATATTCAACTCTTTTTCACACTCTATTGTTTAACTGACATCTTTCCATTCTGGAGCTTTGGCCTATCAGACACATGCCTGCTTTGGGCTAGTGGCAGTGGCACCCAAGTTCCTGCATTTAGGGGAATCCCCATAGTTCCAGCTGTCACCCAGTGACAAGTTTCCCAGCATAAGCCACTGGATAGGGCCGGATAACGTAAATACTTGTGGAAGGAAACAAGCTGCTCAAGCACATATTTTCCCATGGACTGATCCCAAGAAAATGTGTTAATCTTTACTAGCATAATCATTGAAAGGGATTGTGTAAATAACTGTATGCTTAATAGCAGAAAAAAAAGTGCTACATTTTATTTGAATAACTATGGAGAATTAACGTGTTTTTTCAGTTATGCTTTCCCTTGCGCATCAATGCCATGCAACAAGAGTTTTGTACCAGAAATACCTGTGACTAAATTAACTGAATCAGCCACTTGGCACCAGCTAAATCTGTAGATCCTATATTCTCATTAATTCATTTTGCATTAGCTTATCACATGAGAAAACTGTAATGTCCAACTGAGATAAAAAGAAGTTAATGTGAATTAATAGCACTAGCACATAACCCTTCAGACTTTTCACAGATGAGCATCACTTTGGGGTCCATCTCATTGCAGTTAGCGGCAGGTAATATATAGATTACATGCTGTTTCCATTGAAGGACAAGTGCTCAACAGTTGAAAACAAATGAAAACAATGTGCAAACTCCCAAGTTAACTAAACAGTGGGTACTGGTACCAGACCCATGTATGGGACTCTGAGCAATAATGTTCAAAGAATTCAGCTTGTGGTGGGCTCCTTTTTGTAAAGTCCTTCATAATGTTAACTAGTTCAGCAAAACTCCCACTTATAGCAGATAATACCAGCAGAGAGGGCAGGACGTGGCACCCCCGTATGCAAGCACTGTGTTCATAGCCTTATTACTCTAGACCTGACTGGTACTTACTGGGGTCAAGTCTTATTGACTGCCTTGCTGGATACCACTGGGGATCTGCAAGACAAATTAGAAAACAAAATTATCCATAGTATTTGCTTTTGGATTATCCACTGTTGTAATGACTGCAACCGCACGAGAGAAGCTTTCGGTTGGAGATTTTTATGACTTCTTGTTTTATTGTTTATTATAAAAATCAACAAAAAGTTACAGATCAAAGCACAGATTTGCATAAATTAGGAGATGACAGCTAATGAAAAATTATTTTAAATCTCAGCTACATTAGTGTTCAGTTGCTGATTATTTGCATTAATGTGTGTATATCACATGCTCCATCAAACTATATAATTTTAAATTAAATAATTATGTACTGGATATTCTGATGTGATTTGTACCCTTAGTATGTTTCTTTGAAAATATTATACTTACATGATTTATGGAACATCAATCTGATATCACTAATCGTGGCATGTGGTTCCACCTAGGCAACAAAAAAAATACTGTTCACGTAAGACATTTGTATTGGAAGATGATCACTAGATTCAAAAAATGTGCAGGTGGAAATATGATTTTTCAAGTTGACAGCATTCCTTTAACTTTCCGAAACGTGGCCAAAAAATTCTATGTCTAGTATGGACAGCTCAAGCCACTCGTAATAGGAAAAGGGAGCATTTAATCTCTAGCTCATGTTGCAAATCCATCCATGCTAATAATGACCAAAGTTATTACAACATAATGATAGTTTGTGGCTTATGTGAAATCTCTCCAGGGTCACATCACAACTGGTACTAACTGGCACCCTTGTTGGCCCCCTCAGCTGAGAGGCTGAATGCGAATGAAGATGGAAGTGCTCCCTGCCCTCTGGTTCTTCCAGAAGAGGGTTGAGGGATTTTGTAAGGCGGTGTGGGCAAGTTTGCCCTGCCGCTGCCTAGGCTGTTGTCTCCAGTGGAGGAGGAAGGGCTTTCCATCTCTTTTCACAAACACTCCATTTACTTAAAGAAAATTAAAAACTTCTAAATACTGTCACTGCCATTTTAACAATATTATCATTTACCTTATCCAGAAAGCACAGCTGTTGCTTTGTCTTCCAATCAAGGATTTCCACCTGATAGAGAACAAAATGACAACTCTAATTGTTTGCTGGCTGATTAATCTCTCAGCTCTTGGGCCATTCTTTAGAAATATGATCATTGCTAAGGATGAAGCACCACCTTTTTCCAGTCTACTGACTGTGCTAGTATAACTATTTCTGATATAACCAAGAGACAGCTTTGATCAGGACCAGCTGCAGGTCTTTAAATCTCTAAGTGCAGCTGTACTCTGGAGAAATAGCACTTCCTACCAAACAGATCTTCTCCCTGTGTGTAGTCAGAGCCAAAGTGCTTACTGTGTTGACCAAAATAGGTTGGTTTGTTTTTTACACTTGTGATGTTCCCCCCTGGTGTTATCTGGACCAGTGATCTGCTAGGTCACTCCAATCCTCGACTCTGGGAGCCAGCCATACCCTGCTCTGCTGTAGAACCCCCACTCCTGGGATGTTCACGCACAGCCTCTGGCATGTAAGCTTCTCCTTGGATTGTGCAACCGAATGGCACTAGCCAATATCTCCGGTCCCAGACACAAGCCTAGGAACCTCAGTCTTGCAGTGTCCAGTTATGCCCGTTGGACGCTGCAAGCTTATATGAGTTTGTCAATTTAACAAAGAAATTGATATGTACCAGGCTTGTTATCCCAAGGGGAATCTCTGACATGCTTCAAACCAAACACACTGCTTCAGGTAGAACAAACAAACAGATTTATTAACTATAAAGATAGATTTTAAGTGATAAGTCAAAACATAAGTCAGATTTGGTCAAATGAAATAAAAGCAAAACGCATTCTAAGCTGATCTTAACACTTTCAATGTCCTTACAAACTTAGATGCTTCTCACCACAGGCTGGCTGGTTGCTCTTCAGCCAGGCTCTCCCCTATGATCAGCGCTTCAGTCACTTGGTGTGGTGTGTGTAGATGTAGGTGGAAGAGAGAGGAAGAGCATGGCAAACATCTCTCCCTTTTATCATGTTCTTTCTTCCCTCTTGGCTTCGCCCCCCCGCCCCTTCAGAGTCAGGTGAGCATTACCTCATCACAGACCCAAACTGACCAAAGGAAGGGGAGTGACTCACTCAAGAGTCGAACAGATCCTTTTGTTGTTGCCTAGGCCCGCGTCCTTTGTTCCTGTGAGGCTGGGCTGGGTTTGTCCCATACATACCTTGATGAGGTGTGAACTGCCCCTCTGCTCTTAGAGAGTTTTTGCCTGGGCTTACTTTAAGCAATGAGGATACATTTTCAGCCTCAGAAGTATATACATGAAATTATAACCTATAACCTTACTGTAACAACAATTACTATAACAACAATGCTCAGTGCATCATGAGCCTTCCGAAGACACCCGACATGACAAACTTTGCATTAGATACCACACAATCATATTATAAGGATGAACATGGGGTTGTAGGGTGTTCCCATGAGGTACAGAATGTCACAACACTTGTTAGTACAATAGAGACAACATAGCTATGGGATAGCAAGCTAGATTACCATCAAGTTTCACAGGTGTAACTGAGGGAAGAATTTGTCCTGCCAAATCTTTATTATTGTTGCAAAAGTCAGACACAGCTTGGCATAGACAGAAAAATCATAATTTTTACTTGTAAATAGAGCACATTGATCTATAAGTCATTGAGTGATAATAAACATAGAATTCCTCAATGCCACAAAGTCACTTTCAGAGTAGAACTTTAGGTCAAAAGAAACATACCTATTATTATAGAACTCATTTACAATGGTACACTTGGAAATTGTTTAACTGAAATAAGCTAACATGTCTAACAGAAACCAACACAGATCTTGCGCTGTAATAGATCTCTTCATGTACAAATACAGATGTACTATTGCTTACCTGGGCAACATCAAAGCATTTAAATATCACCATTTATTTCATTTAATTCTGATGTTAAACATATACCTGACTTCTTTAATCTCTGATAAGTTAGCTTGCTGATGGCCTCTTAGTGTCTCTGATTTCTTAGACACCTCTTTGCTGTTCATTGAATGCTATTGTAATACATTCAACCTTTAAAATTCCATATGTGACACATCCAACATTAATATCTGTTTATTTTAAAGGTGTCATGTCAGTCCTGAAAATAACTTAGGGCCCAAACTTCCATGGTAGTCTCCATGGAGTAATTCCAGGTGAATAGTCCTGTGAGCAGAACCCTCAAGTGAATAAAGATTTGTAGGATCAGACGCCAAAGTTAAGTTTACCCATTATATCACATGCAATTTCAGCACATTTTGTCCTTATGGAAAAATGCTGTTGAATTTACAGATGTTAAACCAGCAGGGTTCTACAAAAGTTAGTTTAAACCACATATAGCATTTATCAGAGAATGATGTCCTTTCTGCATCATTTTTAACCAAGCTATAACATTTAACAGAAAATTAGATCCATGATGTAAAACTTCCGGGGCTTGGTTTAAAAAATTCTATAGAAAATATAGAATTCTCTGATAAATTCTAAAGGATAAAAATAGAAGTATAGAATCCATGAACCCCTAGGCAGCTGTGACAATGCTATACGGACATACTCTTGCCTCTGGGTAGTTATTAATACAGGTGATCCCATCATGAAAAGTATATGTCCATTCCCCATTTTCTACCAGCCCCATGTGAGGGAATGTGTATGGAAAGGAGGATAGGAAAAGAGAATACTTTAAACAGTGTTTCCCAAACAATGGGTCCCAACTCACCAATGGGTTGTGAGAAGGTGCTAGATGGGTTGCCATGTCCAGGGCCGTACTAACCCATCACTGGGCCCTGGGATAGGCAAACCTGGTGCCCTGGGGGGAGATGGAAGGTGAATCTGTCCCACACTCACCTTGCAGCAGTGACTCCTGTCCCGCGGAGCTGGGCTTGGCTCCCTGCTCCAGGCATTGCAACCTGGCACAGGGGTTTCAGTGAGGGGCAGCCAGGTCAAACATGAGCCAAACAGATCACAACACCCGCAGCAGAGTGTTTGGGAAAGACTACAAGTTGGTTTTTTTTTGGGGGGGGGGGGGGGGGGGGGGGGGGNTCAACCTTTAAAATTCCATATGTGACACATCCAACATTAATATCTGTTTATTTTAAAGGTGTCATGTCAGTCCTGAAAATAACTTAGGGCCCAAACTTCCATGGTAGTCTCCATGGAGTAATTCCAGGTGAATAGTCCTGTGAGCAGAACCCTCAAGTGAATAAAGATTTGTAGGATCAGACGCCAAAGTTAAGTTTACCCATTATATCACATGCAATTTCAGCACATTTTGTCCTTATGGAAAAATGCTGTTGAATTTACAGATGTTAAACCAGCAGGGTTCTACAAAAGTTAGTTTAAACCACATATAGCATTTATCAGAGAATGATGTCCTTTCTGCATCATTTTTAACCAAGCTATAACATTTAACAGAAAATTAGATCCATGATGTAAAACTTCCGGGGCTTGGTTTAAAAAATTCTATAGAAAATATAGAATTCTCTGATAAATTCTAAAGGATAAAAATAGAAGTATAGAATCCATGAACCCCTAGGCAGCTGTGACAATGCTATACGGACATACTCTTGCCTCTGGGTAGTTATTAATACAGGTGATCCCATCATGAAAAGTATATGTCCATTCCCCATTTTCTACCAGCCCCATGTGAGGGAATGTGTATGGAAAGGAGGATAGGAAAAGAGAATACTTTAAACAGTGTTTCCCAAACAATGGGTCCCAACTCACCAATGGGTTGTGAGAAGGTGCTAGATGGGTTGCCATGTCCAGGGCCGTACTAACCCATCACTGGGCCCTGGGATAGGCAAACCTGGTGCCCTGGGGGGAGATGGAAGGTGAATCTGTCCCACACTCACCTTGCAGCAGTGACTCCTGTCCCACGGAGCTGGGCTTGGCTCCCTGCTCCAGGCATTGCAACCTGGCACAGGGGTTTCAGTGAGGGGCAGCCAGGTCAAACATGAGCCAAACAGGTCCCAACACCCACAGCAGAGTGTTTGGGAAAGACTACAAGTTGTTTTTTTTTTTTGGGGGGGGGGGAGGGGGGAAAGAGGAGCAGTCTCCAGGGATTTCAAAGCCCAGTTTCATTAGAGCAGCCCTTTCCCCCCCCTCAGTTTGTTCTCATTGACCCACTTTATAATGGAACTCCTCTCACATACCAAATGACTGGAACTTTTTCATTACTTAGTACTGGAGGGTTTTTAAATAAACATCTAATTTTAATTGTTTGGTATTAACTAACCAAGAGAGGAGATTAATATTAGACCCTCAATATGATACTAACTGAACACAGAAGTCAATACCTTTACAATAGGAGTGTTCTGAAGTGATGAGACAGCTTATTTAATGTATTGTATTTCCTGCTCTCTCTTCTCTTGCCCTAAATAATCCTCTCTTTTTCTACTTGTGCACCAACTGAAGCACTTGAGCTCCAGCCAGAAGTACCAGGTAAATGAGTCTCTTTGCATCGGATACGAATGCTGCAGCACACTGAGACTCATTTTCGAGTGGGGCTCCCCTTTCAAGGTGGCCAGAAGAGGGGCTGCCATTGGGTTTGTGCCCTTTTGCTTCTTTAGGTCTCATAAAGGTTACTGGGATTTTAAGTGTTTTTCCTCTTTTTATTTTACCTTAGGAATATCAGGAATGCCAAGCTTTGTTGTCTCTGTTTGGATGGAGGTCTCTCTCCTTGGAGAACCAGAGAAGAGGAGTCTGCTCCCAATGGAAAAAATGGTAAAGGGGCAGACTCCTAAACCACTATGAGTGAGATTCACAGCCCAGGAGAGGGGGACTATGGGAGCTCTAAACCACCTTTACACCCTCCCAATCCTCATCTGCTGCAGGGGCTGGCAAGGCGACTGGCATAATTTAGAAAGCCCTGGGTCCATGCATATGTTATTTGGCAGCCTCCCCCAGCTGCCTTACAGGTGCCAGTAATGCCCAGAAACTTCACAGTGCTTAGTGTTGTGGCCCCACCTCTACTCATCCCTCCTGCAAAGGCACATATCCTATGCCAGGGCTTGTAAGAGAGTCCTCCAGAGGTAGCTGCAAATACCTGCACTGGAGGAAGTTCCAGTGGCAGCCCCCTCCGAACTCCCTTATCCATCCAACCCTCTCCCTGTTCCCTGACTGCTCAGATCCCTCTCCACACCCCTGCCCCCTGACAGCCCCCCCAGAACTCCTGACCCTTCCAACCCTCCCCCTGCTCCCTGACAGCCCCCCAGGACGCCCCTTACCATACCCATGCCGGTCAGACGCTGGCTCCATGTGGAGGCAAAATATGCGGCTGGGCCGCCGCAGGCACAGCCCCTCCCCGGCAGCGTGCTGAGGCAGCAGGAGAGGGGGAGCTCCGGGAGGGGCAGCGGCGATGGTGGCTCACAGTCCCGGGAGCCGCAGAACCTGAGCGCAGTGAGGAGGGAGCCGGGGGGTGCGCCTGCCAGGGCTGCAGCCTGGTGCCCCCCCTGGGAGGGGCTCCTGCAGCAGATGCATGTGGGCAGATGTCCCCGTGCGCCCCCCAGCTCTCCCCTCGCCGTGCTCAGGCTCTGCGGCTCCCGGGAGTGTGAGCCGCCGCCGCCCCTCCCGGAGAAGGCTCAGGGCTCCGCGCCCCGGCGACTCACACTTCTGGGAGCCGCAGAACCTGAGCGTGGTGAAGGGGGAAGCTGGGGGGCGCGTCTGCTGCCAGTCTGGGGTCCCAGCCGCCAGCCCTGCTCAGCCTCCTGCCAGCCTGGGCTGAGCGTGGCCGGGACCCTGGCTGGCAGCCACGTGCCAGGCAAAATCGGATCGCGTGCCGCCTTTGGCACGCGTGCCGTAGGTTGCCGACCCCTGGTGTAGCACTTCAGATCAGCTGTATGTGCCAACCAATGGAAACTTCCTTAAAATTGTGGAGCTGAGTTTGATGCTGTACTCCAGGAACATCTAAGAAGAGTCACCACCCAAGAAATGTGCACCACTACCTTGGAAAAACAATTCAAAATGAGATCATACAGTTACTGGCAACAAAAGTCAAACAGAAGATTGTGGCAGAGCTGAAGTCAGCAAGATATTACTCTGTTATTCTGGACTGCACACCTGACAGCAGCCATACAGAACAAATGACTGTAATGGTGCGTTTTGTAACAACAACTGAACCTAGTGAAAATGTCCCTGCAATGGTGACTGTCAGAGCGCATTTTCTAGAATTTATTGACATTGATGATACTACAGGAGCTGGTATGACAAATGTGCTTCTTAAAAAGCTGGAAGATACGGGAATTGCGATAGCTGACATGAGAGGTCAGGGCTACGATAATGGTGCCAACATGAGAGGAAAGAACAGAGGAGTGCGGACACGGATCCGAGAGTTAAACCCTCGAGCTTTTTTTGTCTCATGCAGTTCTCATTCATTGAACTTGGTGGTCAGTGATGCAGCATCAGCTTCTAGTGAGGCTGCTGAATTTTTTCACGTAATTCAAAGCATCTATGTATTTTTCTCTGCATCAACTCATCGATGGCAAATTTTGAAGCAACATCTGGGAACATCTTCTCTGACACTGAAACCACTGAGTGCCACACGATGGGAAAGTCGAGTGGAGGCGATAAAGCCTATCAAACACCAAATTGGGAAGATAGATGATGCCATAGTTGCCATTATGGAGGATAATGCTATGACAGGAACTGTTCGTGGGAGAACAGTGGCAGAGGGAAATTGAATCACCAGAAACATACATAACTTCAAATTTCTGTGTGGCTTAGTGTTATGGCATGACATACTGTTTGAAATAAATGTTGTAAGCAAGAGTCTCCAAGATGTTGACCTTGATATATCTGGAGCAATGGAACAACTGGATAAAGCAAAGTCACACCTACAGTCTTACCGGTCAGATGAGGGATTTCAAAATGTTCTGAAGTTGCACAGAAGTTGGCAGAGGAACTTCACACTGAAGCTATTTTCTCACCCATTCAAGAATACAAGAGTCACCGAAGAAGAAGACAACATTTTGATTACGTGGCACGGGATAATCCCATAAGAGACCCCAAACAACAATTCAAAGTTGAATTCTTTAACCAGGTGCTAGTTTGTGAACTACAGTCAGTTGAAGAACGTTTCATGCAGCTCAAGGAACACAGCAGTATATTTGGGATGTTGTATGATATTCCAAAACTCCTCACTATACCTGAAGAAGACCTACACCAGCACTGCAGGGCACTAGAGACAGTGTTGACACATGATGACATGCGCGATATTGATGCGAGTGATTTAGGTGATGAACTGAAAGCACTTGCAAGATATATTTCAGCAGGATCAACTCCAAAGGCTGTTCTGGAATATATGTGCACAAATAAGATGACCACCCTCTTTCTAAATGCTTTTGTTGCTCTGCGCATACTTTAACACTTCCTGTAACAGTTGCCAGTGGAGAACGCAGCTTCTCCAACCTGAAGTTAATAAAAACACATCTACGCTCCACAATGACACAGCAGAGGCTGGTCGGCCTTGCAACCATCTCAATAGAGCGTGAGCTGACCCAAACTGTGGACCTTCAGCAGGAAGCAGTTCAAATTTTTGCAACCAAGAAGGTACGGAAAGCACCACTTTGATTATTCAAACAGATAAAAATGCCAGTGTTTACTATGCAGACAAGAAAAGTTACATTTGCTGTTCAGGCGTTTGAAAGTTAAGTGTTACTTAAAATTTTTGAACAAGGCATTTTAAGTTGTTAGTTCTCCTTTATTGGGGTAGGTAGCAGAGCAGTACCATGAGGAGTAGAACAGGAAGAAGGCAGAAATGAGACCTTTCAAAGTTTTGGCCCAAGCGAGGGGGTATGGGGGCATCATTTGAGCTCCCCACCTCAGGTGTCAAAATGTTGTGGGCTGGCCCTGGGAAAGCCCAGCCTATGCTATTAAATGTTATCTTCTCTGAACATGGTGGCCAACAATCATGTGAACTGACACAGCACTGAACACGCTGGATTTTTGTTGGGGGGCGGGGTTCATCTACACCAGAAGTTCTCAAACTTTTTTTTTGTCGACAGACCTCTTTTCAAATGCAATGTTAATCACAGACCCCCAACTCAGAAACTGATGGACAAAGGTATGTGTGTACTTCATATAAACATGTACTGTATGTCTACACTGCAAAGTTGTAGTCATCCAGGTCACTTTCCCCACCTGGTCTGTGCTGTGAGGTGGGCATCAGGAGCTGCTTCTCTCTCCCCACCTGGGCTGCGTAAGGGGAGGGCCAAGTGACCTGGAGGAGGGAAGCCCTGACTTCGCTCCTCGCTCTCCCTCCCCCCAAGGGTGCACAGAGCAGCAGCTTCAAAGGGGGAAAGTGAGCAGCAATTCCATCTGCTCCACGCATCCAGGTCAGTTTCTCCTCGTGTGTGCAGGCTGTGTGCAGGTGTTAGGGGTGCAAGGGTTAAGGGTGCAAAGGGAGTGGGGAGCCTGGAAGCCAGGGACACCAAAATACAAGTTCGTCCAGGGTGCCATTTTTCCTAAGGCCAGCCCTGCAGAGAAGGTGTATGAAATAGAATTATCTCATACTCAGAGGGCCAAATGCTGTTCCCACTGAAGTCAGCCATTTTGTCCTTGACTTTAACAGAACCAGGACTTGGCCCTGAGGGAATAAATGTGTCCCCAAAGAGGCAGCAGCTACCTCTCTGAAATCAAAAGGTAATTATTATATGTATTAGTACTGTGATTTGCAATGTATTAATTAAATGTCTGTCAGTGCTTCCATTACTCCCCTTTCTGTAGAGCATTGTGTGTGTGGATGAGATAAAGTAATATCTTTTATGGGACCAACTTCTGTTGGTGAAAGAGACAAGCTTTCAAGCTAACAGAGCTGTTCTTCAGGTCTGACCTATGTGTGTATGTCAGGATATATCAATTCTCTGTATGCTGTAAGATATATGTGAAGTAGCTGATTTATGGGAAACACCTTTTCTTTTTTTCCTAATGGTATCAGATCCAAGAAGCTTGTTCTTACCTACTGACAAGGTATTTAGATATTGCTATTTTTAGCATACTAGCTCAAGCCCCACTAGCACAGGCCTGTCTACCTGGGCAGGCTGGAAGTAGGGTTGCCAGGCATCCAGTTTTCGACCTGGCAGCTCTGGTCAGCGGGGCTAAGGCAGGCTCCCTGCCTGCCCTGGCTCTGCGCGGCTCCTGGAAGCGGCCAGCATTTCCCTCCGGCTCCTAGGCGGAGGTGCGGCCACGGAGGTTCCGTTCGCAGCTCCCGCTCCAAGTGCCAGCTCTGCAGCTCCCATTGGCCAGGAACCAATGGTCAGCGTCTGCAGATGAGGGCAGTGCAAAGAGACGCCTGGCCACGCCTCCGCCAAGGAGCCGGAGGGAAATGCTGGCCGCTTCCGGGAGCCGCCTGAGGTAAGCGCTGCCTGGAGCCCGCACCCTGAACCCTGTCCCGTGCCCCCAACCCCCTTCCCCAGCCCTGAGCCCCCTCCCGCACCCAAACTCCCTCCCAGAGCTCGCACCCCCTCCCGCACTTCGAACCCCTCAGCCCAGGCCCCACACGAGCCTGCACCCCCATCTGGAGCCCTCACCCCCCCCCCCATCTGCCAACCCCCTGCCCAAGCCCAGAGCCTGCCCTGCACCCTGAACCCCTCATTTCTGGCCCCACTCCAGAGCCCAAACCCCCAGCCCAGAGTCCGTACCCTCTCCCACACCCTATCCCTCTGCCCCAGCCCGGAGCCCCTCCCACAATCCAAACCCCTCATTTCTGGAGCCCTCACCCCCTTCCACACCCCAACCGCCTGCCCAGCCCAGTGAAAATGAGCGAGGGTGGGGGAGAACGAGCAACAGTGGGAGGGGGGATGGAGTGAGTGGCGGCGGGGCCTTAGAGAAGGGATGGGGAAGGGGCATGGCCTCGGGAAGAGGCGGAGCAGGAGTGTTCAGTTTTCTGCAATCCGAAAGTTGGCAACCCTAGCTGGGAGGCCTGTTCCCAACTGCAGTGTAAAGATAATGTCTAAAATCTTTGGGGCTGAAGATGGCAGTAGAGGACTTTGAAGCCTCTAGGATTTTTGTTCTTTGTGATTTTCTGTTGCTAAGGAGCAGGATTAGCTCAGGGGTCTTATGAGGCAATATTGACAGGTGCTTGAAGCAGCTTTGACAGGCACAGATCATTTACTTAGCAAAGTTCATGGGACAAAGGCAACAATGGATATAATACAAGGGAAAAGAGCCCCTCAGAATTTTTTTGCTTCTGGGCTTAGACTTCAGTGCAGAGGGGTCACCTAGGGTTCAACATGCAAAACTCCTACTTACCAAAAATGCTTTGAAATTTATGTCTGAAAACATATATTTATAATAGTAATAGACAAACAAACATGTTTGTTCTCTTGAAGGAACAAGGTGAACTTGAAATTCAGTCAGTTTCAAACACTGAGTCTTCCTGCCAAGTGGTGTTTCTTTACAATCACATTTTCCTGTTTTTAAAAATGATTTTCTCTCCCAAGACTCTCACAAACAGGGGAACGGCTTGAATAACTGTCTGAAAGGGGAAGCAGTGAAACCGACTGTATTCGAAGTGTTGTCAAATGCACAATGTAAAGAAACTAGGGGAAAACCTTTTCCCTGTAAATCTTAAGTATTGCTTGTAACAATAAAAAAACATTTTCAGTCAGCAGCATGGGGTTTAGATTGGTTGCGTCCCAGATCATTCAAATATCTTATGCATAGCTTCCTTACCTTTGTCATGCACAAAGGAGTGCTCTTAAAACAGAGAATCCTAATTTTCTTTGCAGTCCAAGCAACCCTGCCCCAGGCATTTAAACTCAGCATTCTTACTCTGAGCCATGCAGTCTAGAGATCAGTAGAGCAAGGGAAATCTTTGTAATAGGACCTGCAACATCCCAACAATGCTCTAGGCAGGCAGCACCACACCAGCTCTCATTAAGAGGGTTATCTTCACAGCCAGAAGGGCTAGTAACTTAATTGTTTTCAATGACCACTTCAGTTCAGCAGAAACTGAAGGGACACCTGGAGTAGACTGAACCAACTCAGTCCACCCCTAGTCAAGATGAAGTTTTGCTAACATTGTTCTCAAGAACAGCTCCCTATCCAAACCAGTTAGGGAAATCATGCTAGAACCATGTTATTAGCAACAGTAAGTTCCAGCATGATTTCAAACACAGTGAGGTCAGAGCCCAAATCTGTAAGTGCTGCAATGTCTGCAAACCTCCCAGAAACAGGGATCCTCACACCAAGCCTGATCCTGAGAGGTGTCAAGCACCTATAACTACTACTGAAGTCACCTGGAATAGCAGATGCTCAGGATCAGACCATACACTTCTGTAGCTGAATTGCACATGATCCTCAAACCACCTTTATCTGCAAATGAAGGGACTGAGCAACATGCTGGTTATTTAGTATAACCACTGGGGTAACATAAGGAATCATCACCTGGCTAGGTTAGACAAAACACGTGAAGAAAATACAAGAGAGGATAACCCAGCATTTTCAGGGAGATGGGTGGATCGGGGATGAAGGTTTTCAAGAACACAAATGAGAGCTAGGCACTCAATTCTTATTGGACTTTTAAGGGGAGTTGGACACGCAGCTGCCTTTTGTACCTTTGAAAATTACCCTCCAGCTCTTTTTCAAAAAACCAAACAAACCAACCTCCGCACCATCAGTAAACTTTAAATGTGCTTCTCCTTTGCCCATGAAAACAAAGAACTCTGCCCATCCTCAAGAAGAGATGGTGAAAACTGTCGTAGCACTTAAATAATTTGGCATCACTGGAGAGAGACACCATCTCTCTGTTTATCCAGTCATTTTCAGTTTGAAAAATCTTTCACCTAAGACATTCCCTAAATGCAATGAATTCATCGAGAACTAATTATGAAATCTGCCTAACTGATGATTTACAAACACATCTGGCTCAGAAAACCAAGGGCCCAATCATGCAAACCCTTACTCACATAAGTAGTCCTTATGCAAGTAATTCTGTTGGTATCAATGGGATTATTATTTCATGTAAGGATGAGTAAAGGTTTGCAGGATAAGGCCCCAGATAATTCTACTCCAAACACTGGTATATTAAGTGTAATTTGTTTATTGATAATATAAGAATCTTAAAGGGACATGTTAACTGAATGCACTTCTGTCTGAACATTTTTCTACTATATTTACAAGAAATACCTAAAATTACTATATTTGAAAGCGAGTAGAGAAAAATCAGTAAATGAGGGGTTTGGGGTGTGGAAGAGGGTTCCATGGTTGGGACAGGGGGTTGGGGGTGCAGGCCCGTCTGGGGGTGTGGGCTCTGGGGTGGGGCCGGAGATGATGGGTTTGGGGTGCAGGACAGGGTTCAGGGCTGGGGCAGGGGGTTGGGGGGGCAGGACAGGGTTCAGGGCTGGGGCAGGGGGTTGGGAGGGTGCAGGCTCCAGGAAGGAGTTTGGGTGTGGGAGGGGACTTGAGGCTGGGGTAGGGGGTTGGCATGTGGGAGGGAGTTTGGGGTGCAGGAGGGAGTGCGAGCTCTGGGAGGGAGTTTGGGTGCAGGAGGGGGCTCAGGGCTGGGGTAGGGGGTTGGGGCATGGGAGGGGGTTCAGGGTGCAGGCTCTGGGCGGCGCTTACCTCAGGCGGCTCCCGGAAGCAGCCTCCAGGTCCCTGCGGCTCCCAGGCACATGGGCGGCCAGGGAGGCTCTGCGTACTGCCCTCGTGCCCGCTGCAGCTCCCATTGGTCACAGTTCCCGGCCAATGGGAGCTGTGGAGCCAGTGCTGGGGGTGGGGGCAGTGCGCAGAGCCTCCCTGGCCGCCCATGCGCCTAAGGGCTGCAGGGCCCTGGAGGCCTCTTCCAGGAGCCGCTCAGAGCCAGGACAGGCAGGGGCCTGCCTTAGCCTGGGGCCCACACTGTGCCATCGACCAGACTCTGCCGACCGGAGCCAACAGGGTCCCTTTTCGACCAGGCATTCCAGTCGAGAACCGGATGCCTGGCCAACCCTACCTCCTTCCCTCTCTGGATGTTTTGTTTTGGGTCTCACATGCAACTAGGCAGCCAAGTACCTAGCTTGGGTGTGCTTATCTTCCCCCAGTTCATGGATCACAAGCAAAGCTATGTGCCTCCATGCAGCCCAGACTCAGGTGCCTATTTCCAATAGAGGGCCAGGGCTTACACACACACACACCTCTGTTGTTGGCGTCTTCCATAAGCTACAAAGAGTCCCTTGGCACCTTATAGACTAACAGACGTATTGGAGCATAAGCATGCGTCTGACGAAGTGGGTATTCACCCACGAAAGCTTATACTCCAATACATCTGTTAGTCTATAAGGTGCCACAGGACTCTTTGTCGCTTTTTACAGATCCAGACTAACCCGGCTACCCCTCTGATACTTGATTCCATAAGCTAGTTTAGGCGGCTCCCCACCTAGCATGCAGGCTTTGTGGATCTCAATCTAAGGTGCCTCTCTCTCCCCATTCATTGTATAGGGAGCCTTTGGCACCTAACTCAGGCATTGTGGATCGCAGTGTTGTTTCTGTGATTTTCTAGGCAGTGTTGTAATGCCTAAGTCCCTTTGTGGATCCCACCCTTAGGCCTCAATCTTGCAATGGAGCTCATTGCAGAATTGGGGCCCTGCTTCAAGTAACATGGTGGGCTGTGCTTTGCAATGTCATGCAAAGCCTATTTCTCAGAGTGGCACTCTTTTTATAAGAATCTCTTCATTAGGTATTGTTTTCAAAACATTTTCCGATCTCTATCTAGAGCAACTGAAGGATGTAATTTGTTCTAAAAGCCACACAGCTCAGCAAAGCTGTCACTTCTTAAATGGCCATGTCTCTACCAAATATAACCCACAATGACGATGTAAGAATTTCTAAAGAACTCAGCAAATCTGAACACACTAACATCAGAGGCGAGGGAAAAAATATAAATTATTCAGAATGTAAGTGTTCACTTTGTTCATTTACAGTACAAAATATAGATACATCATGCCAGAGAAGAGCTTATATGCCTATACTTTCCCTAGCATAGAACATGCAGTGCTTTTCATATTCATTTGACTGTTTTTGATTTTCTGTACAGAGAGATGTTGGTGGTACAGTTAGATTTGTGTTGTGAGTGTAATCCTGACTAAAGTCCAACTTGATAAATAAGCGTTGGAATTGCCTACTTTTGATCCACTAATGTTTAACAAAATACTCCATAAGTTGTTTGAAACTGAGAGGAGCCTTAAGTCTCTCATGAACTGACCAATTTCCCCTCTCAGTAGTAGTATGCTTGCCCCTCTTTAAAGCTGCTATCTAGTTCTCCAGAATCTCAGCTTTCATTTTTTTAAAAAGGATCTAGCTGTTATGGTTGTGAAGAAAATCTCAAAAAGGTGAACTGAAACCAGACATCTACTTGAGTCTGCAGAGAGACCTGATAGCTTTGAGCTATTGAGTTCTGCCCCGTTCAGCTCATTTAGGCATTAGCTCAGATGCCTAGTGATGATTTAAATGCCAACATTGTTATCTATTTCATTCCTCATGTAAGAAAAGAGAGGGAAGATCATGGATCTACACAATTACCTGTGTCATTTTGGTGCCACATGTGGGTGGCAATTGGGCGAGTCTCACTACTTCTATTTTTTCACCACTCAAGAAGGAATCAAGCCCCAGGAGCCTAGCAGAGCCAGTGGGCACATTCAAGCAGCGCTTGAGGTAGCCAGTGGAGCTCACAGAACAATCATGATCTTATACATCCGCATAAGCTACAGTAGCATCTCATTTTGGCAACTCACATAGGGCAGAGCTTATTTTGTAGGCAGAGTTTAGAAGAGTGCCACTGCATGACTTTCCCTGCCTCACTGGGAACCCTGGTTGAAACTGGGAATTATTGCATATAAAGCCTCTTGACAAAAGATAGGTGAGAAGGGAACATAAGTGATCAACAAAAATGAACCTAATGGTTGTTTGCTGGATCTCTACCAGTTTAAGGAACAAAAAAATTGTTGAGTTTCCTGGCAGTAGTATTGGCCAATAGAAAAAATGGCTGCTCGACCTACAGAGTCAGCTTATAGGTGAATGAGAAAGCTTCTTAAACCAAAAACAGACTATTTATGATTCCCCAAACATGGTGAGAACATATTTGGGAGGCCCTGTGCCCACCGAAGTTATTGGCAAAAGTCCCACTGATATCAGTGGATTCAAGATGGCGCTCTTAAAGTACTTAGATTTTTTTCTTTCTTTTCTGACCTAATTAGACTTGAGTTCAGGATTCCTTACTTCCTCTGAAAAGATTGCTGACATCACTAACATTTAGCAGCAAAACTGATAGAGGGACAGATAGTTGTTTAGGCACAGCGTAATACAGAACTGCACCAACCCAGCAAGGGCTCTGGGGAGCATTTTGCCTGAGAGAGATACATTGGGCCAGGTCCTCGGCCTCCAATATGTCCTTTTGCACTGCTCCATGTCACACAGGTAAGTTGAGGATTCCTCTTGCACAGGGGAATCCTCGGCTCACATAAAGCCAGCTATACCAGACCTACACTGTCCTCTGTGGTAAGATGACATAAGATACAGGGCCTGTGGCAGAAGCACTTTGCACTCTGATGACTCTCAACAGGATAACAGACCCTGTGGGGCTATTGTCAGTAAGTTAGAGCAGCCTAACGTATGCTGCTGCCCTCAGACCCGAGGAATACAAAGCCATCTTTGTTGTGCCATCACCAACACCTTGAATCCGGCATGAAGTGCACCTCAGACAGACTTGATGATCTGGTCTAATACCTCTCAAATCTCCTAGGGAATGCAGCCACTGCACCACCCCATAACAAGATGGAGTCTTCAACCCCTTCATGGCCAGACAGTCAGCCAGCTCAGCTCTACTCTACTGGCAAGTGTGAAGCATAGAGTGGATTGTTCCTCAGGGAGAACTAGCGGAGTTTGTAGTTGTGTCTGGCCCCTTTAGTCTGGGCTACTGAGGAATAATTGACACTGTGCTAAAAGTACAAGAAGCTGCCAGGTGCTTGTCTATGCTAGGGCTAATAAAGCTAACATTGATGCAGCAGAAACATTGGTAATACCAATGGGAATTTCTTCTTAAAATTCCTTAGGGTAAGATAGATAGGGCCATAGGAGGAAGGCTCTGTGCATCTTCTCTATCTTATTCACCCATGCAAGGACCAAAGATAATCTAGCTCATCCTGTTTAGGTGCTAGAGATATCTAAAGTGTTTTCTAAGTTTTGGTAAAAGACAGAATCATGGACTTTAGGACTTGATGAGTAAATGGAGGAGGAGATGCTTTTCAGACACTTGGTTTAAAACCCTGTTAATTTTTAAATGTGCAGATATTTTACTGATAATTTTGCATTTTACAGGGGTTTGTTTTAATTAAAGAGGCTTTTGCATTTACTTTTAGGTTAACATGGGAGAGTCTAATAGTGGAGAATCTGAAATGAGAGATTGCAAAAATGAAAGAGTTATCTAGAAGGATAGCTGCTAATTAGTATTATTTTGAAATTCCAACCCCCCTGCTTTGACATGAACCAATCTTCAGAACTTTCTATTAGCTGATATGGACACACTCCCTCCATTAGAGCTTAATGTAGCTGATTAAATGTAGATTCTTTGAGTTATGCCAAAAGGTAAGATAGATAGGCCTTTTTGTGATGCTGTGTTTAGTATACACACAGAAAAAGCTGAATGTATTAAAATCTTTCTTGATTACTTTTTTATTTGACACATATTAATGCAAGAATCAAGTACATCATTAAAATCTATAGCCAATGACATTTACAAATGGCCAAGAATATTTCAAACAACTTTTCCCACCTGTCCTTTAGAACCAGAAAATACAGCTCTATTAATCAGTGACCATTATTATATATAGTTTATGCAATGCCCCAAAGCATAGCAGACACTGTATGCAAATGACTGTAATGTGCAAATGCCTTTATAAATAAAGAAGTCATCTCCTTTGATGAAAGAAACTCACAACAGGTGTTAGGGGTTCAGTGCTTTTGTACTGAAATACCTCAGGAATTAATTCATCATACCGTGCATATGCTTTTAAGCTTTCATGCTATGTTTTAAAAAGGCTCCTACTATGTACAGCATTGCAACATGCAGCATTTAACAAGGGTCTTCCAAGAAGCTAGAGATGAACGTTGCCAGTGACATTTTATCTCTCTCTGTTTTTTCATACAGCAAGGATATATATACCCAGGGCAGAGTGAACATAACAGGGGGATTAGGAAGGGCTGTAAAAAGAGATGAGTGCCATTGATCCCAGACCTCCCCAAATCACAAGTAACCCCGTGAAACTAGCCGCAACAGGATACAGAGATCCTCTTCCTCTCCAGTGCCTGGCCATCTGACCCTGAACACTTCACCTGGCCACTCAAAAATGCCAAGTTGGAGTGATCAGCCCCAGGAAGAGAGGGCCACTAGAAAAACAGCTGCCTTGGAAGAGATACATGGATGAGACAAACATAACAATTCTGGGGGGTCTAGTGTCATTTTGGATTCAGGCTCTGAACCATGGGTCTATGTGACCTAGCTTCTCCCCACTCACCCAGGGAAAGCCACAGATGGTTTGGCCTTGTGCTTACATTTTATGAAAGTCAAGTACATCAAAGCCCCCTGCTTCAAAAGCCTGCAACTTAAAAATGCTTTTGAAAATCCCAGTAAGCTGAGTTGCTGGTAGCCTTTAGCTTCCCTGCAGATGAGATGGGACACTGCTGCCCCCGGAAGGAGCCTAGTCGGCAGCCCACCCTGCTCACTGCTAGGAATGCAGCAGAAACCCCTCGGTCACTTTTAGGCTCCAGCCTCCCTCCTGTGCAGCTCCAGGGATCGGGCTGCTCCCAGCAGCGCAGGGCTCCGCGCGTCATTCTCTGCCCGTTCTTTAGAACCCCACCCAAGTTTGCTACGATGCCAGCCGTGCGCCCGCTCCGCTGCCCTGAATGATCCTCGGTGCCAGGCACCCACCTCAAAGAAAGTGACTCTGCTGCCCATCCTGGGTGCTGATTGCGATCGTTGTGCCCGGCTCTGGCTGCTGGAGCAGGGAGCGGAGCCGCCGCCGCCTCTTCCTAGAGCTGCTGCACTTTAACTCGGGTCCCCGGCGCGCCGGCCAATCAGGAGATGTCCACTGCCCTCCCCTTCCTTCCCTTGGGTTCAGAAATCCTACCGCGAGGGCTGCATGCGGTTCAGGGCAGCGCTGCCAGCCCCTGTCCCGTGCATCACTCACTCCCCCATCCCCATGTGCTGTCTGCAGCCAGGCTGCGCTGAGCTCAGCATCCCCACAGCAAGGGGAAGGAAGATCCGGCCACACGCTCAGGATGCAGCTTCTGCTGCCTTAGGAGCACGTCCAGGACTGCTGTTTGCTATCTGCAGGCTGAACAGCATCGCATGCCTACTGCAAACCCAGAGCATATAACGGTAGAAATGAAAGGCTGGAAGAGATCTGGAGAAGTCATCAAACCCAGCCCGCTCTGCTGAGGTAGGACTAAGTATACCTAGACCATCCTTGAGAGGTGTAAAACTTCCAATGATGGGGATTCCACAACCTCCCTTGAAAGCCTAGTCCAGATCTTAAATGTCCTTATAGATAGAAGATTTTAGCAAAATTTTTCTAATCTAGCTCTCCAGTGAATATTGAATAATACTGGACCCACAGCTGACCCCTGTGGGACCTCATGAGATACATCCCGCCAGTTTGACAGTGAACCATTGATAATTACTCTTTATGGTCTTTCAAGCAGTTGTGTATCCACATTATAGTAATTTCATCTAGCCCACTTTTCCCTAGTTTGCGTATGAGACTATCCCATGAGGGTGTATCAGAAGCCTTACTATATCGCATCTACTACTTCCCCCCATCACTAGGCCAGTAACCTTATAAAAAAAGGAAATTATGTTGGTTTGGCATAATTTGTTCATGACAAATCCATGCTGGCTATTCTTTGTAAACCTATTGTCCTCTAAGTGCTTATAAATTGGTTGTTTAATAATTTGATCTAGTATCTTTCCAGGCATCAAAGTTAAGCTGATTGGTCTATAATTTTCCAGGTCCTCTTTGTTCCCCTTTTTAAAGATTGGTACTGTGTTTGCCCTTCTCCAGTCCTCTGGGACCTCATCTATCCTCCACAAGTTCTTAAAGATAATTGCTAATAATGGTTCCAAGATTGCTTCAGCTAGTTTCTTAAATACTCTAAAATGAATTTCATCTCGGCCCTGCCAACTTGAATACAGTATATCTAATTTATCTAAATGTTCTTTAACATATTCTTTCCCTATTTTGGTTTGAATAGCTTCCCCTTGGTTATTAGTATAAATTGTGTTGAGTATCTAATCACTATTAACTGATGACAGCAAGAAGGCTGAGGTGTTGCCTATTTTGCTTCAGTCTTTACTAAAAAGTTATTAGTTCTACTTGCCTGCTAAGAAGAGAACCTATCCTTTCCTTTGTCTTTTTCTTACTATTAATGTATTTAAAGAACCTCTTATTTCCCTTGCTAGGTGTAACTCATTTTGTGCCTTAGTCTTTCTGATTTTGTCCTTATATGCTTGTGTTATTCTTTTGTACTCCTCCTTAGCCATTTGTCCACGATCCCACTTTTTGCAGGATTCCGTTTTCATTTTCAGGTCATTAAAGAGCTTCTGATGGAGCCATATTGGCCTTTTACTATTCTTCCTCTTTCCTTTGCATCGCAGTAGTTGGCAGTTGTGCGTTTAATATTGTCTCCTTGAGAAATTGCCAGGTCTCCTGAACTCCTTTATCCCTTAGCATGCAGAGCTCATGGCTGGAGCTGTTTATGGCAGACACCAGCAGTCTGGCAGTGCTTTGACTTTGTTTCAATCCCATCTCTCCAAAATCTCCCTGGGTTCCTCTATTCTTTTCTCTTCCTGGTAAAGTTAAGGGGCACATGATTAGTAAAGACTGGTTTCTTAGCATGAATCTGTATTTGTTTTATTTGTACATTGCCCAGAAGCATGCTAGGCATTTTCCACAAGTAATGGGTTTGTCAGGAGAGAAGGAGCAGCACTTTTATTACTCACAACAGCACTCAGAACAGTCCGAATATGGTCAGGCTTCTGCAAACATCTAGGTTGGCATGATCAGGGCTGTAACAGCCAAAAGCAAAGCCTGGTCTCTCCCATATTTGTACCATGAGATTTTTCTTACACTACTTTCCATTATGTGCTGAGGAGGGTAGCAACCCAGGTTGAAAAGCCCTGTGGCAGGTAGAAGGAAAAGAGCAGTGCTCTACTTCCTGCATCTAGAGATGGCAGAGGCCCTGCTGCTTCCCCTTCACAGGTTGGGGCTCTGCAGCTTCAGCAGGGAGAATACAAAGTCAGATTATGGTTGTCCTCCACAGCATGTTCCCCTGCCTAGCCAAAGGATTTTTTCATGCATATCTGCTCTGAAGCCACGGCTGCTGGGACAGCAGTAACCACCACAGCCTGCCTCCCCTCCCTGCCTTCTATCTCTCTCAAAGAAGAGGAGGTGTAGACTTTGTGGAAATCATCAGAGACAGTTTGGTAGAAAATGCTGTTTTTTTCTTATCACCAGTACTTATTACATGATAGAATGTTTTTTTAGACCTGAAAAATTAATATCAACTGCAATATTCTGAACTATTTCTGTGAGGCTTGGTACTTCACAGCGGGTACTGAAACATATCATACTGAGAGGAGAATGGATTTCACAAAACCAAATCCTCAGCCAGATCATTGCTATCAATCTCAGGAAGGCCTATGGAGACACTGCTCTGTTATCTGCTGACAATTATATAATAGACAATTTAGACTTTAGTAGAATAATTAAAGACTATTCAAAGAAAAAAGAAAATCTTGATTTCTAGCTGACATTAGCCAGTTAATGAAATCACAAAGCTGGCTCTGAGGTGTAATGAGATTTTAATAATAAATGCAATTTTTGTAAATGTTGAATGCATTAAAAGAATAGTACTTTTTCATTATTGAATATTTCCCACTAGAGTAGACAAGTGGGCTATATTCTGCATTGATTTACAACCCTATGCAACCCCAGAATTTAGCATGGTGTGTATAGAATTCAAAACATGGAAACTTTATAAAAAAAAATATCAAAGGATAGCTCATCTGAGAAAGAGAGGTTCCTACCAGAAAGGCAAAGGATTAAAAGGACCTATGGGACAAAATTCACTGCCTGTGCAAATAGATGCAATTCCATTGAAGTCTATGGAATTGCATCCACTTGAGCCAGCAGTGAATTCGGTCCCTTGTCTTGGCCAGGCGAAATGTTCTATTTTTATATTGGGACAAAAGAAAAAATCATTTTAATATTGCACTTCAAAATTAGTTAACATTTCCCCTGATAAGTGCTACTTCTGCACGTACTGTGTATGTGTGCATATAGAAGAATATAACTCAAACTTGTAAAAGTAATCAAAACAAAAATATTAGAGAATATAAAAATATTTTAAGATGTTCTTCTAGATTAGAAACAGTCCATGCCCAACGTTTTGGAATGTGGGAAGATTATGCAAATTAATTCAATTCCATTTTAACACAATACACAGGTCAGAGAAGGAAATTGCTACTAAACATACACAATTAAAATTCCATTGGTGATAGCAAAACTACACTTTATAGCTCAAGGTTCCCTTCAATTCTGGTTACCCAGAGAAAGAAAGAAAAGCCAAGAAAAAAAAGCCTGATTCTAAAATGTAAAAGCAACAGTCAAACTGCCCACATTAGAATTGCTTATAGACTGATGATTCCGGAGTCTTCTGATCTCAAATGCTGGGAAACAAAGCCTTGAGGGTAAGGGATGATATATTGTTATCTAGTTATAGCAATGTGTGATCTAGATTCAGCAAAAGTATTTGTAATTTATGTTTCAAGTGGCTGTACTGGGTTTGGTTCAATCTGTAAAGTGTCGTTCCTAGTTTGCTGTTCTTCAGACCGTAAATGAGCAACTAAGCTCTCTTCTGGTGGCCATCATAGGCCTGAAAGGATAATGTGATTAAATCATGGCTATAGGCCACTGGGAAACAAGCAAGTACTGATGTAACCAGATCTGGTGTATCAGTAAGAGGTGTTTAGCCATCTAACATTAACTGTGTTTCCTCCATTCTAGCTGCAGCCCATTGGAATCATTCCAAGTCTTTTGTTAAACATTATTGGAGACCAACAGACAGTGATAAATATCAGCTTGCTGCAGCAAATTCCAGGTAACAGGAAGGGTTATATCCCTCCCTAGTGTACACATAAAGGGGAGGATTTATTATTCCACACATGAGAAAAACAGATTAGTGTTGATTGTGATAATCAGGAATTCTGTTTTTATAACAACTGATTTTATCATTTCTGTTTCCTGATATGCTGACACTTTCTTTTACATTTGTCTTTTATGTTTATTCATTTAGCTGGTTATTTAAAATATATTTTTGATAGAGGTTTGTCTTATATGAGCAGGTTTCCTTCCCAAGTACCAGCTGCAGACAACAAAAGAAGAATCCTCTTCTATTTTAGATCATATATAGTTCAATTGGGCCAAATTCTGGGTTTAAATCTGGAGTACTTCCACTGAAGTCAATAAGGTTATTCTGGATTTTTATACTGAGTGGTAACGGAGCAGGCCTGTTGTGTTTATAACGTTTACATTTAACAATACTGAAGATTTGTTCGATTTTGGTGGAATGTTACAAAAATATTATTTTACAGTTTTATAGCACCTTTCATCTACAAAGACTTCCGAATTCTTATAGCAGGTTGACCACTGTACCTGTCCAGAGACTCATTGTAAGGTTGGGCCATAGGGCTTGAGCCTGCAAGGTGCTGAGCGTTAGGAGTACTCTGCACCTTGCAGGACTACTGGGCTTTTACAATTTGCTTCTGCTCACTTTGAAGTCAAGGGTAAAGCTCCCAAAAACGTCACTGGGAGCTAATCTGACCCCTACATACAGGGATCTTTTCATCCACTGCTAAATTGCAGACACCTCTGGAGTGAAATGCTGTTACTGGATATTTTATTTTTTATCTAATAATGTTTACGGCATAACATGGTCTCCCTGTTTTTTACCCATCCACAGAGATGTTTATCCAGAAACATGCTGATTAAATACATTAGTTTGCAGTAGCAATCCCTTAGCACGCGCGGCTGGGAAGGCGCCTGGGACGCGAGCGCTCAGCCCCCTGGCACTGACTGTAGCCAGAGGGCGCTGCCCACGCAGCTAGACAGCGGCACAAGAGCCCAGATGAGGGCAAAAGCTTCATGGCGCGGATGCGCATGCTCGGATGTTTCGGACATGCGCACTAACCGCAAAGGCCTACCGGCGGCGGGCTGGTTCTGCCTCTCGCCCGCTCTCCTGGTGCCAGCAGAGCCGCGCCTGAGCAGCTCGCCCCAGCCTGCCCTCGCTCCCGGACTCCGCCTCCGGGCTCCAGTCCAGCAGCAGCAGCAGCTGCTCGAATTCCCTCCCCTGCGGCTGTATCACCGGCTCCCCGCCCCATTGTCCCAGCGCCATGTGACCAGCCGCGGTTACAAGGCACTTTTTCTCCTTAGTCATCGCCCCCCGGAGCGCAGAGCCGAGACCGCCGCCGCCGGCAGCAGCAATCGCAGCCCGCCCGCCCCGCCAGCACACACCCCGCGCCGGCTCCTCCTGGCCCGGCCGCCCGGAGCCCCCCGGCGCTCCCTCGCAAGCAGTCGCTGCCGGCTCCGAGTCCTTAGAGCCGCGGGAACCTGCCGACCCAGCGAAGGCGACAGGCGGGCGTAGTGCGGACTCCCATGGGGACGGACAGCGGCAGAGCCAGGATCCTCCTGGACCACGCGGCCACCCTCAACCTGCAGACGGGCAACCTGCTCAACTGGGGCCGGCTGCGCAAGAAGTGCCCGTCCACCCCCAGCGAGGAGGTGAGAGGCTCCCGGCGGCCGGCCTAAAGTCTCCCGGCGGCCGGCCAGGCGCAGGCTGTGGCTCGGATCGGGTGGGTGGGGAAGTGTCTGTGAAATGCCCCCCTCGCCCGCACGGAGAGGAGGTGACTGGGGTATGAAGCCGCTGCCACCCCTCTCCGCTAGGGCTTGAGGTGGGTGGCAGTCGCTGGGGTAGAGCTGGGGTAGTCACTTCCGGGGAGGAGGGGGGATGACTCACCTTCTGTAGCTTCTGTAGCTTGGGGATCAGGGCTCTAGCCTTGGATGGTTCAAGTCTCTGCTCTGCTTGATGCAGAGCAGAGTCTTCATACCACATCACCCTGAGGAGGGACTGGAACCTGGGTCTCCCCCATCCCAGGTGCTTAGGTTACAACAGGGGTAGGCAACCTATGGCACGGGTGCCGAAGGCGGCACGCAAGCTGATTTTCAGTGGCACGCTGCCCGGGTTCTGGCCACCGGTCTGGGGGGCCCTGCATTTTAATTTAATTTTAAATGAAGCTTCTTAAACATTTTGAAACCTTATTTACTTTACATACAATAGTTTAGTTATATATTATAGACTCACAGAAAGAGACCTTCTAAAAACGTTAAAATGTATTACTGGCATGCGAAACCTTAAATTAGAGTGAATAAATGAAGACTCGGCACGCCACTTCTGAAAGGTTGCCGACCCCTGGGTTACAAGCTGGTAACAGACATTTAGGCACAGCTCCCTTTGGTGAGAATGTTCCAAAGGTTTCAGAATTTTTGAAACCTAAAACAGTTGCTGCAGAAAGGAATTGTTGCCCTCTGGACAGCTCTAATGATCGCTAAGGTAGGGCTAAATTCGGCTACCTTTCTTGTAGCAGTACCCCATACCTCATCAGGAGCTGATTATTGACTGAGGAAGGAGTACTTACTTGAGTAAAGTAGTAGGATTTGGTTCCTCTTTACCAACCAAGGACACTAGACTCTTGAATAAGTGGGTGAACCTCAGTGGACCTGTAGCTGCCTAGGTTAGTTTTGAATTTGATCTATTGTGGATATTAGCTTATGGTACATAAAATGCGGCAAATACTCACTGAGAGCATTGCACCCTAAGGGGCATAGTACAAGCCTCCCACAGGAATTTGGCTTGGCAGGATTTACTGCAGGGAGTGTTGGTGCTGAAGGCTCAGTCATGGAGGCCATGGGCCTGCTACTGTGGAAATGTGTGGGTCCTTGGAGTCTGGCACACTAAAGGGGTCACTCCCAGGAGACTGGTTTCAGGCTGGGAGACCAGACTCTGTGACTCCATGACAGTCCATCTACTATAAAAAATTTGCCACCATGTTGTGTTCTGGTCTTGCCTGTGATGTGCCTCGTGATTGTGGTATGGAATCCTATTATAGCTCTGGTCTTTACTGATATGGATCAAAGAGTACCCAGCCTTGCTCTAATATCTGTTTCAAGGAAGAACGGTGTTACCTTTCTAATAAGAGTCATAGTGAAACATGGTTCTCTGGAAAGGTGCTAATGAATTTTAAAATGTGTATAAAGGGGCTCAAGCAACAATACTGGAATTCACATAGGGAGTAGTTTTAATTGTATATTTTTGGCTATAAAGTAAATAGGACCATTCCTTTGTGCCTTGCACATTGTAAGAAGATGCAATAGTGCATAGTATGATGATGGTGATAGCTCTTAGGAAACTTTGATGTGTGTTTTAGTCTTGAGACTTCTCTTAATATCACAATCATTGCTGTGCTCTTCGAAGACTAGAAGCTTATGACACTTGTTAAAATTTTGAACACTCTTGAGACTGTTTTAAAGCTGTTGTATGCCATGTCTCTCCACGGCTATTACCTTTGGTAGTATGTATTTGGCACCAAACTAATCCCATTAGATTACTGTGGGAATACCACCCTTTTAGAGGTGGTGTTCATAGCGCCATGGGTTTCAGATCTTATCCATGCTATGAAATACATGAAAATTATCTCAGCATTATCACAAGAAATAGTAGTGGTAGCAGCTATCTAGCAATTTGAGAATTGTTCAGTAACTACAAGGATTGTGATTTTTAGAATAGTTGTATGAAAGCAGCATTGGCAACTTAATTGATCTAAAGTTTTATTTTTCATAACTATTAAGATGAGGTACAATGGAGTAGACTTACAGATAAATGCTGAAAAGGGTGATTGGCTGGCACAGACTGTGGGTAATGAGATTATGAAACATTTATTTTTAAAGTGACTGACTCTAATTGAGTTGTTGCTGTATGACACCTGTTCAGTGGCCTCGATGAAGTGAGTCCGAGGTCTCAGACCAATTCCTAGTGGACAAGTTTCTGCATCACAGCTGGCATGCTTGTTGTCAGTCTCAGTAGAAAGCTTAAGAACTGAATAAGCATAGAGATCAAACTATCTTCTCATTCCAGGAGTGAGCCCTCCAGAAAAGAAAGTAGCTATGGGGGGGCGGGGAAAGTTTGTATAGCTGCTGCCCTGGTTGTGCCTAGTCTGTGGATGAAGCACAACTCTTTCTCATGATGGCTTTCTATTTGATCACATGCTTTAGGCCTATTGCTCATGCTAATATCCCAACTCAATTTAAAACCATCATTCATCCAAATCTAACGTAGGCCTTTTTTCTTACAGCCTGGTTATTCAAGCATGCAACTGTTGGTAAGATTGGGCCCTTTGTGTTTGAGTAAGTTGTCCTGGGAGACAGGAAGCAAATTGTTCATAGAATGGTAGTAAATGTATTAGTCTCCATACAGATTTAAAAATAACCTAAAAAGAAAAATAGGGCAATGGCTTCCAAATCAATTATGTACTGTACATGTCCAATTACTGTCTTTCCAGCTCTCCACAGAATAACTGGCCCCATAGAACATTCTTATTTAGTAATGTGTTTACTAAAGCAAAGCCTGCAGTATGAAATAATTTGTAGTAATGATATAATATGATCCGTGTAGTTGTATGATCACAATCCTAGTAAGTTTAATTCTGCATCTGAGACCTCAGGGAAAGTGTTACTGAAAGGTAAGATCCTAATTCTAGTCTCTTTGGTGATAGAGGATCTGGGGGCACTGGCAGTACAAATAAATAAATAAATGCAGTTAGTAAACGCTAGAAGAGAGGAAAAAGACACTTCCTTTGAGGAGATGGACACCTAATGAATGGTTTATGACTGTTCTTGAAGCTCTGATTCCAGTGTTGCGATATAATGCTCTTCTAATGTCTGATTAAATTGTTACCTTACACAAGATTTTTATTGTCTTAGAGGAAGATACTCTTTCTTTGCTGAAAGACTGAGATTTCAGGAGTGCTTTTAGGTTAAGGCAGTACTGACCTGAGAAGTTTATGAAGTGCAGTACCCTCCACTACTGACCAACTCTTGGTTAAAGAGGAGTGAGAATAGGATATATAAGAACCAAACTAATTTGTACAAGCAACAACTAGAACTTTGAAGTAAAAATCTTTTCTGTGCCTTTGTGGATAGCATCCTTGGCCCTTTTCTCTCAATCAGCTCCTGTAACTTTCATATAAAGTTCATATAAACCTGTTTTGCCTGTGCAATTGTGGCATAACTCTTAAAAATGAATTAATAATATAATGAAATGTTATTTTATAGCTACGCGACTGCATTAAAAAAACGTTGAATGAATGGAGCTCAAAGATCAGCCTCGATCTAAACCAGGTGAGGGGTCTACAGTTTCTTTGCAAATAGAATTTAACTGATCAAATATTTTCCCTTTGTCACAGCTTGGTTCAATACTTGTGAAATTAAATAGGTTACTGGAAAGACAAATGTTGCTTTTGATAGTTTAAGCTATGTTGTTCAATAGAAATAAGACTTAATCAGCATAAATTCCTGGCTAATAAACAAGATTTGTCATTACATACTGGAGCAAATCTCAGATAGTATAGCTCATCTTGAAAATGAATTACAGCACATGTATATGCAAACATGGTGGAGTTTCTGAGTTATAAATCTGTTTTGTAAGATCATGCAGACACAAATAGTGGCCAGGCCTAATTGTTTAAAGGGAGTTCTCTCTAAGTGAAATGTTAGAATACTACAGGATGTGTTGTTGATGATTCAGAAGTGACACTTTTAGTTTGAGGTGCCAACTTTCAGATAACACATGAAACCAAGATCCTGACCACTTGACGATATTGAAGATCCTGTGGCTTTTTGTATGGTCACATTTCAATATTAGAGCCCACCTACTAAAATTTGGAAAAATAAAAAAGGTAAAATGATATTGCCTGTTTTGTTTTGCTCCATGAATCATGTTAGGATACACTTATAAAAAAATAAAAAAGTTCCCTGCAGTTTTTTTAACAAAGATTACTCTGAGTTTGGGATAGAACTAGAGAGAAAATCTCTTCTCTCGCTAATGATACCGTCTTGCACCTTCCTACGTTTCCCTGTACACACACTCTTAGAAAGTTTTCCCTTTCTCCTGCCCATTCTCGAGTAGATGTGGAGCAATGAATTGAATTGAAAATAAATATTTATGGTTAATTATATTTTTGTCATTTTTCATAACTGAAGGTGTCAGTCTCATCAGAGGCTAGGGCATGAAATTGTCTAGTTCATCAAAGCTCGCGAAGAGTTCCTTTCTCTCTCAAAATAGCTGTCATTTCCCATTGCTCTCAATGAGAGTAGAGCCAAGCTGTCCTTGTGTTAGTGGCCTGTACTGCCAGGAGGCAGTGAAACTCTGTCCCATTGAGAATGATGAGAGAGAGATGGCTTTATCAAAATGGCCATCAACTGACAGCAGCTTTGGTGTCAGTCTCATTTAGAACAATGAGAAATGGCAGCCATTTTGAAAGAGAGCAGTTTGTCGAATTCTCCAAAAGAACATTATTCATCCTGTGCTAAAGGAGAAACTTTCAGTTATGAAGTATAACTGGAGAGAAAAAACAAACAAACCACGATTCCCCCTCTTCCTTTCTTCAAATGTAGTTGATACATTAGGTTTCAGTAAGTTTTAACTGTATGGAAAGTTTCCCAGTATTTTGTTTCCCAAAACATGGTCTAGCACCTGGTGCACAGTTGTTTTAAAGGATTTATTTTTAAGTTAGTTAATTTTAATTTTAAGTAATAAAATAATTCATTTACTAGTGAATTCTCAGAAACGTCATGTTCCAAGTAAGTTCTGTAAATTGCGGGGGATATGTTGCATTTGTTGCTTGAAGTTCAAAGCTCAGCTAAACCGTAACTGTGGAACCATACGTAGGGCTTCCAAAATATTTTATTTCTAATTTTTGTTCTGGGGATTTTGCTCTTGGCTCCCTCTCCCTTGACTTGAGGACAGCGGCATGGTAGGTGGAGGGATGATGTCCCCGTGATGAGTCCAGTTAGACGTGTTCTTGTAGCTTAGCTTAGCGTTATGGGAGGAGAGAAGAGAATCTTGGCCAGTTGGCTGCTGCATGAGCCTGCAGCCCTGTATGTGTGAGCTTCTCCTATGGTTGGCTTCATATTAAAGACCCCTGTGGGAGCTGAAAGAACATGGATGGCTTTCAAGAAGCCATATGCTACTTTACTAGCAGCCTCAAAAGTACGTCTGTATTTGAGGGCAGAGACAGACCTTGTCATGTAACTCTGGCTTGGTCTACATTTAAGTTAGGTCGACCCAGCTATGGAACCCAACCCCCAGAGCAGATGTGGCTGTGCTGATGGAAGAATTCTTCTGTCAACTTAGCTACCACCACTCAGAGAGGTGGATTATCTATAGCAATGGAAAAAACAGTGGTTCTCAACCAATTTACCATTGTGGGATGCATCCAATACTACCTGTATGGCCCTGAGGATGTCACATGAGCTGTAGCTGTGTGCTGATTAAGCCGCAGGTTGAAAACCACTGGGAAAAAAACATTCAGTTGCTATAGAAAACATCTACATTAAGGTGCTACAACAGAACAGCTGCAGTGCTGTAGCAGTATTGCTGGAGTGCCTGTACTGTAGATGTGGCCTTTCTCTTACCTGTTACCCACTCCTTCTCTGCTCTGGCATTGGAGTAGGCTGGGCCCCTCTAAAGTGTGGAAGCACTAGGTTACTTCCTTTATTGTATTTTATGCTGATTTTTTTTTTATCCTGATATAAGGCTTTTGTTGTAACAGTTAATGCATTCTTCAGAGAATTATTAACTTTCTAATATTGACAAACTGCTCCTAAATGTTATGTATTTACTGCAGGAAATGCCAGATGTCCTGGAATGTACTGTAGATCAAGCAATGGAAAAGATAAATCCTGAAGAAAGGGAAGAATTGAAAGTGTCAGGTAAGGAATGAAGAAATGTACCCTTGCTTTGCAGAATATACTTTAAATGTAGGGAACTTAAAACAACTAAATAGCTTTGCTCTGGCTAGCAGGCTTGTTTACTTGGGTTTGATAGCAGGATCTGTTCAGTGGGAGCAGGGCTTGTGACTTAAGTTTCTTCATTAATATTAATTAAATAGGGAAGGGTGTTTCTGGGATGGGATGAGGAGGAAAAGAGGAGAGTGGAAATGAGAGAGGGGAAAAAAAATCTGGAAAAGGACATACTGAGTAACCTGATGAAACATCATGTGCCCTACTGTTCAAACATGATTGAGAGTATGTCTGCACAGGGTAAAAAACCAATGGGTGGCCCAGGTCAGCTGACTTGGGCTTCTGGAGCTTGGGTTCTCGGTCTGAAAAATTGCTGTGTAGAGGTTCAGGCTCGGACTGGAGCCTAAGCTCAGGGTCCCTGAGAGGGTGGAGAATCCCAAAGCTTGGGCTCCCGCCCAACATCAACACAGCAATTTTTAGTCCCCTGAGCTCAAGCCCTGCAAGTGACCCAGGCCAGCTGCAGCCATGCTCCTGGGCTTTTTATCCCCATGTAGATATACAGTGAGATTCAAAATACTAAAGTTCCATTCCCATCTTTTTGACTCACTTTGGTCAAGTCATTTGATTTCTCTGTCTCAGGCAGGTCATCTCTACTTGGGCAAATTGTATTGATTTAACAAAATTGGTTTAGAAATGGATTTAGTTAATGGGTGCAACCTCCTGATAAATACTCTTAGGCTGGTGAGATTTGCATTCATGTAACTAAATATATAGTTTAGGGTATAAAGGTATATATAGGGTATGTGGGATAGCACTGCTCCAGCAATCCTTAGCTGCTGGAACAGTCTTTGGGTCTGTTGCAGCAAGGGGCTGGTGTACATGTAGCTTGAGCAGCAGTTGAACTAAATCCTTAGGCCTGGTCTGTACTAGGAAGTTAGGTTGGTATAACTCTGTTGCTGAATGATGCAGTGCAGACAGTGCTAGTTTGATGGGAGAATTCTATCTCTTGGGGAGGTGGAGTACCTACTCTGATGGGAGACCTCCACCTTCCCCCACCCAGGTGGTGTAGGTAATGTCTTCACTGAGGAGCTGAAGAGGTTTATATGTAGACATACTTAGTTTTTAATGAAACTGAGGCTTGGTCTACCCTACAGAGTTAGGGCGACATAAGGCAGCTTATGTCTACCTAATTATGTCAGTGTCTACGCTAGAATGCTGCTTCTGCTGAAGTAAGTGGCCTGCTACACTGACATAATAACTTCACCTCCACAAGAGATGTAGCGCTTATGTGGATATAGTTAGGGTGACGCAGTGTCCCTGTTGAGGCTGCGTCACTCACATTGGGGATTGGCTGTCATTCTTGTCAGTTTCATGGCTGCTATTCTCTCTACTCTGGGAGTGGGGAGAGACTCACAGCTGGAGCCCTGAAATTGACAAGAATGTTAATTTTACTGCTGGTAGGCCCTCTGTTGTGAAATTGAGCCTGGTACCAGGCTCACAGCTGCCCCTCACCCACCTATCAGCCCAGTGCCAGACTCTCAGCTGGATCCCCACCCCAGACTGATAGCTTGAGCTGTGAGCCCAGCCTGGGGATCAATTTCAAAGCAGGAAGCCTATCAGCAATGAAATTGACATTCTTGTTAATTTCAGGGCTCTGGCTGTGAGCCCCTGCTGCTTTGATCTGAGGCAGCCATGAAATTGGCAGGCTTGTGCTGTGAAATTGAGCCTCAGCCAGGCTCACAGTGCTGGCTGTCACCTCAAGGTAGGTGGGGGGCTCCAGCTGTGAACCCCACACTCAGCTGTCAGTGTACTGCAATGCCCCACTTCAGTTGGTGCAGGTGCTCCTGGTAAGGATGTGCACCGCCGGCAGAAGGAGGGTAGTGTGGACACCAACAGCTGATTGAATTACCGCGGTGGTTGTTGGTCGACCTAAATAAAGCCGACCTAATTTTTATAGTGTAGACAAGCCCTAAGCTAAATCAGAGTAAGGCACTCTTAGACCAGTTTGAGAGCCCACACCAGTGAGTTTCATTGACTTAATTAAATCAGTTTCTAAACGGATTTAGTTAAATTGGTGCTCAAACTGTATAAGCTAGTTCTTAAGGAAGCTTTGAGGCTTCCCTACATTGCACTGGGGATGAAGTGGCTCCTAGCATCTCTGAGGATTGTTGGGGAGTATAAGGGTGGCATAAAGACTTCTGTAACTAGCTTTGCTAGACCCAAGGTTCTAGCTGTATCTCTATTTTTTTTTTTAAAGTATGTGAGTGCACATAATATTTATATTGATACCCTCATGGGCAGTCCAAGGATAAATCTTCAGATAGTGTTATAGAAAGGACCCATGTGCTGTTGTAAAAAGCAGAATATCCATAAATGTTACCCTTCAGTGCCTGATAAGCCAGATGACAGCAGTACAAACTTTCATATCTTTATTTAGGATGAGTCAGCATTTGTCTGCTGTTCACTGAAAAGACCTGCATTAACATGTCTAGATACTATATACAGCTTTTAATTACTCCACCTTCCCCAAGCAGATTTTAAATGCATTTTTGCAAACCTTTGCCTCCTTTTTCCTTTAACACCAGGGTTGTCCAAAAAATGACTAATAAATCCTATGATTAAGGAATAACACTGGAGACACAATTCTATTATAATCTATCCAAGTTACAGAATGGTAGTCCTGTTGGTCTGAATCAACAAAAACAACGAGGAGTTGTTGTGGCACCTTATAGACTAACAAATTTCTTTGGGCATAAGCTTTCGTAGGCTAAACCCACTTCATCAGATGCATGGAGTGAAAATACAGTAGGAAGATATATATATATATATATTGCAGTACATGAAAGGATGGGAGTTGCCTTACCCAGTGGGGGGTTGAGACAAATCAATTAAAGTAGGCTATTATAAACAGGATGAATTCTATGGTGCCACAAATACTCCTTGTTGTTTTTTTTAATGATCTATCCAGTGGAATATAATGAATTTGAGGGGGGAAGGTCAAACTATAGAGAGAGATGTTAAATTTTGAGCCTCAGTAAGTTGGGGAGGGAGGTCTGTTGGTTCTATGAGGTTAACTGTTTTAAAAACAAACTTGTCATTATGATTGTTGCTTAAAGTACCAAAACACTTACATCTCTGTTTCACCTGTACAAGAGACTACCCTTATTAGGTAACCTCCTGTCTTAAGAGACTTCTGAAGATATCTCCAAAACATACTAACTACAGTTCTGTTTCACCTTTTAGAACACCACTTTTAAACATCTCTCAATTCCTTAAGAGGCTGGCATGTGTCCAAAGCACTCTTTATTAGATCTTGCCAAAATGTAAGATTGATACAATGCTAGTACATAGCTGGAAATGTAACTGCTCTGTGCATTTTACTGTCTATTCTCTAACAGCTGGAGCTGGTTTTAGTTATTAACTCACATTTCTTTGGTGTGCAGCAAAACTGTTCATCACAGGATCAAACTCTTCTTCAATCAGAGATGCAGTTGATATGGGTAAGTGCAAAACTGAAACTTGTGTGCAACGCTTTCTACTTTCTGATTGTTACAAAAATTCTTCAATTTGTAATACTTGGGTTTTAGGTTGTCTTCCTCTGTGCTGAAGAGGGGAATTTACATTTGCCTTGATTTATTCTGCAATTTCTCTAGCAGTTGTAATACTCTTAAAAGTAAAATGTTCAAAATTACTAAATTAAGTTCTAATTTATATGTTGGTTCTGTTCATATTAATGGATTAAATATAATATAGACTCTTAGATCCCCAAACTTCAACTGGATCTGTGTGCACAGCCCCTTGTTCTGGTAGGTACAAGAGCCCAGCTCTGTGGATCTAATTGCAGGAATAAAGTTGCCTTATACCAAATTAATTTAAAAACAAAAACCACAAAACTGTTCAGCATAAGATGTGTAATTGGTTCTCTTATCTGATGCTGAGGTGATTGTTGAAACAGTAAATATTTTCCAATTTTAATTTGTTCCCTTCCTACTTCTGAACACTATAGAAACTGCAATATTGATGTCTCATATTCTATATGATGCTTGTTTCAGCAATGTAACATTAATGCTGCAACAGCAAATTTAAAATATTTATTTTATTAAAAGCGAATATATAGGGTTACCATATTTGAACATTCAAAAATGAGGACACTCCACAGGGGTGTCGGTCCCGCCCACAGTCCACCCCCGCTCCTCCCATGCTCCGCCCCCACTCTGGCCCAGGTCCCGCCCCCTCCCCGCTTGGCCCCACCACCGCACCCCTCCTCACCCCCTGGCCTGCCGCTGGCTTGCTGCGTCCCTCCTCAGTCCCCCACTCACTGCTCGCCTCCTTCCACCTGCCACTCACCTCCTCACTCCCCTGCCAGAAACCCCTATGCCCGTCCCGAGAACCCCCACCTGCCACTGGCTCGCCACTTGCCTCCTCACCCCCCACCCACCCAGCTGCCGCTGGCTCTCTCACCTCTTCAACCCCCGTTGCCTGCTGCCGGCCAATTTGGCGGCGGGTACGCCGAATCCGTGGGACTGGCGGACCTCCCACATGCATGCTGCCGAATCCGCGAGACCGGCGGACCTCCCGCAGGCATGCCGCCGAAGGCAGGCTGCCTGCCGTGCTTGGGGCGGCAAAAATGCTAGAGCCGCCCCTGGTGGGTGGCCCTAGGCACAGAGGTGGAGGGGGTCTCCGCGTGCTGCACTGGCACCCTCCTGCCCAATCAGAGCTGCAGGGGCGGGGCTTGCAGATGCTGGCAGCGGGCAGAGAGCCCTCCCCCCCCGCCCGACCCGACCCTAAGAGCCAGAGGGACCTGCCGGATGCTTCCCGGGAGCCGCCCCAGGTAAGCACCGCTGGGACTTCCCACCTCGCCCCTCGGCAGGTCCCTCTGGCTCTTAGGGTTGGGTTGGGTCAGGGGGGGCGGGGGGGCAGAGGGCTCTCTGCGCGCTGCCGGTGCCTGCAAGCCCTGCTCCGCGGCTCCGGCAGCTCCCATCTAGGGTTACCATACGTCCGTATTTTCCCGGACGTTTTTAGATATTTAAAAATTCCTCCCAGACAATGATTTAAGAACTAAAAAGCCGGACATATCCGGGAAAATACGGACATATGGTAACCCTAAAATATAATGCTAATGACAGCATCTATCTAAAGTTTTGTTTGTCCAAAGAGGAGCTAAGCATGTACTGCAAATTCTTAAAGGAAGTAAGCAAGAACACTGACCTTTTTACCACCTTGAAAGTTCATTGGGTTTGAAGGAGTCCTGAGGGTCAGAAAACGTCTAGTTCTCTTGTCTTTTGATGCTTAAAATTTGTTTGACAAATGTGTGTGAAAATCCTGGAATCACTTGTAAAAGCATTTTGATTTTTAAGGATAGACATCTTACAGATGGTGAATCTCTTACTTAATTTAACTTTAGTACTTTTAAAATCCCTGAAGATATCACTAGTATCAATAAGGAAAATTAAATTGATATATACACTTTTTTCAAAGGCATCAAAATCTGACTAATGACTGTCAAATAACGTTTCATAGAAAACCATTAAAGGAGTTGGAGACCAGGTATAGATGAAAATTACAAATCAGAAATGGATTGAGTAAAGAACAGATATTCTAATTCCATTATAGTATTCTTTTCAGTTGCCCCCTTCTAGTCACTTATGTAAACAAGATTTCAAAATCACTTTCAGTTTTAATAGTTTTGTTTTTATAGTTCGACTGTTGACAGATTCTGCTCTGCTAATGTACAAAGTAAACTAGAATAATGTACATAATGAATCTAATTCAGATTACACCTTTCTTGTTGGCCCTTGTCCTCTTCCAAATTTATCTTAATTTGGGGAAGTCAGCAGAGGGTGGAAAGAGGTCACTTTGAGGGTACATCTACACTGAGTTAGGGGTGTGATTCCCAACTCATGTAGACATGCTTGTGCTAGCTCTCTAGCAGAGTAAAAACAGTAGTGTAACTGCAAAGCACGGGCAGCAATGAGGATAGTCACATGCTATATGTGCCAAGTACATACCCCTGGGTTCAAGCAGGTTTGTACTTGGCATGGCTAGCCATGCTGCTGCCCATGCTACTACGCTACTATTTTTAGCATGTGTTCGATGGGAGCTAGCGTATGTCTACATGAGCTGAGAATCACACCCATAGCTCATAGTGTAGACGTACGCTGATAGCATGCCAGATGACCATGAGTTTGTTAGCAACAAAAGGAAAATGAGATTTACCTTTATGCTTCAATTCACTATGTAATTTATCAGGCTTTCAGATATTCACTTAACAGATAATTCAGGGAGATGCGTGGGTGGCCTGCCAGTTTAAGTTGATTTAATTTCATTCATGTTTATCCCAGAAGCCTCCCATAACTTGGATAACCTTTACAAAGTTCTCTGATGTATATGATGTCCCAAACTTTGCCACAATCTTACTTTTAATCACAATCATGTTAAGTCCAGATCCATTCTGTTCAGTTTTGGTTTTCAATTAACTCCTCAGTCACAGTGGCATGTGAATAGCCCTTCTGAGTGTTTCTTCATGGTCCTTTACCAGTGTTTGGTAACTGTGGAGGGGGAGGGTCATAGACTAGTACAAAAGGTCAAAAGTGCAACCAGTAATAAGGATGATATAAATAAGCCAATCTTGATGTAAAATCAAAGATGTTAATATTGAAAAAGGAATAGAGAGATACAGACTCTGTTCAAGAAGTCGTTTTTCACCACAAGATTGTATCTGAAATTCAGCTTTTAGCTCCACATTGGATTCTTAGCTAGATACAGAAATTCAGTTACTGTCCTTGGGTACAAAGATTCTTTGAGGCTCTAAAATGGTGATTCAGAAATGAAAGTGGCGTAAAGATGAGTATATGCTCATGTTTTTGAAAGATCTCATGTCATGCTTACTGTTTATCTTCTTATCTCAGCGTGAGTTCTCTCTCTCTCTTTTTTTTTTTCCCCTCAGCATGTTCTACCCTTGGGGTTGCCCACTTAGATTCTGTGATCATTGCTCCACCTCCTATTGAAGATGGAATTAATCTTTCTTTGGAGTATTTACAGCCTTACTGGGGAGAACTTGAGAACTTAGTTCAACACAAAAAGATTGTTGCCATAGGTACCTCTGATCTAGATAAAACACTGTTAGAGCAACTGTACCTATGGTCACAGGTAAGGACAGACTATTCAACCATAGTAACTCTGAGGCATGGTATTTACTATTGTTTTCTTGGTATGCCACGTATCCAGTTAAAAACAGCTATAAAAATAAGACTTTCATTTTAAAATTAAAATATTGATTACACTCATCTGTGTTTCTCAAAGGTATATTGGAAAGCAAAGGATGAGTTTTGAAGATTCTTGTAATCGATTACAAATTATAAGTATAAATAGTGCTATATTTTTTTTTAACTAAAACGCTTCCATTTTAATCCAATTTTTAAAAAAGAAATCCCCTTACTCCTGAGGGAATTCTGCACCAAAAAATAAAAATTCTGCACACAGTATTTTAAAATTCTGCATATTTTATTGGTCAATAAATAAATGTGGAGGCTCTAGCATGGCAGTGGGGAGCACAGAGGTGGGAGATCACCCTGCAGCCCCCCTCTCTTCTTTCCCCCTCCCCTCCCCCCGAACATGGACTCAACAGTGAGGCTGCACCCAACCCTGACACAGCACAAGGACCAGGCCTGCCCCAGAAACACCCTGGGGCCCTGCCCCTCCATGCCAGGTGTACCAAGATGGTAAGTGAGAGGGACAGTGTTTCACATGCACGCCCAGCCCTGGCCCCCAATTCAGATGTGGGGCAAGCAGGCTCGGCCTGGCTGGATCCAAGTGAGGGGGATCCCAGTGTGTGATGAGAGGGTTCTGTGTGGGGCAATCTGGCTGCGGGCAGCTTGGTAGGGGGTCCGGATGCAGGGGAATCTGGATGCACAGGGGCTTATTGGGAAGTTCTGCGTGCCGGGGGAATGGGACTCTGCAGGGCAGTCCAGGTGAAGGTGTGTGGGCCTCAGCGGGGGAAGAGGGGGAGGGGTCTGCGTGAGGGGGAATGGGGT